>NJRL01000251.1:323539-335713 GCA_003063815.1 Aphaenogaster rudis | reverse complement strand
ATCTCAATTCCTAAAACAATGGTGTTCCTGCTAAACAAGTCACGATTGTGATCGTTGATCGTAAATTTTACTCAAACGGAATCGATGCCTGGGCCTTAAAGGGTTAAAGATGAGAGAAAAGAGATTACAATATATCAGTTTTCGTCCAATATAAATGCAGCTTTTTTGTAATATTCCGAAAACGTGAGAAAAAATAGAAACGCGGATGTTACCTTGACGCGAAACAAGAAGCAGGACCTCGAAACGTAACAATGTAAAATTAGATAGCTCGGCCTTCAATATGTTTTACGCATCGTTAAATATGTCTTTTCTATTTGCAAAACTATTCCCACTACGACAATACGTTTCAATTGAAAACTATTTGATACCGAAGATTTCTTTAAGTTTCAAAGTAGCATGTAGTTAACGTGGTCTTTCGGAGTTAAGTCTGATATAAAAAAAAGAAGTACATTTCATAAAATATACATTTCATAAAAATGCTGCGAAGTATCACTATTGCATAATATCCATTTGGGACCGGTCTTTTTATACGAGCGTCATCATAATTCCAGAGAAACGTTGCAATTACTCGCCAGGGAGCCTGAACCGAGCACGTTCCGACATTCCCAGTCCAATCCATCATTTCAAGATACTCCGTGATATATTTTGAAATTTTGATGTATTGATTGCAGATTATCTTTACAAAGTTGACCGATATTTCGGTTCTAACGAGAGCTCTGCTAATTATATTCAAACGTAGAGTTTATAATCATTAATCGTATCAATATTGATTACCGCGTACGTAAATATATAATTCTCATTTACATAATTGCATAATAGCATGCTCGATCAGATTCTCTTTCAATGAATAAATCTCTATAAATACGGGACAAAAGCATATAAATCGATCGTGGATTATTTCGGGTTAAAACTGAAAATCGGGGCCGAAAGCCTGGATAACGTAACGCGCGTGTAATAAATATTTTGTAAACGCTCCTTTCGTTTATTCACCGCACGCGTAACGCCGCACGATAATTAGACCACCATGACCTAGTCTCAATTTTTATCATCGGCTGACTATGCCCGGCTGGTTGGAGGCTGGGCCGTGCATGACTGTGCTGCAAATCAGGCCAGTAGTGTGTCAAGGCGAGCACACGTGTCCTCCTGGCACCCGCGCGTGCGTGTCTGTGCGATTGATAAAAAAAAAGAGGCCCAATAAGTCTCATACGTGCCCGTCGTGCAAACATTTGTTCGGGAAAGAGACGCGAGAGCGCGATAAAAAATGTCCTGCAGATGTTATTCGAGAGAAAAAAAATATCCTACTTCAGAACGGACTTACGGGCGATATTTCGCGGGGACAAATTATCCACGAAATTAAAAAGCACAGAATGGATTAACCAGGTCGGGAACACGACCCAGTGAGAAATGAGGTTTGAAAACAGGTCGGAAAAACGACTATTAGACGTCTATGTCGTCTAATAGACGTCTAATAGTCGTTTTTTCGACCTGTCATTTCTCACTGGGGAGACTGCACTCGGAATATAATTCACTTGAAGCAGCTAGATCTTGACGATTCGGCTCATTCTGTTTGTTGCGATAATAAACGGTGCATATACACGCGTACATGAGCTCGGCGCGCGCGCGCGCGCGCTGTTATTGCACGTGATTCCTTTTGTAAATAAAATTTTGCACTCCAAGCGTTCCCGAGAAGCAGCGGCGGGCGGCCTCGGCCGAACGCCGCGCCCACCATCTCCCTTTACCGGCTGCATTCGCAATTAAGCAAAAACCGCTGGAAATTGAATTCGTGCGAAAAGTAAAGAGAGGCGACCGCCTTCTTGGGGCCCCTCCCGTCCCCGTTCCCGTCTCTCATCGCTCCTCTCTCTCGTTTATCCACATCGGGACTCTCACCGCCGCGGACTCTTCCGCCTTCCGCTTCTTATCCGCCGCGGGCTTTTCAGCGAGCGAAGGACGGGACGCGCACTCGAGAACCAATTTACTGAGTAATAGAAACGCGCGAGAGGTACGCGGGAGAGAAGATCGAGATGCGGGTACAGATTTGAGCGGGGGGAGGGGGCTGGCGGGGGGCTTCTAGGACCTCGTCGGAAAATGCGATATCAAACGAGTCGCGAGGAAAATGTTCGAGCCGGGGGAAACACAGTTCGTAGAGGGTAGAGGAGGAGAGGGGGGGGGGAGAAAAAGACGGAGGAAGGTAGGAGATCACCGGCGATTTTGCGTCTTCTCTGTACACATTCCAACGGGATTCCAATTTGCCTTTGAGTGAATTTCAAACGTAAACGCGACTCACCGGGCTCGTGGTCTGATGACAGTTACCTTACGGTTTGCGGATTTTCGGTTTTCGCAGCCGTCTCGTTCGAGCGATCGTCAAACTGATCCTCTTGCGTGTGCTTTGGCAAACTCTCGAATGATTCGCAGTTTCGCCTTCGTTCGAGCGCGTTAACTCGATACGCCAATATAGGGTACCGCGCCGCGAGTGCGTTGCGGCTCGCAATAATTGCGAATGCACGCATGCCACCGCGATTCGCGCCAGTTCGTGCAAATAACGCCTAATAAATAACATTGACGGGAGCGACGAAGGTGGACCCTGTTGACGCACGAAAATTGCCCGTCACCCCTCTTCATTGCCCGATTTCGTGACGTCGTCTACGTCGTGGTTGCGAATTAGCGCGAGAGAGTCCCCGGCAGAATTGTTACTCGTTGTCGCCGGCGCGCAAATATTTGCGGGAGCAACCGCGTCGAGCCGGCTCGTACGGGATCGCGAGTGTATCTTTTCCTTTTTTGTTTTTAAATCGCGCACATTCCCGGAGATAACTACATTTGTGCGCTGCGATGCGCATTATTTCGCATTTCTCCTCGACTCCCTTTCAATCTTCATATGTAGATGCACATTCGGAAAATAACGAAATAGTCGCTCAATTACATTGACGAATAACTTTTAACATTATCGCTTGAAATTATTATTTTCAGAAAGAAACAGTTAAGAACGTTGTATAAAAATTTTAATTGTTTCCTGAAAATTGCGTCCTGAAGTAAGCGGTAATTAGAAAATGATTATAATAATCTCTCGATATGTGCATACATTTTGTCATAAACGATAATCAATTTTATTTTAATAACTTCGTTGTGATATGTAATTTTACTTTTGACAATGCACAGACGTACACGAATTGTGACATCCAATTTTAATGACTTCTTTTTTGTTTATGATTGTCACTTTATGACATACATGATAACCTTGATATGTTTGTCTGGGAACATTTTCATAGATGAGGTATTGTCATGTTAAGAAGAATATTTCTTATATATAACTATTAGTTTCACTTGAAAAGGACCCAAACCAAGGGTCGAAACGTCGTGTAACCTAATTTAAATTTTTAATAAATGTGGCCAGTTGTTGTCGACCATTGAATAGTACTGATTATAATAATCAACCTTTATCTACAATCAAATGTAATTTATTGTATATGTTTTACATTATTCTCTCTCTCTCTCTCTCTCTCTCTCTCTCTCTCTCGTAGTAAATGATCAAATTTTTCTTTTCCGAAACTTGCTTGATTTTTGTAATGTACATCCCGAATATCGACTAAGCGGTTCGACAGAAACGCCGTTGCGCAACATTTTCTACAACCAAGTTCAATCATGCGGAATAAATACACGTAACAGGCTTCGTTAATTAGTGAAAAGTTCCGCGCGCAGGAGGTAACCGTACATCTTGGTCGACGAATTAATTAGTTGTCATCGTGACATCATGTAATTAATTCGCCCGATGCATCGGGCAACGCGCCGCCGCGGTGTCGCGATGCAGTCGCTGCACGGTACACAAAAGAAGTCGTATATTTTATTTCTGGCATTAATAACGGTTTGCCCCGCGTCCCCGCGCCGTCCCTCTCGTCGCTCACGAGAGGAGATTTGCAGGCGGCATCGTTATCGCGGCAAATATGTTTCCATTTCTTCTTGCCGCTCGCCGTGCTTCCGCGAAGGCGTAACGGCCACCTTTAAAGCGCACTAATGAGTTTGCACTCGGAGCGATAATTGCCAGCGGTGCCGCGCCGCCACGCCGTTCTGCTTCCTTCTCTCTCATTGTTGCGACCGGTCGATAGCAAAACGAACGAATGTCCGGGTGCAAAATAACGAGACAACTTTGTTACGCTGTAACGGAGTTGTCTCGTTCATCGTGCCGTGCCGATTTACCGCGAAGTCGAATGCGCTATTTACGATCCGGATCCACGATCGCAAACTTCTTGAAGAAATTTTGCCGATCTCGAAACTACGTGACAAATTCGCGGAGTATGGAGAAATAACTACAAGTCTGAGAAATTTCTTGTTTTTATTTACGATACGTAATAATTAGTTGCCTTTGGGCCTGTTAGGCCCTGCGCACAATGGAGGAATATTAGATATTAGGAATAGGAATTAAAGTTTTAGAATCAGTTTCCTCAATGAACACTATAGATAAATAATAAGTTATGTTGTGTTTTGTATAACACATTTGTGTCTTATATCTTATTAATATCCATTGTGCGTTACGTTCAATATTTATTGAGGAAACTGATTCTAAAATTTCAATTCCTATTCCTAATATCTAAAATTCCTCCATTGTGCGCAGGGCTTTATTTGTTTTTATGCATTGTTTTTGATCCTGAATATCTTTTTTTTATTCACAAATTTACGATCGTTTCTTTTTTAATTTCTATCCACGAAGATTTGGAAGATTTAGATATTTTTGTGATATTTTGAAAAATTTCTCCAAACTTGCCATTTCATAATGTATATGTAATAAAAAATCTGATCTTAATTAAATCAGATTGCATATACATTAATAGTAAATATAATTTAATGACGCGTGTAGCAAGTCAAAACCGTCTTTTTCATTTATTTCATTTATATAACACTTCAAGCTATTCGTCTAATAATGAAAAATAGTGAAAGATGGACGTAAAGGAAGAAAGCTGACAGATACGCGGTGTATTTGCAGCTGGTAGGTATTCACGGTTCCTCGATCGTTTACATGGGTAATTATGTTTGATTTGAATTAATGCACTGCCTGAACCCTCTCTCTCTCTCTCTCTCTCTCTCTCTCTCTCTTTCTTTCTCAAGCTCCGTCTCGTTGCCGCCATCATTCCGTAAGAAGTTATCGGTCTGCGTACACGCAAACAGCTTCTTAAGCGACTCCACGAGGCGGAAGGAAGTCGGGCACGGTTCGTTAATCTGCGTACACACCGCGCGATCCACTCCGTTCCATTCGGTAAACGAGAGTGAACGTTTTAAGAGGACCAGCGAACACCGTGGCCACATCCAGGGTCGACTAGGGTCTCAAGTCGAATAGTTTTTTTACTTTATCAGACGCATTTTAATTCTACAGGAGATTTTAGACTCCGAAAAAGTTATGGAGACCTAGAGCTATAATCACATTGTCTCGTCAAATATCGCGTTAATTCTCGCGATTGTTAAACTTACCAATCATTTGCATACGTCTGAAAACATTATTGTCTAAGAAATATTTAAAAAACCGGACCTCGATATTTGAAAAATCAACCTTTTATACACTGAAAAAAAAATCTGGTTGCATTATTAGGAATTCCGATTGATTCAACCAGTATGTCTGTTGGAAAATGAACGAATCAGAATTCTTGTAGGAAGTACCAGATGAGCATGATTAATTTCTTTCTGTTAAATATACTAGAATTTAACCAGAATTTAACCAGAATTTTGGTTGCACGTTCCTTTTCTAGTGAATATAATCATAAGTTTTATAAATCCAACTGGAAAATACTAATCAAATCCTTATAGTTATATCAATCAAACGTTCTAGTTATAACATATCAAGTCCTGTTGTGATAACCAGAAACTCTGCTTGGTTTCACCAAAATGCACTTAACCATACGCGTCTTGTTGGTACAATCAGAACACTTTTCTCAGTGTAGGGTAGATGCACCATTTGTGGCTACATTAAGGCCATTTGTGGCCACACAGTTCTTTGCATATAAAGAATAAATTTAACCTAATCTGCCTGTCTGCATGATCAACAAAAATGCTTGCAGAATAAAGTTCTCTCGATTGTTACGCACTACAGCCAACTTGAAAGTAAAAAAATTACGAAAATCGCAAAAGTGGCCAAAACCGGCGCAGTGGCCACAACCGGTACATCTACCCTACATCAAAATGAAATATATACGAAATCTAGGTAAAGTAAATTTTTAATTAAAAACATTTTCGCTGCTGTCTCATTTTTAAATTATAGTCTAAAGTCTATATATGATTTATGCAACATAGAGAGAAAGTATATTGAATTTATACAATTATGTTATTACTAATTTGATTAATTAGTTCATTTTTGAGAAATACAAGGAAATTCAGAAAGCTTTGATGTTAGCCGCCGCGTGAACGAAGCCTTGTTCGATTACTTCTCGTCGTCTCACGTGTCGTGCGGATTATCGGAAACTTATGTCCATTATCAAAGGAGGTCACTCGGCTCTTTCGGATTACCGTGCGCACTTTCTAGCATCGGCGGACGTGGTCGCTGAGCGGTCGCGCGGATATCATAATTTAGCGAGCCGGGGTCACCGGTTACAGCGAATGAATAAATGTATACGCACGTGTTCACCGAATACTATCGAACCGATAATTATATGTCGAAATACAAAATTCGTTAATAATTTCGGCAACGTTATGCGAAACGAACTAGCTCGCTAGATAATGAGCAACGTAGTAATTATAAGGGACGTAGATTATTAACCTTTAGCTGTGGCACGTCAAACTACAATTTTGCAATTTCCGACTAGCAAAGCAAAAATGCACCGCAGTTACGACATATTGCCAAGTGATACTGTTCCGATATAATTCAATAGTTGAAAATCTCTTTTAATTAATTTCTTGAAATATTTTTTCTTTATTGTAAAATAATTCATTGATTGAATGCTCATCAAAGCACATCCGATTTTTTAACGCAAATATGATGTGCCGACTAATCCTTTATTTGTATCGAACGATGCTAAATTCTTTATTGAATTTAAAAGAGTAAGGGGCCAATAACGAGCAAGAAACGAATGTCAAGATATAAGATGTTTAATAGATATATATCAAATTCTTTATTGAAATTATAAACAATTAATGTGAAAACAACAAAAAGTTAATTTAATTCAACCTGACTGGCCAGATGTATTATACAAAGAAAGGCACTACGTTTCGACCATGGGATTTGGTCCTTTTCAAGTGCGTTACAGTGGATTATATTAGTGCATAAATCTATGGCATTCACCCAATTAATGTGAAAATAACAAATCTGCGAGACAAACCGTTTTTCTTCGTAATCTCGTCTTCCCGAGCGTGTGAACCTTTTATCGGAGGTGCTTTAAAATTCGAAAACACTATGCAAAACGGAAGTCGCCGTACTAGGACAAGCGAACAAAGCGGGTCATCACGGATCACGTTCTAATGAGGGTCGGAGTGGCCGGGTGGGTTTGTTAGTTTTTATCACCGCGCCCCCGACACACTCCCGAAATAATTAACATTTTAATGTATGTATCTGCTTATCTAGGCGATGCGGCGCTTCGTGAGTATAGTTTTGCATGTTAATCTCTATGGGAAATTACATGCGCCATCGCGCGATCGCGCCCGCCCGTAAGAGCGAAGTAACTTGGACAAAGTCTTGATGGTGTTTTGAAATTGACCGAAATTACGATTGTTCTATTAAATTCAGTTTACCTTCTATCTTCCCTCTCGCGTGTTCTGTGAAAATGATGATATAACAGTGGGTTTTAATAATGTTGCTAAAAAAGATATCATAGACGAGAGTTTAGGAAATATAATTTTAACGACACATTGCGATTACTTAACGTGAAAGTATTTCAACATTTCAATTTTTGTATAATTTGCGAAAATGGATTTTAAAGAGAAACTAGTGAAAGATTCGAGGATGCAGCATAAAGATACGTTAAATCACTTATTTTTCCCTGAGAAGGGAAAAGAATCGTTATGCAACGAATATAATATAATAAAAAATACAAGAGACTTTTCTTCGCCAGTAAATGACTAACAAAAAGACGTTTTATTCAACCTTAACAGGCTATATTAATCGAATAAGTTTATTGCCAATAAAGGCAATAAACTTATTCGATTAATATAGCCAGTTAAGGTTGAATAAAATGTCTTTTTTATAATATAATAATTTTAAAGTTAAAGCAGATAATAATCATAATAATTGGCAAGCAGAGTCGCAAAGTTCCCTAAGTTTACTTGCCAAAGGATCCTTTGAGCGAGCGTTTACCCGCGTCGTTTACTCATCTCAATAAAATAACATTTTCCCATCTCTCCACGAGCTTCTCGCCAAGATACCGCGAAATTACTCATGCGCCTTTATGTACACAAAATCCGCAGTCTTTGCATATTCAACCTCCATGGAATGCTGCAATTATTACTTTTGGAGAGTCCTGGCGGTGCCTGTTTAATGGCGGTCGCCGACGGAGGCGTTGATTACACACTTCGGCGAAGTAACTAACTCGGTTCGAAGCTGATTAGAGAGTCCGCCGACGTGGTAATTTGATAGCGACTACACGGAAAGAACGGTTTTGCTGAAGTATCTAAAAATTTGGCCAGATACAGATCTGAAAATAATTTTGTTAGTCCATCAAAAGTAACTATGTGGGAGACGCTCAAACATGATGATGATGCTGTAAAAGGTTTTGATATTCCAGCAACTATTTTGGGTGTCCTACATAATTATTTTGATGGCCCAACAAAATTATTTTCAGATCTGTATTTGGCCAAATTTTTAGATACTTCAGCAAAACCATTCTTTCCGTGTAGTTATTAATGATTTTCGCTGTTCTTCTCGTACGCGATATTTTGTCACGAGAAAGAGAGACTTTTTACTGCGATTCTCGCGAATTTCCCGTCCTCACCGGAATTGTTAGGTGGTTATTTCTTGACCAACAAAATAACGTGAACACGGTACCGCGACAAAATGATTTTTCGGCGGAGAATATTTCTCGCGGTGATGCACGCGCGGGAGGCGACGTCGTACAAACGCTCGGGAGATTGCGGCGATGTGTATGCAAATAAAAGGAGACGAGGGCGAATTCGCGGCATCCGGGGAAATTCGAGTGGAGACCAATAAGCGCGCAGGCAGAGGCGGAGTTGGATGTTGCCAGTCACCGCCGTTCCAGTTGCATATTTACGAATTTGATTCCGAGACGCGATGTCGAGGTTCGGAGAAGAGTGAAATATCACGAGGCAATCCTTTTTTTTTCCTTTTTGGGATATATAAACAACAATGACGAGATCTGAAATGCACACGAGGAAGTCCCATACATATTCTCGCTAAATTCGTAAATTTTTCCGCTAAACATAACCGCTTTCGATTTTCATCTTTTGTCGAACGGCATCCTCATGCATTCGCAAAATAATTCCGAATTCAGCAGTCGCGCTCGACGCTAAACGCGCAGCGAGAATATGCAGGCGTAAGATGTTAAGCGCAAAAATTCTCGAGATGCTGCGTAAGAAGAAAAGCGTAAAAATATACGCCGTTCGACGTCGGCGGATCGTGAAATGAGATATGACGACTGCGACATATGTCACAGAGAGAATACACCGCCGGTATCAAGGATAAGAAGACACGAAGAAACGGGGTTACGTAAATGTTATCGCGTTCGCGCGTTTAACTGTCGCGCGAGATGTTTATTCTCGTTGCGTTTCACGCGCCTGCGATCGCACGTACATTCGCGATCGGGCATTCGAGCGATCGCGATCGCGATCGCGGGGATCGCGCTACGTCAAACCTCGCAATGCAGAAGCGCAATGTAGCGGTGGTCGGATTTGGGCTGCATTAGGCAGCGAAAATGTGCCCGCGGGGAGCCTTAGACGTCCGAACGTGAAAAAAATATTAGACGCCGAGTATATACACCGGTTAACCGACGATAAATCAACGTCAAGCCGGCCGTACCTTCTTACTGTACTCCGCCGATTATTGCCGAGCTAAAGGCCGTTTCGGACGATATTTCACCGTTACATGACAAGCACTTACCTCCGCGATTTCTGCTACGTATCTTTCTGTCCGAACGAGATCACTGCGGAAGGCGATAAATCCAATTAGAGCGCGCGCATTCGCATCTCTAACATTCTCCCGTTTCTCCGTAAAGTTCCATTTTTACTCGTGTTTTCGATGAATAATGCGAAATGGTATTTCATCGGCCGCTTTTGTCGCACTCGACCGCTTGTTCTTCGTTGAGTGGGCGAAATGCTAACGCGACAAAGGTCAAACCACTTGCGTTTCCGTAGGAATGGCTGCTTCCCGTAGGACGCGCGAGTGGTGAGAATTAATGACGAGTTGCTAATTACGTCAAACGACGTAATACCACGACGTCGACATCGACTCGCTTTCACGAGCGAGCGGAGGCATTGAGCAACGTCTTCTTCTGCAAACAACCAGATATACAGTGATTATTACTCGTATTTGCTCGATTTGCGGCTAGGGATACATCAGTAACGCTACCCACACCGTATACTTACCGCCAAGTACGTTGAAAATGACGACGCGATTAAATTAATTACCGAGCGAAACTATCGTAGTAATTAACGTTACGAGCGAGATCGGTAGCTTCTTAGAGAACATTAATCCCAATCGTGCGTCAATAGTCTCTGTTATAGTTAGAGGGATGAAATCCAGAGCGTCTTATATCAAGTACGTGGGTTAAAGGATTACGAATAATGGTTGTCATTTTAATAACGAAGCATTGATAATCGCGAAATTATTTACAGCATTAAAGATCACAAGATTTTCATGAAAAATTGACAATAGTTAAATTGAGTTGATCAAATTAAATTATATTTACTTGATCAAATGTTTAAGTATATATTTTTTATTTTATAAGTATATTTTTTTCAAATAAAATTTAATTACGTTGTAATTCTAGATAGTTAAACGTAAGGGGCGAGTCGAATGTCGAAGACGTTTACGTTATACAAAATATTATCTGTAATTAATTCCGATAATTGCTTGTGAATGGAATAGGGTTGGAATAATTCCATCGGAGGAACGACACATATCTAACCGAGCGGAATTCCCTGCATTTGGAATAATTCGCGCATTATAGCGCGTGTTGAGGTGCATAACGCGGACGTGCAGGTGCAACGGGCGCTTTCGCTCTTCGGCATATCGGTCGGAAACGGCATCACGTGCGCCAGGATGACTCCGGTATTTCTGAAATTATGCTAATCGGCCGCGCAGCAACGATGGGTTATCGGCGACGACTGATACGGCGTGCCCGCAATTTGTACGTTCGTAACTGCGAAAGTACAATTTGCTGCCACCCGCGTGTACGGCTGGTACCCATCGAATCGATAATCGCGCTTCGGCATCGCTTGGCGATCGAGCAATTGACTGTAACGTTCCTGCTAACTTGCTTTTGCGATATACACGTAAAAATCTGTCGTGCGAACATGCATATATTTTCTTTCCTTCGCTTGTAACCTCATTGTAACTACCCATACAGCACAGAACATTGCAGCAACATTTCGGCAACATTGCAATGTTACTGCAATATTTCGGCAATATTGCAATGTTACTGCAATATTGCTGCAATGTTCTGTGCTGTATGGGTATCTATACAGATAGTTTATCCGATTACAATTTAATTCTACCATTTAATAATATATGATTTAATAATATATGAGGTACACATATTAGGTAATTAATAACACATTAGGTAATTATTTTATTTCTGGTGCTTGAGCGCAGTAATTCGCTTAAGTGCGGGATAAACGCTACTGCTGCTACTTTTGTTATTACTGCTAGACCATCATCGCAAGCGACTAGCTGCGCCAGTCGTGCCTCTCGACAGTTAACAGTCGAAATCTCGTGTCGGGCAATGATGGTGCGCGCGCTCGCCGCGTCTAAATAAATTGCAGAAGCCTTCGCAGTCGCGGAAGGCAATCGGTTGCGCGATCTGTCATTGTACCGCGGTGTGTGCGGTGAATACCAGCGCGGCGGGTACAGTTACAGGTACAGATCGACCGGGATAATGTTGGATAATGAGCGCTCGCACGGGAGCAGATCGGATCGAAACCGCTGTAACCCAATTTTCCGTGCCACGGATTCACCTCTGTCCACGCGCCCGCTCTTCTCTCTCTCTCTCTCTCTCTCTCTCTCTCTCTCTCTCTCTCTCTCTCTCTCTCTCTCTC
>NJRL01000251.1:313016-323439 GCA_003063815.1 Aphaenogaster rudis | reverse complement strand
CGCTCTTCTCTCTCTCTCTCTCTCTCTCTCTCTCGCGCGCGCGCGCGCTCCCCCCTTTCTATCTATCCTCCCCCCTCTCTCTCTCTCTCTTGTGCTTCATAGCGAATTGGCGCAATTAAGCGCATCGGGCGAATCCTGCGAAGAATTTCATTTCCGGCTTCCAATTAGCATTCAGTGCGGGGGGAAAATTGTATTTTCCGTCTGTCGAAAAAGACTGAGCGCGCGCGTAATTACAGACGATTCAGCCCGTTCGCTCTCGACTCGAAATGAGGCCGCTCTGTATCACGGGGTTTTCGGGAAAAAATGTATAGTTGGATGATAATGATAGGCGAGAAAACATGCGTGTTTCGCGCGAACGTAACAAAGTTTAACGCGCGTGAAAAGCGAAGCGACAAATCGCGCCCGCGGTCTTTTCTTTCTCAGGCGTCATCCGATTCTCGATTCATGCGTTCGTGCTTGTTTAGATTTATCGTGTGGGGGCCGGGTATGCCCCTATAAAGCGGCAGCCCGGCACCACATTGTTGTTGCGCGCGCGCGAGCGCGCTTTCTCGTGAAAGTACTTGGTCGCATGGGAAACAACATATAAACAAATTCGGCAAGAGAGAGAGAGAGAGAACATCTAATGGCCAGACGTCGGGGCCAGACGGCACACATAGTGGAATCACCATCCTACTCAACACAACCAACCGTGGATGGTATTTTTGGGGAAGACGTGCACACTCCACTTTCCACTTCCATACATCCATTACATCCAAATATACTATACCCCCAAAGTATATATCGTTGTACGTGAAAATATTAAGTTTCAACAATCGATCAAATTCCAAATGCCCATTTTCCGTTGGTTTTTCCCAAATGTTACGACATTCCCAATGTCACCGTTACCATTTGGGAAAAACCAATGGAAAATGGGCATTTGGAATTTGATCGATTGTAGTTCTAAAACTTAATATTTTCACGTACAACGATATATATTTTGGGGATATAGTATATTTGGATGTAATGGATGTATGTCGTAACATTCCCAGGTGTCACCGTTACCATTTGGGAAAAACCAACGGAAAATGGGTATTTGGAATTTGATCGATTGTAGTTCTAAAACTTAATATTTTTTATCCTGGCTGAGGTAATATTTTTCGCAACAAATTTTCTAACAGTTTTCGCGATGGGAGGGTGTTGAGAGTGTTGGGGGGAGGGGGGAGAATCTAATAGATGCTTTAGCATTTATTATTATTAAATTTAATACTCGTACCACAATCCGTATGGTTGATACGTAGTAATAAATAGAATACCATCTATGGCCAGTCAAGTCGTCTTACAATTTATTATATGTTAATATTTTTTTATTATAAACAATCACGCCACCTAAGGAGATTTTCGCGGCGGTATTTCGCGGCGTTAATAACGCGCCCGCGAGACGCGCAACTGCGAAAAGAGCGTTTATTTAACGCATTTATAAACGCAGGTGTTTAAACGTGTCGTAAAAGTGTCGTCCGACAGAGACGATTAAACAATGTCGGCGCAGTTTTCCATAATACGCTGTTTATATAATATGTGGAAGCCTCGCGGTAATGAAAGGCGGCGGGATGACAAAAAAAAGCAGTCGCGATGCTTTCTTTATGTAACACCTTCAGGCGTAATGTATTCTCAGCTCGCACGTGCAGATAATTATACAATTGTAAAATCGCAATAAACGTCGGGCGTGTATTTAGTTATTATCAAACGTCGCTCGCTTGTGATATATACGTAGCGTCACGAGAATACGGCGCTAAAAGCAACTCCGTGAAATTCAATCTTGGATTTGCAGTTGCTAACGTAGGATGCTAATTTTCATCATTCGTTCAAATGTCCATAAAGGCCGTGCTAAAAGATATTCGAAGGAAGCGCGATTGCAGTTGTATGTCATTATTATATGTTAATAATAATAACTATTATTATAATAATTGAGCTACGCTCTAATAGAGAGAGAGAAAGAGAAAAAGATGTAATCATGTCTCCACGGACGAAGCTCGGAAGAACACCTTTCACCCGTGGGTCAACCAGTCGTCGACCATGGTGGGGTTGATTTACGTCATTCGATACCTCATATCGCATTTCCGTTTATGGTTAATTCCACACGCACATACATACACCCATTCGTCTATTCTTTCCCTTCTACACCGTATTTTCTCGCGACGGGCACGTTTTGTCGCGCCGCTTGTTCCTCCATCCCGGCGTCTCAAAACTTCCACACGAAGCAAACTTCCGCGACGTCCTCGCGTCGTGTTGTACACCGCCGGTTACATATTCTCACGCGCGTCGCGATGCAAAACATTTTATCGCCGCGTAATCACGTTTCGCGGCGTGTAGCGACTCGCCGGCTCTTCCGCCGTTTACCGCGGCGAGGATTTACAGTCTACTTTGCGTACTTACGCGACTGCGATACGATTCCACGTCTTTTGCCTCTTTCGTCGGTCGCGTAGCACAAACAACACTGAATAGCTGAGAGAAGTTCTTATCGCGAAAACCGGGCATCTATTTTGGATAGAGAAGCTTCTGACCCTCGCGTTTCCTTGTCATCGAGTCGAATTGGCACGATTCAATTTTTTCAAATTACTCCGAAAAACACCAGTGTTGGAATCCTTCCAATCGATTTAGTGCATAAGATAAATTATGAAATGAGTGTATTCTATTTCGTTCTACCGTCCATATTTTCTACCGTCCGCTATTTTCAAAGTTATCATGAAATTTCTAAGCTTTGGATTAGATATGCACATTGCGTAATGGAAAGATTAATTATGAAAAATCTATACGCGATTGAATATCTGTATTTTCGACTAGCTCGAAATAGGACTCTGATTATTATGGAAATAGTAACTGTTCGAAATAGATAACGAATTATTTAGAACCGAAGGTAAGATCTAATTGAAACCGTCATCAATATGCTTTCGCGTAGCGAAATTATTTAAAGGAAAAAAATCTTTGTTTTCAAAACAACGTTCACGTTTCTTATCTAAATCCTCGCGTCAGTTATGTATTTTGAAATTTATTTCGAAATAATTCTTTACCTTTTTTTTTCCATAATGTACGCGAGTAATATCGTCGTATTACGCAAGAAAGTTGTATCGCCGCACAATTCACATCGCGTACGATGTAGCTTACATACACAGGGTGACACGGAGCAAACATGTGACGACAGTCATGTATACGCTTAACGTCGTATTTTATCAATTTTAAAGTCCGCTCGTGAAGAAACGTGCGCGCAGCAGCGTGGAAAGGAGAGACGTCTTCGGAGGTGCAATGCCACGTCGCGATAGCTCATTCGATTTGTATTCATCGACCGTCATGCGTTTACTGTTATTCAAGGCGGTATGCCGCAACGGATCGTGCGTCTTTGCGTCGTGCAAATTCGACATTTTGGAACGAATTTCAGATGCTCTCAGATGAATTCTCCGGAACGCACAAATGCGCTGAGAATTAATCTTAAGATCATTTCTAAACTTTAAAACCGCGAAGCTGTTGTTTCCGATTACAGATCTCTAATGTCCATTTCTACCAATGTAGATAAATATTAATCTCGGTTTAACTTACTCTTCATCTTTTTCTAATTCTTAGGGCCAATTTCACCAACCACGGTTAACTTAACCGGCCGGTTATTCCATTGGAATTGACGAATCGCATTTGTTAATTTTGCTTAACGACAAATGCGATTGGTCAATTCCAATGGAATAACCGGCCGATTAAGTTAACCGTGGTTGGTGAAATTGGCCCTTAGAACTAGAAAAGGATAAAGATTAAGTTAAACCGAGATTAAAGTTAATCTACATTGGTAGAAATGGACATAAGAAAGGAGAATTTTCCCGCTTTTAGCTCAAATGTAAAAATATTGTACATACATTTTGCATAATTGCGCAATTAACGTATGATGTGGGTTTGTTACTACAACGCTGCGAGGCACGTTTGTCATTTAAATAAACATTATCGTCACTTGTTGATAGCGATGATAATGAGCGCCGTTTATATAATCAACAATGATATTAGAGTGAGGGGAAGTTTCGTGCGCATAACTTGATCGCGAATACGAGGACGCCATAACTCGTGATTAGGCGGTTAATTACATTCGTAGGGCGTATTATGCTTTACAGTGCGTCGGTGGTTGACGGTGTTAAGAAGGAGAAGGAGATAATAGTTTCGCGAGGAAGCGAATTCCCTTGGAATTTCCAGCGATTAATTATGTTTTGCCCATTGTCGCGCCGGAGAAATTGATTACGCGCTGATGACTGGTGACTCTACTAATACACGTACCTACATCCCGAAATTTACCTGCGCTCCGCGGAGCATAGACGCTTCAGTAATCACGTTAACGATTCCACGGCAGCGCAGAGCATTAATTGTTCTCCGGAGAACAATTGGAACCGCGGCGAGCGGCGGGGCTGACCAGCAACCGGCGTGACAGTTGGAAAAAAGCGCGAATAACCGGCACGAATTTCGAGAGTCCGTTCTACAATCCGTTTAATTGCGAATTCGCGGAACGGAGACGCATCGCATACCGCAATGAGGGCGAAATCGAATGTTATCGAACATGAAATCATTGGAACGTTCGTGTTTCAAAGGAGGATGTTAAAAAATGTCGATTTTTCGCCTAATCCCGACACCTAAATTATTTATGTGGAAATTATCTTTGAGCTTTGTAGAATCTGAAAAAAACATTCGTTGTTCCAGGAAGTGCTGGGAAATTAGTTAGACATGTGATAATAACATCTCCACATTTAAGTAAAGGAGGAATTTTGTCTTTACGCACTTGACGCTTAAACTGTTTTAAATTAGATTTTTTAAAAATATTTTTAATCATCAGCTTCTAACAAATCTTTTTAATACTAGAGAATTTGTTAGAAGCATAATACTTAATGCCAGAAGAGAGTTCAACTCAACTGTGGCATACATACATATTTGTTCCTCTGTACACGGTCTTTGAAACATACAAGAAGAAATGTTATTGTGCTGTATTTTTTCCCTGTATGATAATAGAAAAAGCAATAAACACTTATATAAAAAATCATTTCCAAAAATACAATTTTGTCAATAGTAATAGAACGTCAATCATAAAGAGCGTAAAGCATGTTTCATACTATGCTCACACTTCTTTGAGAGAAAGATAAAGAACATTTTTTCGTTTTTAAATTTTTCTTATTATTTGAATATTTAATTGGGTGAATTGCTGTAATGTGATTCGGTTAAATATTAAAAATACTTATATACATTAGAATAGATAGTAACGAAGAAAGCCCACCTCTCTTTAGATCCTAGATTCCGTCTCACGTAGTGTTTATTGCTTTCTATTATCATACAGGGAAAAAATACAGCACAATAACATTTCTTCTTGTATGTTTCAAAGACCGTATACAAAGGAACAAATATGTATGTATGCCACAGCCACAGTTGAGAAAACTCTCTTCTGGCATTAAGTATTATGCTTCTAACAAATTCTTTAGTATTAAAAGGATTTGTTAGAAGCTGTTGATTAAAAATATTTTTAAAAAATCTAATTTAAAACAATTTAAGCGCCAAGTGAGTAAAGGCAAAATTCCTCATTTAGTTAAATATAGAGATATTATTATCGCATATCTAACTAATTTCCCAGTGTTTCGTGGAACAATGAATGTTTTTTTCAGACTCTACGAAGCTCAAAGATCAATTCCACATAAATAATTTACCCCTTCTCTACAATGCGTATTTAAGGCGTTAAGACTTAAGAAATTGACTAATCGCAGTCGTTTATTCTTCTCATATACGACTGTGATTGGTCAATTTCTTAAATCTTAACGTTTTAAATACGCATTGTAGACAAGGGGTTAAATGTTGGAATTAGGCAAAAAATTGACATTTTTTAACACCCTCCTTTATAGCGATATTACGATGATATCAGAAAAGGGAAAGGAATATAAAAAGAAATCTGGTGCATGAATAATTCTTCAACTGTAAAATCGAAAATTTTTCAAAAGTCGGAAAATTGCCGGAAGAGGCAATTTACTTCGTCTCTGTTTCATACGTCGAGCTAGAGTTAAAATGAATTATTTTATGTCATGCAAGTTGTTCTACAATTTGCAGCACGATTTACGGTTTAATGTCTCGCGGCGCTCTGTGTCGTCGGTAAATAGATGCGCCTGCGAGCAGCAACGCTTTTTACGGACATCATGACGATCTTTGCGTCAAAAATTCCTTCGGGCGTCGCGGAAAACCCGTGCACCGAGATTGCGCTATTACGTATTGATATTGTGTGCGACCAAATATCGATAGTGCAGTTTTCCGCTTCCCGGAAATATTTCTCCCGGCAGCGATCGACGACAAAAATACGGGGACGGAGATAAAAGCACGGGAACACACGGAAATGCAGGCAGTTGCTGGCGCGATATTTGCGATGCTGCACGCGAACCTGACGAGCGCGTACGTCGACCCGCGTCGTTAGCTCACACGGCTGCTTTCTGAGTCACACCAAATGTACCGTTTCTCTGTTTCGGAGAGAAAGAACGGTTGAATTAGATCGTGATGAAGCAACTAGCAGAAATAAGCGAGTTTGTCGGTAGGACGATGCAAACAATCATGGAGGAATAAGCCGAGAGACTTTGCCGTGTTATTTTTGCGAAAAAGCTCCTCGACCGCGGCGGACAGGCATTCAGGATTTTTAAATATCTTATTTTAAGAGAGAATGCCCAAGTTTCAAGACCCGCATAATTATCTTTGCCATTTTGCTCTTATTTCCCCGCGCGGTATTAATATATGCTGCGGTATAATAAAATAATAATGCTATCAAAATAAGCGGTGCATCCGAAATTCCTTACTGTTGCAAGCGCCACCGTCAAGGATGTAATTACGATGTAAACCGCATCATCACTAGAATAGTTTATAGCGGATTAAATTTAACTCCGGCTGAATGAAATTCCCGTTGAAAGTGGAGGAATTTTCGGCTTCCCGTAACGACGTACTTTCGCTGTATACACTTGCGCTGTATCGCCGGGCGATGAAACACGTAAACTTAATTTAACGCGTCCTATATTACGAGCGGCAAGAGCCCTTTCCGTAAAATACATCGAACGTTGGGCGTGGTAGAGATTCCAAATTCAACCGAGCGCGCCGCATAATTGCGAATTATAATTAGGCGGATCACTCCGGGCGCGCAATCGCGCGCTTTTGTGTAACTCGAGGCGGGGGTACGGGGGCAGAGGGAAAGGGTAGGAAGGGAGTACGGGGGCAGAGGGAAAGGGTAGGAAGGGGGGACACAATTATTTGTCGACGCGACCGTTTCGACTGTGCGCTGGCGAGCGAGCGTCCGTTGCAACGGCCGATACTTACGCGATGTATTTGCTAATTACACGCATTGCGCTTTCATCATTCGTCACGTAACCGACCGATTGAATTATTTTCGATACGTACATACGCGGTTGACCGTGCTTATTCAGTTTGTTGCGCTCGTGCCGCAAACACGCCGTCGTTTAACGTCACATTATAAATAATATAAATCGAGCAGCGCGGCGTCTCGCTCCGTTACTCTCCGCTTCCCTCTCTTCTCTTTTTTTTCCTTCTTTTAGCGCGATGCCACGAGTCTTCCCTGAGTTCGCCGCATCACTGAGCTGATGCTCTCTAATTAAGTTTAATGCTGCTAGAATGTCTTTGATGTTACGTACTTACAATTGACGACAGTTTTAATACCAGGTGCTTACAGTTACCTTTTAGCTGGGAATTGAAGGGAAAATGTCGTAGAACGAAATGGAAAGGCTAACGCTGAATGTAAATATAAGAACTCGGCTCCGTAAATCGATTCGTTATATTTTCAATTAGCATCGTGGATTCCTTCGAGAAGCTATTTCCATCTGTGGAAACTTGGTTATTTCACGGAGGTGAATAAGAACTGCCGGGTATTTGCGTAACGCGAAAATCTATTTAAAGGTAACCGCACGTTTACGTTTTTCATGTACAGAGTCAACATTAGTAAAGTGCTGCCGGTTGCGAGTGACATGCGTTATCGCCGAATGCATAATGGCATTTCGTGCATACGCATTTGCGTAAATGGCGCGCGGATGTGCGAGACATCCAGTCGCCGGATTTGCGCCCGCGTAACGTCACGTTGGTTCGCGACATTATTAATTTTCATTCCGACCTTTCGTGTCGCTTTATTCATCCGTTACAGCACGCGTGGAAAAATCGCTCGGTATAAACGTCAAAGCTCGGCAAAAAGCTGATTTAGATCACATTTGCAGCATTTAAGTATATGCAAATATCCTTAAGCGGATATTTTTTATCATGAATATTGTAAAAGCGAGTATGAGTAATCCATAGAGAATTTTTCCTCCTTTTGTTTTGCAGAACGACTGAAAGACGGTTTTTGTTAGGTCATTGTATACGAAACGTTGACTTTATATTAACAATTTTCCCGTAATTTCTGAGGAAGCAGAGCATACGTGTAATTGAAAAAAGCTGCAGTGTGGCTTTTCACATTTTTCAGAAAGAGAATTCACTTCTACGATCTCATTTCAAGCGTAGAAGTTTTATCCGACTTTAAAATCAGGAATAACGTTATATATTTTTCTCAATTTTTTAAGTTTCTGCAAATTTAGTATAACTTGAAGAATATATCTCATAAAATTAAAACATATCTTTGCGAGGGAATCGTATCACTTTGAAATGTAATATTTGATTATCAAAAGTACGACAGTGACTTGGACGAACGTGACGAAGAGTTAATGGACATTGAAGAACTTGAAACTGGGAATGATGATAGTAAACAAGAGATGTTCCCCTCTGTCACAGTGCCAATCGTATCCGAGACATTTCATTCTTCAAATTAATTAAGACTTTCAGAATCTGACATTTATATATAACACACAATTAATATTATTTATCATCTTTTTAAATTAGAAATTTAAAAAGACGATAAAGAATATATATTCTCACAGTAATTTAATTTTATGATTTTAAACATATGACTAAATATCGAGAAAAAGAATCGAATCGGAATTACAAATTGAATTAATAATTGAATTAATAATTTATAATTGTGAATCGGAAAACAACTACTGTTGCTATGCAGAATCGGAAGTCTGGTATTTACAGTTGGCATATAACGCTGGCAAAATCATGAAAAACATTCCTATCGATTTGCATCCTCGTGGACTGAAACAACGTCTAGTTATGACTCTCACTTAAACGCTTCCTTTAATAGTTAGTCAAAGGTCAGGACCTATATGCACGTCAGTATTCGTCTTTTAATCGACGGGTCACGCGATTTGCGAATGCTGCACGCGATTTCGTGATCTTTCCGCAAATACTCCGATATATAGAAGGAGCCGAGGGAGAAACAGAAAGACTTCCGTCTTTTCTTTCAAATAATAAAAGTCGTTTCAGCAAAATTTCTCCATATTATTTAGAAGCTTTCGTGATTTTATTTTTGACGATTAATGCACGAACGCGATACAAAATTACAAATAAATCCGTATGAATTAAAGATGTGTATTTACGCGCGTGTCACGTTCGATATAAATTTATATATTAATCGTATTATCGGACGTTCGGGTCGACGACACATTATGATTTTAAAATTCAAGCAGGCGGAGTAGCTTGGTCGAGAGCTTCTCTGACAAGTAATTATACCACGAGAAAATACACCGATCTGCGGTATCGCGCGCGCGTACCCGTTCAGTCTAGAATTATGTTGAATCATCGTGAAATCGCGCGAGCGCCATTTGATGAAGGGTTAAACGTCGCAAATAATTAATTATGATACTCGGCGAACGTTGCGCAAAACGTGACGCGTGTGCGCCTCCGTCGGATCCTCTTGTAGCGGGATTTATATGCCTGTCTGAATTAGCGGGAATCGAGGAATGCGGCGTGCAAGATTCTGATGCGCGGTTCGGTTAGCTATTTGCGACGGGGATATATTCTGTGAAAGGCGCACGCTCCGCGCGAGTGCACCGTGAGATGCATCAAAAGGGTCGATTCTTTCAAGCCAATAAATCCTCGTCGCGGATGAAAGCGTCTTTCTCTCACTCACTCGACGGGAGCGTTTATACGGCGAAACGCCGCCACCCGTTTCACGCAAGAGAGATCTCTCGCAAGACACGAGCACAACAAAGCGAAATAAGATGCGAGGAGAAAAATGACGGGGCGCATCTCGTCGATAGGATTACCGTGCCGATGCAGATTCGACCGTTCCTTTTGTTAATACGAACGGTTACGGATGCAACTCGATGGGGATAAGTTTATAGGTATATTAAGCTATCTAAGCCAAATTATCAGAACATTGTATTATATATGGAATTAATTTGCTAATTTTTTGCTTTCAAAAGTAATTTTTTTGCCCCAACTATTCAAAAGTTACGAAGAGCTACACTGAGAGAAAACGAAATAGTTCTGGCAACTATAATTTGGCAACTCTGAAATTTAAGTAGTT
>NJRL01000251.1:295467-311750 GCA_003063815.1 Aphaenogaster rudis | reverse complement strand
CTTTTTTCTCTGAGTGTAGATAGCTTAAGATTAAGCTGCCACGCCATTGTAAAACAATAGCATATGCATAAGGCCCTGCGCACAATGGAGGAATATTAAATATTAGGAATAAGAATTAGAGTTTTAGAATCAGTTTCCTCAATGAACATTATAGATAAATAATAAGTTATGTTGTGTTTCATATAATACATTTATGTCTTATATCTTATTAATATCCATTGTGCGTTACGTTCAATATTCATTGAGGAAACTAATTCTAAAACTCTAATTCTTATTCCTAATATCTAATATTCCTCCATTGTGCGCAGGGCCTAAGTCAAAGCAAAAAATTAATAATACTAAAATTATTTGCTATTTTTTTGCTACTTTTTACTACCAAAAATTTTTTTTGGTTTAGATAGTTTAATATACTTTAAGTTTATCGCGGAATTTATATCTGCGTGAGCAAAACGATTTATGAAATATATCCTAAACAGTGTGGGAGATTGAAAGACAAAAGTTAGAGACATGGTATATCGTATCGTTATTAAACGCTTCAAAAATTCGTTTTCGAATTCATTTTCGAACTGGACGTTAGTCTAACTGAACTAGTCTCCTATGCTTGCGATGCACAATGCTGATGAATATTAATGCGATTCCGTAAGCATAACTTGATTTTCGCCATCGCGTTTACTTTGTTCACAAAGTTATATTTAATTGCATCTGAGGGCGATACAAATAGCGTTTCGCGATAGAAATTCAGCCGCCGCTGTTCTCGTACTAGAACCATTTCGCTCGCATAAAGGGAGGATTACAATCCAATTCTAACACAAAGGGCGTATAGACGAAAATTTAGATCGTGCGATTATATCGTTGCATTATCATATATGTTCTATTTGCTTCTCATACAGTCGATTTTACGTCATCAATGAAAACACGGAATCTACAAATTTGCTCAAATTACGTCTTCCCACATTATATGAGCGTCTGTTTACTTCCTAAACAAAAACCTGATATTGTTATACAGAGATCATTAATGCATCTACATTGTATTTAATGCGTAAATTACAGAGGCTTACACTTCCGCTAGTTATTTTCACTTTTTATTATATCCTCTTTATGTGAGAAAACCCATTTAAAGTATGCAATTAGACCGTAACCGCATCCGACACGTTTACACGCTTATGCACGCGATAGTAATTTTTAACGGAGCGCGCGAAAGAAATTTCACTTAATTGTGTTGCAAGGTCGTGAAATATGCCTTATACCACGCAGCGCGTAGCTTTGAAACGAAGTGGCAACGCTATCGTTATCCTGCGTGGTTGATACGGTAGCAGAGGAATGGGAATTCCAACACCGCCAATTAAATGTCAATTTTAACGAGATATCCGTTTATGAATCAATGCCAGGATTCTGAGAATGCGCTGTCGCTTTATTGAAAATGTTGCAAACGATTCTACCGACCTCGCATTCCCGGGAGACTATCGAAGAAAGTTGCATCTCGCTGCGCGCATTCCACGACTTGCTCTATATACAATCTCAATTATGTAGTTGCTGTTACGCGCGCAGTGTTTTTCGCAGAAAACCTTATTAGAGCGAAAGTAGAAAAACTTGATTATCCTGCGCGAATCTCTTCATATATGAGATTAATATCTTTCTAACGAGATTTTGCGTCCATGTCACAAACATCCGTTTTTTTTCTTTTTGGCAAAATATTAAAACTCTGGAAATATAATGGACCCCTACATATATAAATGTATAAAGATTTCAGGTTCTTCACATTCTTTTTTCTCACGTGCGATTTTATAGTTCATTCGTTTTAGCGGCGCAGTTTTCTGTGATTTTTAATTATCAAATAAGTTCAAGAGTATATATTACTTTTTAATATTTACAAATAGAGGTGCGAATTTGAATTTTGACGAAAACGCATGACTGTTTGTATCTCGAACGAGCTGAAAGTTTCTTCCCGGTCTCTCTGAGTAAGTCCGTCGTCACGTTCGTAATAAACGCGCCACGGACGCGCGGAAAAATGCCCTTGGATGAAAAATCGGCAGCTGCCTCTGTTGTATATACAATCAACGAGATATTCGCAGATAGTGGCAATGAGAGAAGGTAGCGACAAAGCTGGGAACGAGAAAGCAGCGGACTCGGGAGTAGAGAACGATGTTATCAGTGTGATGAAGGGACCAGCTGTAGCTTAAGAATAATTGAAAGTTATGATTGCCTTTCCCGCGCATCTGTGATCCGCGGTTGCAGCTCCCGTTGGACTCAGCGCAGCTTCATCTTACGTATCAGCTGATCGCTCCTTCCTTCTGCGAATTTCCTTCTGCGAATTTTCTTCTGCGAATCGTCAAGGTGATGACAACTGGAAGCCGGTCTTTCCTCCATCACGAGTTCCTCTTCATTTTTCCCCGTTGGACAATCGCGTTTTATGATAAGGATAATAAACTGCGCTTACCTGCAAGCAACGTTACCTAGATCTATCAAAAATATGTAAAAACTTTTACATAGAAACGGACATGTTAGTAGATAGCGTATATATGCACATTTCTCACTACTATACTCCACGGAGTCTTATTCTAAAATTACAATAAATGCATCATATCTCAAATGGTTGAATTTTTTTCATAAAACCAAACGACTTTATCCTCCAGAAAAGAAGGTCTTTCACGAAGCATTCCGAGACGTAAAGAAGCTAATTGGTTAGACTTTATGGTTACACTTTCTACATTGCAGAAGTTATATATTTCGATAAGTTTGTTTTTACAGGTACGCTTTCTGCTCTTATGGAACGAATTAATCCGCCGTAATTTCACCGATTATTATTGTTCGGCCGAAGATTTTCGATTTACTCGCGTGAAGATAAAATTACGCGTGAATAAATGACGGAGAACAATGATGATTCTTTGTAGTTTGTCATGGTGCAATGATCTCGTCGATCCCGTGCGCGTATAATCTCGAGAATATTTATCGCATATAAAAAGCGAACGAAGGTGGTTTATCGACAACTCAGAGTCGGTAGCTCGCAAAGAAAAGAAGCAACGTGATGCCACCTGTTAATCAATGTCACCGCGCGACAGTCTGCATCCAGATAAATTAACAGACAGAGATGCGTCTTCTCCCCTCGCATAATCTCCGGAACATGTCGCTCAACAACGTCGCGTTACGTTTTGTGTGCACTTTTCATCACAGCTTTTAATTAGAAAACGGGAAAACTCTTACGCGAATTATGGCGACATTGGACTCGCTCAACGTGACGTAAATGCGATGGCAGCGACGAAATATTTTAACACATAGGAATGAGACCGTTTTATTAGCCAGCATCATTGTGACGCGCTAAGCGCTATTATTAACCACGAGACAACTACGCTTCTGATAATAGTTTCGTGACGCTTGGTACTGTTGCCCTCATGATTTTCAAATCAGCCGTGAACGACGTCAACGTAATATATGATACCATTACGCGATCGGGCTGTATATTCGGGAATTCACTGTTCATCGAATGCATTGTGTTGTGAGTTAGTCAACATTTTGCCACGTCATTTGCCACATGGCTTTGATGCGGATTACTTGCCACTCCTTCAAAACAAAGAGACGTTACTGATTCAATTACAAATCCCTGCATTGGTTTCACTTGTATCATCTATTTTTCATTTTATACACTTTATGTGTGTAAAAAAGTTGATTTAAAAGAGTATTTGCATTGACGTCATCTACAACATTACATCGATAAAATAGAGAAAAAAACAAATTGCTTTGAAATCTCAGTAAGTCTGATCTCGAGGAAAATTTTTGTTAACCATAAAATTTGTTTCTTCAAGAGAGAGAAGCAAATTTTATTTTTCAACATATTTTTATATCAGAAAAACATAGACATTTACAGTAGTTGCGATAAAAGAGGTACTTTGTATACAAGAATCTCATCTTGCGGCTCCATCTCAAATCGAGACATCGAGAATCAAGATGCCATACGCTTCTAGCTGAGCGATCGTCCGTGCGAAACATTCGTATCTCATTTTCAAAACGTTTACTCTCGCACGCTTCGGTCTAGCGACGTATATATCCGCGCGTATTTAAGAAACGAGCGTTTCTCTGCGACGGACAGGCAAGCGAGCGGCTCGTTTGTTTGCCGATCCGATCATATCGATTCGGGTCCCAGCTTAAACGAGGACGCGGAGCCCGCTGACGTCAATCTCTTTGGCATTCCCGGCAGATATGCGTTCGACAATCTCTCTCCCGGCATGCCGATCCAGCGACACTCGCCAGGGAAATTACCGCGCACGGTAATCCGGGAGATTCACTCTCGTCGTCCTCCTCCATCAACGGCATCTCACTTGGCCCTCTCTCAGTCTCACCCCTCTACCTCTTCACGATCTACACTTTCTGCGGGAGGTTAATGAGGTCGTTCGCGAAACAAGCCACTCGTCCTCACCTTCTTCCCTTCTCGGTACACCCGAACTCAGCTGCCATCTTTTCGTTCTCATGCATATTTAAATTGGCCGCCCCTGGAAATTTGTAGGGAGTGCATGCTTATCCCGTCGTCTTTGTCAGTGACTTTGTCTCTTTCCGTTCCGCCTCTTTTCTACCCTCCCTCGTGCTTCCGCTTCTTCGATGTACTCGATTACGCCTCAGCGATTGGCTTTGAATATTGAGCATTTCTATTTCTCTCGTCGCGTCGGGAGCATTTATTCCCGCTGATAGCCGAAACTCTCTTACCATAATCTACTTTACTTCAAGCAGAATTTTAGGACGGGATTTTGCTTTGAATTTTTCAAGATACGATACGCTTTAGTAAAATAATACATGTGGAAAAATAATATGTGTATAGAGGGAAATGGATTATGGAAGTGAGCTTTACAGCAATTTTGATACAACATGCGAAATAGAATCTTTTCCCTCGTTGCTGTGCTTTCTCAAGATGCCACGCGTAAAAAAGGATGGAGGACAGAAGGGGAGAGAAGAATTCATTTCGCTTTGTCATTCGACTTCGACGTCCAATTTGCGTCCGCAAGGAAGGATGAAAAAGCAGCCTCCTCTTTTTCTCGTTGCCTCGAAACGTTGTGGAATATCGCTGCAAGCGTTGCTTCAGGAGCTTCCGTTGATTCACGCTTCGATGCGTCGGACGAGCAATCCTTGAATTCTTCTCGAGAGATTCCTACTTTGACGTCATTATTCGCATTTTTCTTTTCTTTTTTTTTCTCTTTTTGAGCGACCCATCTCTCTGGAATCGGAGTCAGCGCGGCAAAAAATTTTCGTTGATCCGAATATCCCCCGATGATTTAGTTGTAGGTACTTTTATGATTTGGAACTCTTAATCTTCGAAGTTTAATGTCGTAATCGTGCCTCAATTAATTTTGTATTACTCGCCAACGTGAAATGATGTGTGTCGTAATCGAGGATATTTGGTTCGAGTATTCCTTGAAAAAAAAAAAAAAAAGAAAACAGCTCATCTTGAACTCTACGAAGGAGGAATTCCATGAATCTGTATCGATTCATTGGCCGCGGGATAATAAAAAAGATAAGAGGAGGAAACGTGACGCGGAGGGTCGACATTGAACATCTACATAACTACTATTTCAAAAAAATGAGCAAGATTTGCCAAACGTCGTTCTGCCTTCGCCCGAGGGTACGGAATAACGACGGATTGAGAATGACACAGTTGGGATCCCTAACTGCGGATTGGGGAAACCGGTTGGTATAGCGAGAAGCACGAGCGCGGCCAAACGCACGGGGAGATTAAATGGCACCCCTGGCAAAAAGCTTTAATTCCACTTTTTTCCGAGGATTTAATCAACGTCCGCTTTCCTCGCGTAATCTCACCAGAGGATACGCTGTTAGCGAGAGCTTTTGCCGAAACTGTCAGATCCGTTACATGTAGGTCCACACGTGTCCCAATCGGCGAACCAATACGTGTCGAAAGAAAAAAAGAAACGATCGACTGGCCGGCTGCTTTATCTTGCTGGTTAGGAATTTTTCCTTTTTCCGCGTCGCCTCCTTTCGTCCTGTCGTTCGATTTTCCTGCTAGTATCTCCTTCAGCGAAAAAGGTGGCGCGCCCCACTTCGTGGAAAAGTTTGTATTAAATAGTCGAAGAGACGATGAGAAATTAATTGTTCTTTTTTTCCGAGTAATGAACGAGCGAGTGATATTCCTTCGCGCGGCGTTGACCAACTTAACTAATAAAAGTCAGAAGGGAACTCACAAAGGACACCGCGTAGAAATGGTGCAGCGTCTTTTATCTGCTCCTCGCAAGAGAGCCGCCCTCGGAACTCGTAATTATTCCTAAGTTTCGCCGTCCTCGCTAAGTTTCTTAGGTTGATATACGCGAATGCCGAAAAGTTTCGTCGGAAACGCCACGCCAACAGATTAAAGTTTCCGTCTGACCATTTTCCCATCTATGATTCGTTGTTAATCGCGCCGTGTGCGTATCACGGCGTTTGCAGGGTATCACGTTTATTTTCACTTAAAATCCACTCGTTTCGAAATTGCGAAACTTGTTTTATTCGGCGCGTAAATTGGACGTAAAAGAGGAGGGAAATTTCTTTTGGGAAGAAATGAGATCATAAGAATATTTTAGCTCATTTTTTAAAGAGAAACAACTATATACACACTTTATTCTCTCATTTCGACATATATAATTGTAGGAGGAAGTTCCCAGACTTTTTCGCTTTTGACGGCATAATCCGATACGGCTGCGGTGACGGAGTAGTTTAGGTTTCCTTGACAAAGAAGCCGCATGGAGGTGTCGGTTGACAAAGGTCAGCGCGTCGCAAAATGCATTCGGCGCGCTTAATTTTGGAGCAACGCGCGGGCGAACGGCATGTGTTAAATTGACCCACCCGAGACATTGAAAAGAAAGGAATTTTCTCATTTCGCGCGTCAGGCTTCGCCCTGGCACTAACTTGGTGAATGTACGATGCTCCGCTCGCGAATACTCTCTTTCTCTCTTTCCCTCTTTCCCACTCTTCCTCTCTCGACAGCAGGCGCGCGTAAACTTTTTGGTTTAACTGCCGCAGTACTTGATTTTATATGCGCGAACTTGAGATACGGGCCGTGTCGAGGGTGACGTTGCAAGGGGTTTGCAAGCTCGGGTCGATAACCCCTCTCTGCGGTTTTGTTTACACGAGGCGAAGTAGCGTGCGCGTTTAAGGTGTACTCCGACCTCCTAAGTTTTAATTTGTTTTAGCGTGACGAGAGCGACGCAGCTATGCGCTTGCAGGCCGTTAGCGAAGCGCGCAAGTTCGCGAAGCGCGCCGGCAAATAAGACGAGTTTGGCGAAGAAAGAGAAGCGCCGCCGGAAGAAAGGTTGCTTCCTTTGATTTTTCTTAGTCGGGGGGGGGAGGGGAGCTAACAATAAGAGAGGCTGGAGACATTGTGTCGAAACTTTGAATACGTAGGACCTACTACATTTATGTTTCATCGAGTCTTGTTTTATTAATTTCGCTATACTTCGTCGACCATATTCCACATAATTGGTGGAATCTGTATAATTGGTAAAAGCTTAATTGGATTTCCGCTCGAAAATCCGCGAATGAGGCGTGGATGAACAGTTTATCGATATAATTGGTGCTCTTGCCGATGATAACCGATTTTCCATGATATCGATAACGGGTAGATAATCACATTTCGATGAACTCTGACCTACAGCTGATTGGCTTTATTCTCATCTCATCGACAGATCATTCGGAAAAGATACGTTACAGTAAGCCTTTTGATTTTTCGGTCGATTATTACGATCTTCGGAATGTGCGTTACGCAAAGATACGACATTGGATTAAAGCAAGCGTTAAGTCGTCATGTTTTCATTCCTGTAATATTATAAATTCATCGGAATTTATAGGTGAATTTCTTTAATTAACGACGTGTTTCGTAATAGTTTGGGAATCATAAATTATTTCTCCGTGCAGGTGGCAGAAACGAAATTTAACTGCCGGGTTTTACGGCTCCTTAAGGGGAATGTGGATTTCGCAGAGGTTTTAAAACCTTTAAAGCGACGTTTAAAGCCCTTTTCAGGGGTAGATAGCGTAAGAGATAACGCGGGAAAGAGAAATTTAGCGGGTACTTCGGTGGCGAGGAGTCAGCGAAATGTTCGATTGCGTAAAAAAGTGCCGTCTTTGAAAAGTTGGGAGAATCATCGACAAGATGTCTTATCGATGATCATATTGGCAAATATCTTGATATTAGTATTGTGACAGTATCTTATTGATTATTGTATCTTATTGATTAAGTTAATAAACTTGAGTGGCGCCCTAGATTCTTCATCCGCCCTTTACGATACACCGAACGGGATAGGCGCTCTAAGAGGATTCTATCGATCGCCAGGGCGACGTGGGACGTTTTTAAAAAAGGGAACATCTCCAATATGCGTAATGACGCGATTTGTTGTCCGATCCCAGGCTATATTTTCAAGACTCCATGTTTTATTAATCTGCTTATTTTCCGAATAACGTACAAGCTATATTCCTTGAAAAATAATTCGTATAATACTTTCTCTATTCTTGACATAAATATTCGAAAAACAATAAATATTTATGATTTTATATTTAACATGAATCTTAATCTTACTGCTCTTTTTATGCCTCACGTTCAAATTCATTTCGGGTTCTTTGATCGATCGGAAAGCTCGATGTCAACAACGGATCGATACGCGAGAGACAAACTGCATCCAAAACTCGGTTCCTACGCGAAACTAGGCCGTAGGATAGATTTTACGATCGGTACAAGAGCAACCCTCATCCCTCCGCGCTTTTACGCGCGGCTATAAAATCAATTCCGGGCGTTATGCGCTATCGTTATCCGACCGCACTGGGTTTTCCTGCTTTATCTCGGTTCTACTCTATATCTTCCGCAGCGCTTCTCCACCTACAGGCCATAAAGCCCGCCCCGTTTCTACCTGGCCGATCGCGCGAACACGACCCACTTCCGGCCCCGTGTTCTTCCGGTGCTCTCCTAATTTACGGCGTGCTCGCCTGTATCGGGACACTTGTAATACTTGTACACGATACCACGGACACGGTGCGAGAGGGATATGTATTTCGAATCGCGATAAAATCGTGGATTATAGGGTAATATAATACGTGCCGCGTAAATAAGAGGTGAGATAACTGCTGGATGATATGCTTTCTCGAGAAATCGATGAGCTTTTTAATCAAAGTGTTTTGTGTAGACAAGTCGTTCCTGTCGCCTAAAAATAGCGTGATCGATAGCTATTGTCGTCAAGTAAAAGGACACAAATTGCAACCGCCAATCGGAAATTCGATTTGATTGACGGCAGAATAATATATCTGCTTAATGTTAACAGATTCTCTAATGATATGTCACAAATTATAAACGTAAAAATTATAAATTATAACGTTCGTTAAGTTTAATCTTTATAATCGATAACAGAGGAAATGATAGAAAGAAAATTTACATTTGCGTGATCCGTAAAATTGCCCGTCCCTTTTTTCTACGTATTTCAATTCAAGTCATAAGTTTATAGTTGAATTACACGAATTGCGTGGGAGGTAAATGCAACGTGTTGGAACGAGTCGCTGTGTGTAAGCGGTAAATATTCAAGAATCGCAGCGTCGTGTGGGGCGGCAATCAAAGCGAAGATATACAATTGAACCGAGAAGGCAATTATCATCTCGGGATCGTCATGTTTTATTTATGACCTTAATAGTAGATTCCCTCCCCAAATGGTGATTTAACAACGCAGGAGTGCGCGATAACGGCCATAATTTAAACGTGCGCGATTACATCTGGTGCTTGTAATTTTATTGAATTACGCGTGCAACGGGCAAATTATTTCGCTACCGTATGAAATGTAGGTCTATACCTCCGCATATGCGTGCACTGTTTAGCTCCCGCTACCTCGGCATCGGCCGGCTATTTTTAAACCGATAACCACGTTATCACATCGTTTCTCGCGTTGTCCATGCGCTATTAAGGATTCTCCGGTGCGAACTCGGCGATCGCTAATTGCACGACAAACTCAAGGCGAAAAGTCTCGCGCGGAATGACGAAACGCGCGGCTCACCGCGCGATATCGACACGCGGATATTTGCTTCGTACGAAATATTTTAATAAATATACGCACGAAGGAAATGTGCCGGGCGCGCGTCGGCCGAAATAACAAACAGTTTTGACACGCGTGATCGTCGAATTGCGCAATGCGCGAGGGCGAGGCTGCTATTCTCGAAATACGTCGCACGACGTCGACGGCGCTGATGTGAAAAAGAAAAGCACGTGAAGCTATTTTGTTTTCGTTTCGCGCGGAGAATAAATAGAAATCTTTTCACGTTCGCTGGGGACGGGTGAATTCCGACAACGCCTACGGAAATATACGAGTGATTTTATACGAATTATGTAATTTCATAAAGTGACAACGTGTCTCTGTCGGGACTGCTCGATATTTGGAAAACGGATTGTGTGCTGACCTCCCCTTAAATTGCAAATTATTTGCAAATTGTAATACCTATACGCGTGAAAATATTGATCCCCACGCGCGCAATTAGTGATTAGTGATTGGTAGTTTAACAGTTATGAGATAGTCATTTGATGCCGCGTGTACGCTTTCGAAAATTATCGTCTAATACAGGATAGGGTCCGATTAGTCCGGAATATTGGAATGATGAACGGTAATTACTCCTCTCGCGTGCTCTTCGTCATCCGCGATCTATACGAGCGCGTGACGTCGCACGCATGTGACGGCCACGCGTATCGTACCGAATAACCGCGAGATAGTACAATACAACACTGACGATGGTGTTTTATCGAAAATAATAAATTGCGAATGCGAGCCGAGTAATTACGCGAACGGGAATGATAAATTGCTTTATTCCGGGATCGGGACGAGGGAGAAAATAATAATCGCGCTTCTTGTAAACAATTCCTTTTGTACGGGATAGATTAAAAAGGATGATGCGTTTCATGCTGTGTTACTTCGCAGAAAGGCGCATTTTACGTCACCAGGCGCACCACTGAGGCTATTATCTATTAACACCTTTGACTGCCACGCGCGCGAATGACGTCTATGCTTGTTTGACAGTCAGGGTGCGATCGCGTATCAGCGATACGACTTTATTTCGCGTTTGATTCACGGTCTTATTCTTTGCTCATACATTGGTAACGTGAACTAGACGAGGATATGAAGACCGTTGATATGAGTGTGCGAGAAATGTAGGCGCAATTTGTATATGATCGCTCCACGACAATAGAATTAATATTAATAGGTAACTGATGATACTTGAGAGAGAGAGAGAAAGGAGGAAGAAGGAGAAAGAGAGAGACAAGAACGCAATTGTTATAAGACGGTAGCCTCGGGTGATTCATTGTTTTCGCGAGATGTACGTAGAGAGGCGGTCACGAGATAATCGCTGGCGTATCTATTCCTGGCATTCCCTATCCGTCTTCTTTACGAGCTCGTCCGTCACCGGTCATTCATCGGTCCGGCCGTGGCGCCGGTTTCGATACGGCGCGGCGCTTCGTGATCGCGTAACATTTCAAAATACCTCGTTTCCGTCGATGAACACACGTGGAAAACGCTCGGTGCACGCCGAAAATGCATCGCGGTACTTTCCACGGCCGTATCCGGAGAGAATTTCACGCAATAACATAATTAATGTAAAGGGCAACAGTACGTTCGAGCGGTTATTTTAAGCAGGAATAAGGCTTGTTTTCTCGCTAGCAAATTACAGAAATGTTATCTTACGTCATGTAATAGAATTATCATAGCTGAAGAGAATGTTTGCAATTTTATTATTTCGTATTAATTATACTTTACAATATAATTATACAATAATTATATAACGATATGTTTTTCGCAAGTATAGTATTTAAATTAAACTCGACTCGTGACAAATGCGAGTTTTGAAAAGAGCGATCGTGGCAATTCCGCGCTAGAATCACATTGCGATAAAAGTCGTCAATTTTAGCGCGCTGAATCTCTTTTAAAAGCATACATTGGCCGCACGCCTGGTAACCACAATGAACCGGAAAAAGAAAAGCACGAAAGATACACTCGGCAACATGAAGGCGAGGGGCGAGTGGTTAATGGCCAGCCGGTGGTCAAGAGCTCCCTCCAATCAAACGGCCGTGAAAAAGGGATTCAGATGGAGCGAGAGAACGAAAAGGGAAGAAAGAAAAGGAGAAAGAGAGAGAGAGTGAGGAGGGGAGGGGCGGTAAGCGCAAAAGTTAATCGTCCACGAGGTGACATTTGAAGAGGAAAGCGAGGCGCAAGTCGAGGGAAATAGATGGAGAAGGGCGAATCACATAAAATGGAAGTGTACGAGCGACGGTGGTCACGGGGTAGCGAACGCAGGGGAGGAGAAGAAGGGTAAGGGACGTAGGTGGCCCAGCGGCGGGGTGAGCAGAGCGAGAGAACCAGGAATGGTTCGAAGCGAGAGGGAACGAAAGAGGGGCGAGAGCTGCATTGCAGTACCCGACCCTGGATAACGGCAAGCACCATCTCTCGGTCCGCCGGTGCGATTCCGTTTCGTGTGATCGTCCGGCGTCCAAATAATTGGTTCTTTTTCGAAAGAAAGAAACGTACATGCACGCTTCAGATCGCTCGCATCAGGAGTGTAGACACTGGCCGGACGCTGGCGCGTAATCACCCGACAAAACGACAAGTTTCCGAGAAATTTCCGGGAGAATATCCGGCTAATCCATTATCCAACTGTAGTACGTTTCAATTTGGATTACCGCAAACTACCCGCTAAATCCTGCGAGGTATTTTCAAAAATTAATTCCGCCTAATAATTTCTCTCCCATCGATATGTTGCGTTTATTACAACGGTATACCTTTATAGAATTGAATGTTCTAATTCTCATATATGTGTGAAAAATGAACGATACATTTTTCAAATAAACATAAAAATTCGTATAGTCTCGCGGACATCAATCATGTTTTTGCTCACGGGATCGTTGAGACGTTCGCGCTGAAAATGAAAAATTTTCACCCGGCGTCAAATACTTTCATCAAAAGTCCCTCGACCTTACGGTGGTCGTTCGGCGCTAGCTCTCAGCATCCGAATCACATCTGTCCTTGGCGTGTCTTTCAGAAGATTAGAACGAAGCCGTCTTTATCCTTCCCCCTCAGGATATTACTCAGTATCTCGTCGCGCCCGGATAATGAATAAATTTACCTGGAAAAGGGTACTACGAGGATCACAGGCCGCGGCTTAAGTCGCGCATTTGACGGCATCGAGCGTAGGGGGGCCTGTCGTCCGGGGGTTTGTCGGCAGAAATTATTCGTAATTGAATCTTAGAATGGTCGGGTAAGCAACGTAAAAAACTCTACGAGACTTTAGCCCGAAAAAGTTACTGTATCCCTCAAAGAGTCCGAAGTTCATAGCTCTCATTCTTGACTCGACGTTGAATCCAGAACACTCGCAAAATGCTTGCGACCATTCTTTATCTGCTGCACCGAGGTCTTATTCTTGATATCAGACGACAGTAACTCTCCGTGTTCATGGCCGTATTCGCCGGGGATCATCCCTCCGGTTCTTAATAAAGTTAATTCTGGTCTCTCGTGGCTGACTTAAGACCACTCCTGGATGAATTTTAACAAGCAGACGTGGAGGAGGAGCGATTGTAAGCGGAGAACGTAGGTCAAGGCGAACGAAAATTAACTCGTACGGAGATAATACGGAGGTAAAGGTTGCGAGGAGGATCGGACGGAATTGATTATGCTATTGAACGTTGAGAGCAGAGGACGGATCTATAAATATGGCACGAAGTACTATACTCGACCGATTAAATCTTATATTCCATTCAGGGAATGTTCGCCGTGCATTTCTGCTATTTTTGATGAAGTATTCTCGCCGCGACGATGGGATTTGTCGATTAAGTGAAGCCTGCCAACCGGAGTAGCTTTAATAGACACGAGAGTGTTCCAGTTCGACACTCGCGATATCGCGCCAGTTTAAATGAGAGAGCACTCTGATCTCTTGTTTAACTCGTTAGTCGGATATATAGTCGTTCGCGCGCGTAATGATTTCATTAGAGAGATACTATTTGAAAAACGGAAAGCGTTTATAAATACACGATTATAAATACATAGCAATAGTATTATTATATCGTTTATTTATATTGGATATTATCATTTTTATGCGAAGTTCCTAAAGTTTCTTGTGCTCGAGATACCAATTTTTTGGTGACGATTCGGACCAATTTACACGAAGTATGCGGATTTTCGTATCTCGCAGTCGCAGAATTCCTCGAAATCCTCGTGCAACTTAAAATCGTTTGTCTCAAAGAGGTTTCCTTCGTCGTACCACTCCTTCTTGCTCGTAGCTTTCAGTGGTACGTGCACCAAGAAGAAGAAAACAATTTTGAGAGTGCAATTGTGGTTAGAAATGGAGAAGACGCGCAGGTGGAACGAATCGATAACGACCAGGTGTACAAACACTTTCTCAATGCTTATTAACGTGATTTTTCCCTGGGATATCATTAAGTTCTTCGCATTAAAAATGATTAGTGCAGCGCTGTTTCCGCTAAGAAAGTGCTGTTTATTAATTGGTGCGTACGATAGTTATATATATATAAGATATATATATATAGACTTATTACTGTCATTGATACAGCTAATTGTAATAAAATGGAATGAGATAATAAGAACAGTTATATAATATTTAAATATATATTAACATTTATTATTTTTTGTTAGAAGTAAAGCTTGGAAGCAAATAATGGCGCATATATATATCGTATAATAATCTTTTACCAGCATGAGAATTTAGTCGAAAGTGCAAGAAGTATTTATGGTTGGGCCGTAATCCATGTAACGCGATCTTCGCTAGAATGTGCCAGTAGTAACAGTAGAGATATCTCATGGCGAAGCAAAATGGGAAACGCAACGAATAAGTATCGACGAAACGTTACTAAGTCCATTTTCTAACGCGAGAAACGTATTGCGCCATAGCACAAGAACAATCGTTGGTACTTTAAAAAATTACCGCAACCCGCTTTCGAAAAGGGCCAAGGGAATTTCCCCGGGAATTTTCCTCGCATTTTTCCTACGAAGCTTCCCATGAGACTACCCCGCTCGTAACTATATCAATTCGATTTTCGGTTTACCAACGAAGCGGGCAACATCGAGCAGTCCCCTAGTTTAAATATATTTCTCGATCGAATCTCGCAGGAGAAGTCCGAGCGCCGAGAAATTTGCAAAAGCAACGAAAATGAGGTATTCTTCGCGAGAAGTTTCGTCGCACGTGCGAGAATGGCTCTCCCAGCTCGTCCGACCTCGAACTCGCTCGCTGTCCGGTAAAATATAACAAATATCTTATATATTACAAAAAGATATTCTAGAGAAATGTATTTTTGTCACGAGTAAATAATAGCACGAATATCTACGCAACGCGCAGCTCATCGATACAACTTTTTAACCGTACGCGTTCCCTCATATCTATCCACTTTGCAAAGTGAGTATTCCTAACGTACTAAGCGATGGAGGATAAAGGTAAGAGTGCCGGTATCCTTTACTCCTTTTCCGCCTAACGTGTATCTCAGCTCGCTTATCTTTAGCAATCCCTATTTCGTATTATTCAACACATTCTGCGCTATTAAACGTGCCACGATGAGACGCGATACCAGGGATGATGTCGTGTTAATCTCTGGATGTTTCTCCCGAATACCTCGTCCTAAAGCAAGAAAGAGAGAAAGAGAGGGAGAAAGAGCGAGAGGGAAGGGGGAGAGAGAGAGAGAGAGACGCGGAACACACGAAAGGTCATGAAGATAATAAAACCGGGGTGGTTTCGGGGCGAGAGAGCGTGCGGCACCCACGCATGCTCCCTACGCGTCCTGCACTCCGCCTGCTCTCTTTGCGGCTCGGCTCTCGCATTGATTGCGCGGCGCCTCGATACGCGAGCGGGTGCGAGGTGTCACATGGAAGTCGTCCAAATACATTACCGTACTCCGTTGCGGGGGATCGATACGAATGGCAACACACAGCCGCCGCGGGGACTTTTTGAGAGCGAGGGAGAGAGAAAGAGAAGGGGAGGAGGCGCGGCGTGCAACTGGGTCACCAGAGATAACGTCCGTTATCATTTATCGCCCGATGCTTCTGCCGTTGCGTCGCCGTTTAACGAGCAAAGTTTTCGTGAACGGAATGAAGAAGAAATCTAAGGGAGAAGGAGAGGAAATCCTTTTAACAGCTTTGCATCCCTTGGCGCTCGCGGTTGTCAATCGTTAACTGGTGCCACTCTCTTCTCATACGCCCAGGTAGGAATTCGAAAAGGGGCCAGCTTTGGCCCAAGCCTGGGCACCCAGGCTGCCAATCTTGGGCGCCGTTTCTTAGTTTCGACTGGCCCAGCTTTGG
>NJRL01000251.1:273530-292122 GCA_003063815.1 Aphaenogaster rudis | reverse complement strand
AAATTAAAGTACGCACACTCAGGGACTGCGCGACGGTCGATTTCATGATGAAATCGGAAAAAAGTTAAAAAATTACATTTTGGTGTCACTCTCTTTCGGCTCGAGGTTATGTCACCTGACATAAACGTTTGCTTGATGTAAAAGTTCTACGATTTGTAGATACAAAATGAGACCGTCGCGCACTTCGAATTACATGAACAAATAACACTGAGTCTTAGGAACTGAGATTGAAAGCTTAAAAAAAAATGCCACCCTACTCTACCATTTTTCGCATGTGTGCGTGCGATATTGATGTAGTAGTATGTAGTGATGTATCGATGTTTCGTAAATCGTATATATGTATTGTAAATCGGTCGATAAAGTCAGCTCTCGCGTCGGAGTTCGGTCTTCACTATAGGATCTCTTTAAATCGTATCCAATTCTGGCTCGTAGATTTTTAAATTTCTTATCAATATAGTATTTTAAGTCTTGGAATATAGTTCAATATTATCAACATTGACAACTCTAGATTTTCAATATTTAATATTGACAACTCTAGATTTTCAAAAAATTATATTAAGAATTGTTTAAAAATAGACTTTCAATTTTGTTTCTTACCATTGGATACTTTTTCACCTCCTTTGGATTTTTCTTTCATTAGTGTTAGTATATGTTGCGACACTGATATCGGTCTTCTCTTAGGAGTTAATAAATTTAACGTACTGTTATCTTCACTGTGCATTGACTCTACGCTTTTAAATAATTGTTTCTTTGCATTACTTACTATCAATAAAAAAAATAAAATGTATGTTATTTTCCATTACTGTGACATGGGAATTAATTGAATTTACGATTTGTTATGTGGAAAGTAGTAGAAGAAGCTACAAATAAATTTCAAAGTTCGTCTTTTTACGATTTGATGAAGATTGCTTTGTCTGATAACTTGAGGTTTTGTGCAACTTTCCGAGTGGTGACAAATCTGACGAATAAGTGGATCTGTGTTTTTTATTTTCACTGTCAGTGTCACTTGAAATTACGGTCATCTTCCTGAATCGTGACTTGGATCGTGTGTCTAGAGTAAATTTAATTAACAAGTACATATTTAATTCATGATTTTTTAATGAAAAATTTCGGACATTATCGCCAGTAATTAAAATTTATTTGTCATGAGAAGAAATTACCTGCGGATGTATTTATCTTTGGAAGTGCAGAATTAGAACGCATGGGGAGTCTGTCATGAAAAATTTCACTAATCTGAGACTGGGATAATAGTGGTGGTGCTTTAACAGACTTTTCGCCTTCGATATCAGTAGTTTAACAATCTTTGATAAATTTTGCTCTTTCTAATTGTCTACGACCCTGTTCCAAGTTTTCTAGCTATGAAAAACAAATTAGATTTTTTTATCTGTTTATTGAACAAAGAAATAAAAAGCATAATTATATATATATATAAGAGTTACCAGAACCAACAATAAATGTGTAGGAAACGCAGGGCCATAATTTTTCTGGCGTTCTGAACTCTTCAAGATACTGATCTCGTAAATGGTAATGAGCTACAGGTGGATATTTGCATATTTTTTATTGCCACGCGTTGTCAACCACTTTTTTAGTACTATATCGATGCATAATTTTCCGTCCTCGTCTACTCCGTCAAATTGAACTATTGCATACAATTCTTTGGGATTTTGTGGATCCAAGAATGAATTTGCCATTTTTTGTGTCTTGAGGTTAGGTTTACGTTTATTGAATTATATTTTTAAAATTAAAGATTGTAAACCTTATAATAATAATAAAGGATAAGGACTGGCTACACCAAGCTTTAGCCCAACATTGGGCGACACTTGCTTGCCAAGCTTCGGTTATCCAAGTTCGGGTAATGGTTGGGCCAAGCTTGAGCATTAAGCTTCGACAAGCTGACACTCGTGCCAGTCTTGACCCGTTTCCTGAGTATCGGCGTTTCCTACCTGGGCGCTTATCTTGTATGCGATTCTGCTGTGGTTCGTATAGGAAAGCACGAATAAAAAAAAGATCGCGCATCCTCGCATGCGTTTATAATAATAATAATAATAATTTATTGAATGCAAATAATGAGAAACAGGCATGCGCTGGATAGTACATATGTATATGAAGTATAAATCCAGATATTAAATTGCAGACAAAAGGCGACAAAAGACATTACAGCTTAAATGCTGATTTGGTTCCTGAGTAATATAATCAAAATTATGCGAGTACTTCCCGAACATCTCTACAGGAGACTGTATTCGATAACCGCGAATGCGAGAAAAAGAATACAGTGCGTTCCTTTTCAATGATAAGTATCTGAGCGGAGCATTTTGTCTCCAATTTGCTAACACAATTTTCTGCGTACGTCGCGATACGGATAATCGTTGCAACAGGAAAAAAAGTCGACGCGTTTCTACGTGACGTAAAATCATGTGTACTTTTCAGATAAGAGTTACACGTTTTATCGCGCGACTGAGATAACGGCAAATTACCCGTTATCACGTAGCACGCCGCGACTGAACCGTTTTGTGCTTATGTCATGCCTAAAAATTTCACGGAGTGCTATATCGATCGTGGGAGAGTAGGTCAAAGGATATAATTCAGCCGGAATGCAACATGGCTATTCGGGCGACAGAAAAAGGGCGGTTAAATCGAGCTATCCGGTTCTTTTACGAGCGACATCTTGGCAGAAGATTCGTAATCTGTACGATAGTTATACAAGGTATTCTGAAATTAAACGATCAAACTGCGGCAGCAATACGTTTTAAAACATATCTGATTAGAGACGAGAACACTGCAAATTCAAGCGTGTTATTTTTACATGCATAAAAATGGCACATTTGACTGAAGCTCTTTTTACATGTTTCTTGCCGTTTTAAATTACGTCATTTAACACGTTTAATCGTATTAAATTAAAAATTAATACGTTCAATCGTGTCAAATGACATGATTTAAAACGGCAAAAAAATGTGTGAGAAGAGCTTCAGCTAAAATAACACGTTTGGATTTGCAGTAAAAAGAAAATTACGTGAATTCTAAAATACATTGTTGAAAGATTGCGTAGAAAAAAGAAATTGTATGCATCGTCAAAGGGTTTTGAAACGAAAAATTAAGCAAAATTATCCTTCCACTTTTTTTTAGTAAATTTTTGACAAAGCATTTTTGGTCTTGCGTTACATCATTCCATTTCTTGTTTCTTGCAAAGCATACCGTCGCAGTACAATTGTTCAATAGAAGACTAGCACCTATTACGCTAATTCGGTCGGAACGGTCTCGCGGCGACCGCAGAAACGTGCCTGCCGACCAGAAACGGGACATCCGGAGTCTGCGCCGACACCGAGGAGACGCTTAAATGGAGCTTGGCTTAAGTTTTCGAGACCGATATCGCCGATCCGGAACTGGATATCGCCAAGTTCACTCGCGGGTATCACTGGCGGCGCTCGATGCATGCTCGCACACCGAACAATTCCCGCGAGGATTAACGTAGGAAGCTCTTAATCCGCCACTGAGATAATGCTACCATTGTACGCGAACAAAACTCGCATCGTCCGCCTTACTCGCCGAAGGGACATTGCGCACGGAAATGTCCATCTTAGCGCATAACTGCACGTTCCTTTGCATTAATAGTATAAATTACTAAATCGATAATCTACTAAACTTAGGCTTAAAATCTGATTTTTTACTTTGAAAATGATATATATATATTATTTTGAATATATTATTTTTTAATATATGTACACGTAAGATCACAAATGTATCGAACGTAGATAATTATACAACTATTAGACTTTCTTCTTGTATAATATAATTTTGTATAATTTTACTATTATTTGATATAGTTTGTTCTTAAATTTGCATAAAATTCGCAGATTGTACGAAGACATTGCGAAATGCATTACACGCAGGTATTACAGAAAGCAGTGACATATATAACACGTCAGTCATTATTCTCCCTTATTCGCGTAATGAACCATAATTAATGGCAGTTAATTATGTCTCACGATCAAAGAAGTAATTAAAGTACTCCAATTAAATATTTCCCGGATACGGCCGCAATTAGACCCAGAGATGGCGCTTTATTATCCAAGAAAGTAGTATTCTAGCTTCTTCTTCCGCATGAGCAACTATCAGTTTCTATAGCGGAAACTTGAATTTAATTACTCGGGCATAGTGGATCAAGCGTGGTGAACGAGTTGTCGATTAAATTCCGGAGGCACAAAAATCACCCGTCAGCAGTCGAACAAGAATGGCCACCATAAAATGCGTCTGTCAAAAATTCTTTACGTGAATCGCAGGGTCATCACGTCCACGTTGAAAGCTCCAACCAGAGAGATAAAGAGAGAAAGAGCGAGGGAAGAAAGGAAAAAGAAAGTGCAAAGAGTTATTATTACTTTCTGTTCGTAATCAGAAAGTTGTTTTCAATCGGGTAAATCCGCGCTTTCCATTAAAATAAATAAACTTTTTAGGATCCACAGAGAGAGAGAAAGGAATAAACATACATAAGAAATATATATATACATATATATATATAAAGTTTATTTATTTTATATACAGGGTGTCCCAGTCACTCTGTTACAAGCCAATAACTCTAAAAATATTCATCGAATCAAAAAGTTGTTCATGAGAATGTTTCATGTATTCGAGGGGCCTTTCTAACGATGCTAACATAAAGTCGCCTCCGCTTCCCATGGGGGCGGGAAGTAACTTCAATATTTCAAATGGAACTCCCTATAAAATGTTGCATATTTGGATTCTACGGGAAAAAACAAGTAAATTTCATCTGAAACATTTGTTTGAAAAATGCTTCTATCAAAAGTTATAAGCATTTAAACTTTAAAGTAGTGTGTATTGAACCTGATGATAAAACCATAAATTAAATGAAAGACTTCATAGGTTTTCTGTTTTTTACTTTATTAAATGTTTGAACTGTTGACCAACATCTAAACACTTAATAATTCTTTTTACAAAATTTTGCATAACTCTAAACAAGATTTCTGGTGTCACGCTAGCGCAAGCTTCACGTATTCTTCGTTTTAAGTCTTCTTTCGTCGTAGGTGATCGAGACATGACTTTCTCTTTGATATACCCCCATAAAAAATAGTCCAAAAAGTCAGTTGAGTCTAATCATGAATGGAATCGCTAAAAGTTTCCGTACCACACTTTCCAGACCTTCAACAAAATACGGTTGTTGATACCGAACGGTTGTTGATACCGAATTATGACGGTTACAGAGTAACCTTCATAATTTCATTATTCGCATCCATTCCCCAGAATTTCTGAATTTTTCGTACTCAAGGTCACATTAGGGTCATTGTATTATAGGTCGTTGGATTCGTCTCGACCTCAGCTATTACGCTATAATGATAGAAATATGCAGTCTCATTTAAAAAAACATCGATGACCTAGAAATCTCTAAAAATATGACCTTGAGAAAAAAATGATACCCACTATAATATGTGTCCCTCCGAACTAAACAATTTATTCCTTAGGTATTTCCGCGTATCATTAACGGTAACGAAGATATTGCCTTGTAACAGAGAGTTACTGGGACACCCTGTATATATATAAAGTAGAACAAACGGACAAAAATAATTTTCGCATAAAGGAATTTCTGTATAGTAAAAAGTTTATTTATAAAAAACGGGGACGGAAGAGTAGCGAAACTTGAGTCCACGCTACTGTGGATGCAATTTGCAATAACTGCGTTAAAATAGAAGAAGTGTCCTTTTAATAAATTTCCGAGGCGCGCTTTAAACAAGCAACTATTTTTCTCGACGATAAAATCGATAACCCGATCGTATTAACTGGAGAACCGGCTGAAGTCTTACCGCAGTATATAAACGCTCGCGCTCTCGCTAGGCTCTATGATACAGGAGAGGTCGGGAAAGATGGTAGAGCGGAACCTTCGAGAGCAACTCGATTCAAAGTAATTTAGACCGGCCGGGCCCGAAACTCGCTGAGTAGTGGGACTTGGAAGTTTCCGGCTCTGACAAGGCCGAAGGACGGCGCTCTGGCATTCAGTCGACATTAATCTATCTCCCCGATGATGAATTTGCCTGAATCGAAGGGAGCGTTTCCACCAAGAATAAACTCACCGTAAGCTTACCGTCGTAAATGCACCCCTAGATACTCCTCTTTTAAATAATTGCGAGTTTATTTTCGCTCGTCTCGAGCACGTCCTTAATTTGACAATTTTTTACTCCGGTTTGCTCTGATACTCTAATAATATTAGAAGATGTCGTGCAATATGATTGATGCTTTAATTACGCAGCTCTAAAGTGAATAACCATGTACGAATTTCGAATTAAAAATCCGATTCTGTTTAATCCTATTTGCCCGTCTCTAAGGCTAGAAAAATATATTTTTTCAAGATGTTTAATAATTATTTAAAATGATATGAACATTGTTTTCACGTTTAAGATCAAAGAGCAATCTAATGCAGCTGTTTTAAATATATTACATTTGGGATTATGATCAATGCATGAAAATACATATCTTACGAATGAAATGTAGGAATATTACGTGGGTGTTCTAAAAGATACCGGCGAGATGGAAGAGAAGGAAATGCCGGTGAGAAAGATGCTAGTCGATATGATCGGGGCTTTCGTAGGAGCGATTTCTGCGAGCTTCCGAGCTCGAAAAATTGCTCCATTCTTCATCAGGGCATAGTCGAGACCGCGATGTATGACTCCATCTCGAAGTACGGGTTATATCGATATTTCTCTCCCATGGTTTGCGCTCCACAAAAAGAAGAACCAAGAGCAACAATTTTCATATCCGATACGCATGTAGAATTTCTACTATCGTTCTCATACGTTTCTGTAATACGTTCCTTCGCCGTTCTGGAATTTTATTACATTCTCTATTCGATGAGAAAAAATAACGGTGATCTTGACAATTATTGTTAATAATAATAGAGCGCCGTTATTATTTGCAGTGTCATGAAATATTGCGCCGTCATTGATATTTTTTTGCCCGTCCTTTGTGTCCTTTTCTTTTGTCACGGAACACCTCCAAAATCGGAGGAGCGAATCGAATCACATCCTTCGACCGTGTTTGACCACTGCGAGAGAGTAGCAGGTGTGTGTGAGCGATGGGTTTCGCACCCTCAGGACTCAGGGATTAAGCGGAAGCGACCGCGGACTCCTACCCCCGAGCGATGTCAGAACCGTGTCAGAAATGTCACCCGTATCGTTGTCCGACCGAGATAAAATTACGCGGGTACGATCGAAGAGGGCGAGAAAGCGGTCACGAGAGAAAAGACGTCGACCGAAATGTAACGTCGATTCGCTTCGTTCTCGCTTTCTCTTCCTCTCTCCTTTCGCCGTTACTTCGCTCCCTCCTTCGCCATCTCCCTGCGCTTTGAAACGACGAAACGATGGATGTGACAAATCGACGTGGATAAACGATGAGTCCGAAAGGATCCCCGATGGATGTTCGCGAAACTGTGTCAGTGATTCCATTGTCATGAGCTGCTATTACCGGGTTCGAGCGTCCTTAAAGTGTTCGTAAAACGCGGCCTCGTCGACGTCGACGTCGTCGTTGTCGACGATGTGCCGCGTCGACGTAGTGCGCCGTTATTGACGAGGCGCTGTGACCCGTATTTGGTAACTGCGCGCTCGTCTACCTCCGGCATTTCTCTCTCGGTAGCTCTCGTCCCGCCCTGCCATCATCATCATCCATCGTTCGTCTTGCCGTCGTAATTCATGATTGACAGCGATTTATCACCGTCTCAATCTCGCGTCCGATACTATGAAATTGAATTGAGCGATACGAGAATCCAATCTGCTGCAGATTTGCATATGAGCTTAAACAAACCGTAGCCCCTTGCGTGAAGAGAAGGAACTCTTCCCCGAAAACAGGGATCTTCATAAATAATGCATTTTCGATTTGAATATCTCGGATCTTTTTATTATTATCTGGCGAAACAGGAAGGAGAGGAGGCCCTCATGATCGAGTCGCGACAAATTTAAATCGCTCCCTCCACACGAGGGTGCAAATTTATCGATCTGCGACCGTATGCTTTCGCGGAGCCTTGACCCGCGAGCATTCGCGTTCACTTGAGCGGAAATGAGACATCTCGAAATTCCGATTGCGAGCGCGTGCATATAATGCGAGATGTCATTCGCATCGCGATCTGCCGTAGAACACAGACGTCAACCGGTATCCGTTCGGTAGATCCCACATGCGCGCAGGCACGTCACGAAAACGCCCGTCAGAATGGATGAAACGCGCGAAGAGCTAAATCGGACCTGGACCACCCCTGGTTTTCTGCACCCGGGATGACTCGATTTTGCACGTAACCTCACGTAAACCTCCGACGTGAGCCTGAGATTAGGGGTCGATCCCTGCGCGATACTGACCGTACGCACGGTCACGTTCGTGTCTGTGCATCGGACGGGTGACGGTGAAAAGGGAGAGGGTTTAGTACTCCCTTGGAAGTGCGACCCCTAAAAAGCGCGCGAGCCGGCTACATCGCTTTCGCATTAGCCAAAATCGGGATACTCGGCTGCTGGACGGCCAGTGTTTTCTCACTTATGCAAAACTAGGCGTTTTTGTAGGCGTCGATGTGGATGGATACATTGTAAGCGAGGTAAGAGACGAGGGAGAGAGAGAGAGAGAGAGAGAAAGAGAGCGTGTCTGCGGAGACGCGAGAGAGACGGACGGAAAGGGAGAATGCGCCCAGGGGGAAGGAAGGTGGTAGGCAGGGGATGAAAAAGCAGAGTGGTGGCTGTGCAGGATCACGTGGGCGTGCACCTACGTATCGTCAGCCATCTTGGCAGTTTAAAGGCTTCCCAGGGCTCCGGACAAGGATAACTAAACCTCGCCTCGTTTATATCGCACTTTGTAGCAAGGGGATGACGACGCACCCCTTAGTGAAAGACTCTAAGTACAGGCGCGAACGCGTCAGTTTTCTATTACAATTCACTCGGAATTTTTTGCGAAGCGAATCCTCGGACTTGATAAACAATAAAAAATTGTAACATGGATAATTAATCATATATTGCATTATATATATAAATGGAACAATGATAACAATCTTTTATTATATTATGCCATGTATCGTGAAAGCCAGACCGATTCTCTGAAGAAATCGATCGAATCTTCGCGACGTCTCGGTGTAACGTGATTACGAACGACATACTTCATAAAATTAAATAGCTATCATAAAAGGGGTGAGCTTTATAACACGAGTACCGAACGATCCATATGGTCTCGACACAGTAATCGTCTTCGTATCTCAGAAATGACGCGGAAACGGATGGCGATAAAAGATAGGACGGAAGCGGCAAAGGGACTAAACGTCGCCAATGAAACGAATCGACGCGAACTCGTCGAACGATGGTTCGCGCGAAATTCAACGTGATAAAAATGTCTTTTTTGGGTAGCCGCACGGCCATTTTTCGCGCTCTGTGGCCACTATGATGCTCGACAGTCGCAATACCTGCTCCTCGTTTACCTCCAGTTCTTCATGTTCTCTTTCTCTTTTTCTTTCTCCCTTTCTCTCTTGTTGGTTCTTTCTCGCATTTCTTGGAAAACGTCCAGACTATCCAGACTATATTCGTCGGCTTGCTCGTTGCAATTTTGTATTTTCCAGAGTTTTAAGATATTCTAGTCCTCGCGCAATCTCGCTTTTTACAACTGACCTAGTTTCTTCCTCTTATATTTGCCCAAACCACCGTTTTTTTTTTCGCTTTACGTCTGGCTCTCTGGTTTACATTGCTCTTCTAAGATTTAATATAAATTATAAACTTCAAAGTACATTCGAAGCGACTCGTTCGTGAAGAAATTAATGTCGGAAATTTTCTTCTTATTTATAAATGTTTAAAAAGAAATATATACGCGCGCGAGAAATTAAATATCCCCCGACAGAAATATCCTCCTACGCAAGTAATACGACGCCGTGTTTTAACAAGGAGAAGAAAGCGTGGGGCGCGTGATACACAATTAAATTTATATATATACATTCACAACGACCATACGTGCCATTCGATCCTATCTCGTGATTCTCATCAAGGTTATATCTTCGTCCTTCCATCTTTTCCCTCCTTACCGCCTATGATGGATCACGAAATGATTGTTGTGGAGCGGTCAGCGCGGGAAGGACCATCGTCCAGAATTGTGCCAAGTAATAAACCGCCATTGTATCTGCCATCCCGGTCGATTTCTCCCAACCGACCCTCCCCATCCTCTTCTCCCTCTCGATTCTTCGGTACGTAAACCGAAAGACTCGGGGGTTCGCTCGTGCAGGAAATAGCTCGACCTTGACCTTTAACCGCCCGTCCTACGATCTCTCGCTTAAGAGTGTCCCGAGGTGGCAGCAGCGCCGGGTAGGGTGGCTCCAACCCCATTATCGATTTCTCCGCTCTCTCGAGGAGGACCTCTCGGAAAACTGCGAAAGACGCAGTTTTTAATGGTTTCCGCGACGAGGACCGAAAGCGTTATGAAACTATAAACCTTCCTTTTCCCTCTCCCTCCTCTTCTCCTAGTCGGCGGTCGAAAAAGAGGTAAAAAGGCAATCGGAATAACAAAGTTAATCCTCCGCCCCCGATGTTCTTGGAGTCGTTTCAAGTGTTGTAAAGTAATACGAAGTTGCCTTCATAATGCAGATTTGCATCTTCTTTTCTTCGAATGAAAAAGAGCCTTTCACTAAGAAGTAAGAAACGGAGAGACGGTGTCTGGTTTAAAATCATACGCGCGACTCATATCTTTAACAAATAAACGACTCTTTTCGATCAAAAATGAGAATAACGAGACTACTTATTTTTTTTGCATAGGGGAGACTAGGATTAAAAGTAACTGGGGGGCAAGTTGTAACATCTATATAAAAAATGTTATATATGAACAAAATAAGAAAAGCGTAAGAAAAGTTGTAACACTTATATAAAAAAAATGTTATGAACAAGAAAAGCATAAGAAAAAGATAGAAATTTGCAATGGCGTTAGCTAATGTTACTTTTATCTGTTACTTTTAACTCCAATCTCCCCTACTTTGCATACTGTATTAATTGAAAAAAATCAAAGAAAGATTACGAAATGTAGTGAGCGAAATTGGCAGAATGATAATTGAGTCGAGAAATTATTTTGAGGTACGTGAAAGATCGATAAAACATATAATTTCTATGTAAATAATTTTCTATGTAAATAATTCTTCATTTTTCGCGAGATGCGATGAATTTCGCGGATATGACGGTGATATGACTTTTGTAAACGATTTGCCTTTTGTATTATACAATGGCCATGTCAGCCGCATTCAAATGTTGTCGACAGCTTTATACGACCGCTGACGCGCGCAGTGTATTTTTATAGGGTACGTTTCACGCGGCTTTACAGTTTCGTAACCCGTAATTTCTACTTTATAGCGTATCCATTACGTGTTAAGAGAGATATCATCACCTAGGGATCAAAGTGTCATTCAACGCAATGCGGTTTATCCAGGTCGGAGGTCCTAAATCTCATGAATGTATGCATGAAAAATGTCACATGCCGTTGACAAACGGGAAATGGAAAATTCGATTTGTGGTTACCACAATTATTGGCATTAACACTTTTATTCGCAAATTTGCTCGGCGGCCGGGGACGTAATTTTCCTGACGATGACGTTACACGGGAATCGCGTATATATATTATATAATGAAACAATCGCGAAGTCGGTGCAGGTATATGATATATTTTCGATGAAGATATATCGAGCGGTAAGAATTAATAAGAGGCAGGATACTAGCGATATTTTCTTGCCAATTAGTTTATTTATAACGTTTCTTATTTTTTCGCCACGGCCATTGCAAACTTTTCCGCGATTCGCGATATCGGGGTTGCGCGACGTTCTTGACTCCCGATTATGATAATAAAGTAATATGCATTCGTAATATATTTCGTCTTTCCGCGCCTCGAAGAATTACCGATGCAATAACTCCGGATCGCGCGCGTTAGTACGGAAATTTAACTCGGCACGCCCGAAATATCTCGTCTCGGCGCGTCGGGCCTTCAATATTTTATCAGTCCCAACGGCGTGCGGCGCTCGTTGAACAGTCACCACTTAATTTGCACACGGGAACTATGCGGTGCATCTGTTATGCGCATAACTAAACCGTTCGCACTTGCATCTGGTGACGATGGTGTGGGCCGAAGTGCTATCCTGGAAAGTTTGCCAATTAATCCGCGCCGTCCGCCCGAACGTAATGCAGCACGTGGGGATCACCAATAACATTATCCTGGCGTAAATGCCGACGACAATGTCCGATATCCACGATTCCGCTCGCACACATATCTCATCGGTGCTATTTATAATGGATCTTATTCGCTCTTGTTTCGGAAAAGTCAAGACTATTTGCACCACCTTAACTCTAATGATCGAAATATTTTTCACTGTAGGATTCTTGATTGATTACGCTTCATACTTTCAAAATTTTATATTAAGCTCGCTCTGTTGTAATAATAAGAAGTTCTATGTTTCCATTTAATTCTACAAACTTGATCATGATAGAATCAATCTTGAACGTAGAACCGATTACGCGAGTCCTTTAAATACTAGCGTATATCGATGTTGCCACCCGCGGATGGTCTATTACAAGGATCCCTTTGAAAAGAAAGCGTGCGAAGAAAGGAGGAAGCGACGACAAAGGAGGAGGACCGTTAGCGGAACCGCGAACACCACCATCACGGTAATGGGTCTCGCGCTCGCTGTTATAATAATTGTAAATGCAAAACTACGCCACGACGTTGCCGACGACGCCACCACCATCGTTGAGTTTCTTTATGGTAATATGAGTATTGTCGAGAAGATTGTCGACTTGGCCTGTGACTTCCTCATTGGGAGGCTGTCCACGTCCGACAGTGAATCCTCAGCGTGCCCACAATCTCATCGTAAATAAGCGGGCGTTATGCGTCTCGCGATGACACGACGACGTCCGCAACGCGTTTCATCTGGCGAAATGTTCCTTGTCACGTCTTTCAGTAATTGAAAATTATTATCTAATTTATGGATATTAATCTTTCGCGGTATCGAGAAGCTTTTGGATATTCTTCTTACACCAAACGGAAAAATTGAACCTAATTTTATTGTTGCTGAATTTTTATTTCTGCGAAGTTATGCATTATATAAACTGGATCAGGCCAGACGTTCCTCATAAGATCTGTTAGCAATTGAAAATTATTGTCTAATTTTCAGATATTAATAACGTAGTATCGAAAAGCTTTCGATTCTTTTTACACCTTCTTATACGAGATGAAAAGAATTCGGTCCAAGTTTCTTCACGTTAAATCTTTTATTGTTTTCGTTATTTTTGAATGTTTGCTCCTGTGTAAATTGCGCTTGCACATCGGAAAACACTGTATAAACATCGGCCAGTTAGCTTTCTCATAAATATTTGCGACAGCAGAATAAGGATGCCGCTGAAATCGATGTTTGCGGTCTTCCTACTTGGCATCGTATTTCCCACCCTTCTCTCGTATCTTTTTCCGCGGCATTTTCTGTCTCAGATGTACCCACCGATGACCCAATTCCCGTCGGTAGGCAGGCCGCCATACCGCGCATCGCATAACTATCGCCCGTGGCGATGCAATACGATGCGATGCGAAAAGGGCGACCGTGTGCCGTCTCTCCACGGGGGCGTTTCCTACGTTCCCCGGCGAATAAAAAGAGAAAAGGTTGTTCAGTGGGATAGTCCGCATCGTGGACGGAGTAGGACGGTCTTGTATTAAGGGTAATCCCTTTTGTGGAAAAGATAGAACGAAACGGCTCCTCATGGATTAATATCCAAGAACGTATTTATAAGCGGCCGCGTCCTCCTGAAAGAGGGGAAAAACCCGCGGAGATTAAGCTCTTGTAGTAGAGCACGATTCTTTTCTGCCGCGTTTCGCTCAGATTACCGGTAGCGGCCGGTTGTTGGATCGAGGCGGAGAATGTTGGGATTGAAATGAGACCGAGGGAGTAATCTGGAACGTTACGTAATTTCTATGAAATCGCAACGATAAGAGTTCTACAGAAATCCACCATTTTGCTCCTTAATGCGAGCGAATCACTGCCCTTAATCTTCTTGATCTTTCAGAATCTTTCACGATCTTTCGGATAAAATAACGTTACCGCTCTCAATTTACCGTAATATTTCAATTTCGACTGGAAATATCTAATATACATGGAAAGAACGATTTTGCTGCAGTATCTAAAAATTTAGCCAGATACATATCTGAAAATAATGTTGTTAGACCATCAAAATAATTATGCCGGGCACTCAACCATAATAATACTGTTGCGAAAAATTTTAACATTTTAATAACTAGCTTGGACGTCCTACGCAATATTATTTTAATAATTCAACAAAGTTATTTTCAAATTTGTATCCAGCTAAATTTTTAGATATTTCGGCAAAATCGTTCTTTCTATGTATATTCGTTATTTCTCTTTTGAATAAAATATTTAATCTTTATTTTATTGAAAGCGCTGTATGTTTTTTCACCATTCGTTTTCACTGAACGCGATTCTAAAAGAAGTTCGTCGGATTGAGTCTTGGCTGTGACCATCCGTGATATAATTTTCCCGTTAAACTGGGTCAAAAATAAGAAATTCTATCAGATCGGAACAAGATGTCCGCAGGAATTTATTACGATCGGCTTCTCCCTACGCGGACTCTACATATCTCCAGAGTTTAATAAAGGTAAAGATGCCATTTATACTGGCTATACCATTAAATACGATGGCGCCGATTGATTTATCGGCGAAAGAAGGTTGTTAAAGGACTCGCGTTACTTACGCGTGGCACCTCTATCTTTACGACGTTCTATTTGCCATTATATTCGGAATGCGACCGAATTATTGATTTGCCGTTAAAACCCGATAACTGAAACGTCCCTGGTTAAACGACATTATTAAATCGATCCACAGGAAGCAATAATAATTGACCTCGTATATTAGTTCGCGCACGGGAACTAATGTGCATACAAAATCTTATGCAACGGTAATATATAATGATCCATTGCAGAACTAGATTAATTAAATTGCAACGTTAACGCGCGTTGCGCGATACATTACATCACGACAGTGAATGCGTACCCTGTTACCCATTAAATATCCATCTCATTGATTTATTAATCTATTCATTGAACGATTGACTTATATTTAGTACTGCGTCATGATAGATTATATTTATAAAAGTTATCTTGCACCGATTAAAATACATATTTAAAATAAGTTGCGTAATATCGCTATTTAAGCACGCGCAAGAATCGCTAATTTAGCAGTAAATTGCTAGAAATAATTGAGATGGCTGGTGCACGATGACGATGATGGCCGCAGGACCATCTCGTTTAATTAATTCGATAATTAAATGCGTCTAGCAAGCGGCGATGGAGCCGTGCGTCACTTGATGCGGTCGCAAGAACCGGAACCGAGATATTTATCCGCTAATTTGTCAGAGGATATCAACCGTGCTCGGAATAAGGTCGGTATTTCTTAATACAACGAGGACAAATCTAGATTTCATCTCACTGCCACGCTCTTCTTTCCTCGTAAAATTGTCGCCTTTGTGCGGACAAAGTTGCCTTCCATTCCGCGGGAAATAAAATCAGTTTCATAAAATTCACGCTTTCATAGCGACGTCCGTAACGCGGCTTCTTTATTTGCCGTTTAATTGCTCCGATAAATTGGGATAACATCGGGCATGAATAAACCTCGATAGCAATTTAAAGTTTTTTTTATTACAATGTATACATCGTGCGTTCATTTCCATTTTGCTCCGAGCCATAGGTCGGATTGTTTCTCTCTTATTCGTTCGTTCGTGTTTTGTTGAAAACACGTAACGCAATATTTCGCCCTCGATTGTAAGGAAGTCCAGGTAACTGTCGCACGCGAATTCGACATGTAAAATCAAATTCTGTGCCGAACGCGTCGAAAAAGCGAGATGAATCGAGCAGACCGGAATTAAATAACTGTCGCGAAACGAACTTTTGCGAAGGTACCTTTTAAGCCGAGCGTCCCAGAAGCAAGCGTTTAAAAGCAGAATTCGCAAAAGTGGAGGAACAGCAAGATGATATTTCGATACGAGTGGGCGTACAGTTAACGGGCGGAAAATTTTATCGCGATTTGAATGACGTTCGTTAACATTCCTGCGCGGGTCGGGCATTTTCATTGTAACGAGCATTGTTGTCACATGACACGTTTATTGAATCATATATTAAGAGAACAGGAGAGGAGAGGATAAGATCGCGAGAACATATTGCAGCTTTCTGCTCTTATTTCAAATTTGTTATACCGATTTTGTGTGTGGACGTCATGCGACTTGCCACAGGCTATTAATTATCGATTTTTGCTTACAATTACATATATACACCGAGAGAAAAATTTTTTCAAATAAAAAATCCTTTTTTTTTTAAATCCTAACCATATTTTTTGATACAAGTATTTGTTTGTTCTATTTAAAAGGTAAAAATATTTACAGTTTTAAGTAAATATACACATATTATCTTAAATATATTATTTTATACTTTACATTTTTTACATTTAAATAAATATTTTATAAATTACTTAATAATATTATTAAACTTAACTAAATTGAACCACAAAAGAGATTTGTTTCGACTCAACTGGCCAATATTTAATTTAAATTAATATATCGCGAATCGCGACATTTTAATTTCGACCATGGGTTTTGATCCTTTCTAAAGAGAGTGAAATTAATTCTAATGTAAAGAATTTGTTGCGAAAAATTTTACCTCAGCCAGGATTTGAACCTGGACCTCCCTACAATATATACGTGCGGGCGTCGTAGCCATCAGTTCGACCACCGAGGCATGTGGTAATATTTCTCGCAACATTCGATGATGTTAGGGCACCAGTACTTAAGTCAATGGTGATAAATAAACAAGAGATGGGATATTCTTCACAGAAGAAATTTGTTTCCAAAACCCATCATCGAAAAATGTCGTGATTCGCGATATATTAATTTAAATTAAATATTGGCCAGTTGAGTCGAAACAGATCTCTTCTGTGGTTTAATATTTACTGGCGAAGAATATCCTATCTCTTGTTTAACTAAATTGACTTCTAATAGCCCCCTTTTTATCGATTTTTAACTAAATTGTTTTCTAATATTAAAAAATCTGTTGTTAAATCGAGAGATAGACCAATGACGGTCATAGCGGATCTTAATGCTCCAATAATATTAATGTGTGACTTCTCTTTATAGAAAAGTCACTAAGATCCGCTATGACCGTCATTGACCTATCTCTCGATTTAAATTGTTTATACATATATGCGGTCTTATCCTAATTATTAAAAAATCTGATTATCTTGAATATAAAAATGATCTAACAGTAAATATTTTCTAGAACAAAAAGAAAATAAATATTTAATTAAAAAATTATAAATATTATAAATTAAGCTATTAGGACCCGAGTAAATAATTTTTTGTGTTAAGTAAAATTTTTTGTATTTTTTCTCTCAATATAGTTATTACATTGCAATATCAATAGTGAAATTTTGTGCTATGTTCGATACAAAAATAACATCTTTAAAGGCGTGTATGAACACCATGATATCGCAACATTAATTTTGCTCCCGCGAAAGAAACCGGCTTTTTTCGTGAATTATTGAAATGACCGTGATACGATGTTTTATACTCCGATTCCAATGAAATTAGATATCATTAATTTTGTAATATTAATGTTCTTTATTGCGACGTCAGGCAACCGCAATTTTTCTCAGCGCTATATCAATTAACACGCGTGGACGGAACTTTTGACCTTTCGACGACGCGAGGCGTTACACGCGCGATTACACGGGGCGCGATTTATCAAGTCCCGAGGAATGAGAATGAAATCACGCGGGGAAAAGGACGTCGTTTATACGGCGGCCGATCGCGGGCGCCGGGCGAGAAATTAATTTCGAGACGCCGTAAATCGAAGCAGCGGGCTCGACTACTGGCGTTTCTCCCGCATCCCGGGATTAATTGCCGTCGCCGTGGTGATTAGGGAACGGGTCCGCGCCCCCGCTAAATCCGCCGTTATGAAACATCTCGTTAGTGTGTGCGCGATGGTATGCGTCGTGCGACAGCCTAACTGGTGCGACGTGTATATAAACACTTGTAGAACAGAGAATATACGCGCGTGGCACGCGCGTGCGACGAAGGCATTCCTGCGCGCGAGAGGCTGCACAATCGGCTGCAAAATTCCCGACGGCGTCCTCCTGCCCGAATGCTCTGCGAATTTCTCGGTCGTATCATTCCGGGCGCCGAGAAAATCGCAAAAATCGTCTAGCACGGTATAGTTATTACAGCGTGAATAGACCGTTCGAAATGCGCCATTTTCAATGTTTGCTGTTATCTATACAAAATTATCTAGATGAAAAAGTGGCTTCATCTTATCTTTATCTAGATTATTAGAATTTATATATTATCTTTATCTTTATCTTAAATTTTTAAAGTGTTATCTTTTTCAAATTATCTACATTAATGTGTTTAGTATGCACCGATGTAGGATTTTAAAACATCTCCTTTTTTATAGGATATTTGCGTTAATAGATTTATTCGTTTCGCTTGCACTTTCTGTATTCGGATTTTTATTTTCTCTCTCTCTCTCTCTCTCTCTCTCTCTCTCTCTCTCTCTCTCTCTCTCT
>NJRL01000251.1:222646-251642 GCA_003063815.1 Aphaenogaster rudis | reverse complement strand
CGCCGAACAGTAAGGAACAGCAGGCTCTCGCGAGTCACGCCGGCGAATTAGGTCGCTCTTTTAGACCATCGCGGCGCTATAGGACCCCCCAAGGTAAAGCTCTATATATATAAAAGTAGCGCAAACTACTTCCATTTTGGACCCAACTGCAAGGCGCGAAATATGAAGAGATGGTAAACGGTGGAAAATCTTTCCTTTTACTTGCTGCGAAGAGCACTCAACTGTACAACATTGCGGCATTATTGTTAAAAAATCAGCTGAAATACTGTATATTCTGTTATTCTGTTTATTTCGCATGCTCGTTCCCAGCTATTCCGAGCATAGGTCCAAAATGGCGGTCGAAAAGGGAAGGGAGCCAATAGGAATGCTCGGTTGTCGGCATCCGCAAGATAAAAGGAATACGCTATTTTTATTATCTATAGAGCTTTACCCCAAGGCCACCGCGCGCTTTTCGCGGTTTTCCGCGACCCTCGAGGTCGCAGAGGCGGCCTTATGTTCGGTCGCTCCCTTCTTAGTCGCTCTTCTTATTGCGATATTTAATGCTGACGGTCTGATAGCTGGTGGAGTGGTACTCGGCAGTCGGCAGCCTCGCCCAGCCCGCATTGTCCAACCCTTTGGATGCGGTCGGACGCGAATTTCTTCTCGTTATCTCGGTCGGGGCCGCGGGTCTTCGGTCTCGGACGCAGGGCTGCCGCTCCGTATCGGGGTCCCCACGCGTCATTGCGTGCGGGTTAAAGCCATCACATATAAAATTCTGTAAGGACGTAAGATGTAAGCGTAAGAAAATCGACCAATCTCAATCGAGTATTGTGTTGTTCGCAACCCTACCACTCAATTGGGATTGGTCGATTTTCTTACGCTTACGTCTAACGTTCTTACGGAATTTTATGTGTGATGGCCTTTAGCCGTCCCCGGTCACTTCGTCCATCTGTAGACAGCGAAATTTTCTTCGAAAATACGGCAGCATTGTTCTAAGAGGTATATATTAGATGGTATTTCCGATCTTATTTACGTGGTCGGTTACCTGACGTGCTCGCGAGCGTTTTGTGCTGAGGCCTCCGCTCCTCGAGGATCCTTGTCCCTCGTCGCGTCGTCCGTCAGATGAGATCCCGCCGCCCGTCTACAGGCCACCGCTTCCTACGCGATCAGTTCTTCGCGAGGTCACAAGGTTGATACACAAAACGAAAACGAAACAAAATCGTACCCGATTTCGCATTTGGGCTGCTCTCTCTCTATACCGGGAGGACGCAGGCCCCGCGATGCCCCCCCCCCCTGGTCGGGCCTTTCGGCCCTTGTGACGGACACGCAAAATGTCACGTCATAATACATATATAACAAAGTTATATATGTATATACATATATAACTTTACAAGGACAATATCTTTATTAATTATTATCACATGTGAACAAAACTCATGTCGTCGCAAACTGCTCGCAAAACTTTTACTCTTTGAGGAGAAGAGGCGAATAGGTTTCAAAGGGATTGTCAGATCTTGCGGTGCAAGTTAACACGGTGATGTTTCCCCCGCGATGGGTTAGCTCTGCGATCGAGCGGAGCTCCGGGCTCCCGCCCGGCTATAATCCCAAATGTCAGAGTTCAGTATAGCGTTGATCAATATTGCCTCTTCGGGCAACTTTGAAGGATATGTTTCTTTTATGTATCGTAGCGATATAACGGCCGATCATGGCTCGTGTTCGCCGTGGTATCGCACGGCTGAATTTTCCACTGCGTGGATCGTGATGATACGTTGTACGAATCCGCAGGAAATAATCGCCGCCATTACGGGACGTAAATCAAAGTACAAAGGATCCGCGGAAATTAAGGAAGTTTCGTAATTACGTCGCAGGCTGTTCGCTGGTAAATTTATACACGAAAATCGCTCCGCTGCTATGAATACGATCCCACGCGGAAACAAATTTGTAATTTTCACTTAGTAGCGGTTCTTTACGATCGTAAATTGATAGTTGAAAACTGCGTGAAAAATTTGAAGGGACAAATTTTCTGACATTTAGAGACTCGCGTTATCACTGGAATACTTTAAAAAATCAAAGTGAGATAATTATCGAGTAGATCGATAATTAAGGTAATACATTGTTCGCGTCACTATTAAAAACTACCATGGAGATTGAAAATTTCTTCTATAATTTACGGCAAAATTGAGTTAATATAGAATTAATGGTCCTCGTCACAGGTTCTGACTGCAACGACAAGTCATTCATTAAGACTATAATTGAGTAATTAAAGTCTACCTTTAGTTTTGAAAGTTTTGCTCTTCGGATCTTCCGAAATTCCGTCAATCGGAAATTGAAGTGCATAGGCACATAAGGCCAGATCAATAAAAGATAAAATTAATAAAAATTTTGCTCGAAGTCCTTCGTTTTAATTGGCAATTTGTATAATCTTATGAATGAGATAATAATGTATTCTAATATGTGTAATAATATAATTTTTCAATTATATCTATTACTACAGATAACGTCTTCTCTTACGCCAGTAAGTAAATAACCAATCAAGGTAAATTATATTTCACAACAACTGGCTAATTGATTAATTAAAAATCTTCGGTGGTCGAACTGGCTACGACACCCTCACGGATTGTAGGGAGGTCCAGGTTCAAATCCTGGCTGAGGTAATATTTTTCGCAATAATTTCTTTACAGTTTTCGGGGAAGGAAAGATTTTATAGATGCTTATTAGCATAAAAAATTATTAAAATTCTACTCGTTAAATGAACCAAAACCCATGGTCGCTAACGTAGTAAGAAGATTTTTAATTAATCAATTAGCCAGTTGTTGTCGAATATAATTTACCTTGATTGGTTATATCTATTACATCAAGACAAAGATTGTAAAAAAATTTGAAATTGTTCGATACTTTGTTCGGAGTAGGTAAATATTCGAGCGGAACCAATGCAACGGTATTTCTGTCAACAGACGAATAATTAATGACCATGCGCGATGGTATTTACGCGCTCGTATTTATTGTAAATACATTGATCTACTATGTTGTAACCCGAGCCCGGCAAGGAAATCAGATTATATCAACATACTACGAATATTATAAATTTATTCGACAACCTTCAGTATTTCGAAGTGATCGATTGACTCGTTACACAAATCCATTAAGTGCAACGCCGCGCGTTATAGCGCAAAGTGATCATTCTGTCAAAGTTGAAGAGACACATGAAGAGAAGCATGCAGTTCAATTTCCCACTGTGAGAGAGACAGAGAGAGAGAGAGGGAGAGAGGGGGGGAAGAGAGGAAGGCGCACGAGCGTGGCTCATTCCGCGTACGCGCCGATGCGAAATCGCTGACCGCGGAAAGAGAACGTCCGCGATCTTGTCCCGACAAGGACGAGGTCGCAAGCGCGACCTAATCTCTCCCTCTCTCTCTCAGCCTCCCCGAGCCGCCTGGCCGGCCGCGTTACACGCGAGCTACCCCTAACGGGGCTCGCTTCCGCCGGCGGAAGGTTCTATATATGTCGGTATACACCGGGAGCTGCGGAGTGCAGGCGTACCCGCCGGGCTGCGTTGAACTCCGTAGGTGGGTGCATCGTGCTCTCATCCCCGAAACAGAAAGAGATGCACGGACGGGGTGGTCGGGTGGCTCCGGTGGTACCCGGTCGTAGTGGGAGGAGGACAGCGCGGGGAGAAAAGAGAGAAGGACAGGAGGAATGGGGTGCCGGCGAAGGTTGAGCACGGGAGGGTACCATCGAGAATTCGCTTCCGTGTCCCAGTAGCACTAATGACCGCCATCCTACCCCCTCTCGCTCCTCTCACGCTACCGTGCCCCACCATCGCGCCCTTGCCCTCTTCCCACCATGCCATCGTGGATCGCATCCCCCACTGCGCGGTGACGCCCCTTGCCCCCCTCTCTCTCTCACTCTCTCTTTCTCTCTCCCCTTCTCTTTCTCAACCCTCTACGCAATACACATCCAGGATGACTCGAATTACGTCACAACGTCGAGAGCGTGCGACCTGCTCTCCTCTTTCCCCTTCCCCTCTCTCCCTCGTTCTCTCCCGGAAAGGTACCTATCATTTTACCTCCATGGATCCGACTCCCCCGCGATTTCCCTTCTGCTCCGCGGCGGGGTACACCGTGTACACACGATATATGTATGTGATGCTCTATATCTATTCCGCTATAGGCGGCCGGCACTCGACGAGACCGAGGGGAAGCCGCCAGTCTCCGCTGGTACACCGAGCTGCGTGCTTGCTCTTTCCCCGTTCATCACGTACGCGCTCTCGTCGCGCAGGCGGAGAGACGAGGTGAAAAAGAATTTAAATAAAGGAGAGACAGAGAGAGGAAGCTCCGCTCTCGCATTCTCGACCGTCTGATACGTGCGCGCGACCGCGGCGTATATGCGTACACGCGTGTCGCGGAATTGCGGGATCACCGGAATACGTCTAGTAGTGTAACGCAGGACAGCAGGGATTTATCAGGGACGTGTGTGTGGATGCTTTAAACGGCAGCCTCGAGGAGTAACACCCGCAGGTGTGTATGCATCGTCGCGCGATAGAGCGCACGTGTGTGCACTCGTGACTATACCAAAGCGCTCGCTCTACACGCCGCTGCATGTGCTGCATGCTTATGTGTCTGAGAGAGAAAGAGAGAGAGAAGAGATAATAAAAAAGAAGTATAAAAATATCTCGATAAAATAAATGAAGTTATCTTTTCGAAGCCTTCCCGCCCGCCGAGGTTTTTTTACCGAATTTCTAATGGCTTTTCTTAACCGTTCTTTTAATCGTACGTTCGTATCGGCTGTTATATACAACCTGGTTGACGTCCTGGTTACTTCGATCGATACCGTCGTCTGTGAACGTCACTCTTTTTTCTGTCGTCACCTTAATGAATTATTGATGTCATTAAACTTTAATGGTATCTTAATTACGTTTGAAGTTATTAGGTGGTGAAGTGAAGCGACGGATCTCAACACCTGTCTTAATCCTTGCACAAACGCAACAGCTGTCGCGATGCATCTCGCCGGCCAATTTCATTCCGTTTCATTTGCCGAGTATTAGTCCGATCCGCCTACGATTGGCCGAAACTCATCTGTGTTTACTTCGTCGATAGGAGCTTCTTATTCGTCACGAACCATTCGATCCATGGTCCGAACTCTTGAATGAATTGACGTTTGTTAATTTCAATTATATCTACCGATATTATTTACAATCTCTTTGCAATCTCTTTGCGATCTCATACAAATTAGTAAACAATCGATACCAGTCTAGTCCGATTAGTCAAATGACGATCTGACGATCTTTGGTGACATTAGAGATCATGAAACGTCGATTTTCAAGATCTACGCTACGCTTTGCCTCGATCAGTATTTTTCTTCGTTTTCACGAATTTTCGTGAAGTGTGATCCACACGTGGTCCAGGTGACAATCCTCTTAGGATCAGCCTCAAGGATCGCTACGCGGTCAAGCTTACGATAATCGCGTTAGGTGACCGCGAATTGTCCTAACCCAAGACTGATTCCAAGGTGTGCGAAATCGTCGCCAAGTGTCAGTCGATTATGCTGGACTTGTGCGTTCTCGCCGATCCTCGACGGGCCTAACCGTGGAGTGAGTGTGCCTCTTTAAAGACATAGATAGCATGTTTCCACGCGTCTCAACCTTGCTGTAATGAATCCATCATTGTGACACTTACTTCATTAAACCCCTCGCCCAAAGGCTCTTTTACTCTCGCGACACTTCTATAAACCCAGAAAATTTAATACTTAGCCCTTAATATTAATGGTATTTAAAAGTACATAGTTTATCTTATGAGATGTTATTTAAATCGTGATAATTGGAAAGTAGAACAATAGTAATTGAATTTATTCATTTATTCTATCTATTTATTTTTATTAATATTATCTTTATAAATATTAAGAACATATAGATGAAGTAATATAATTGCACAGAAAAATAATATTAAATACAAAAAATGTGTATATAAATAAGGATAAAAAAAGAGAAATTACAACGATATAATATAGCGTAATATGTAAATGACATAAACAGAAAGTAACTAATTTTGGTAAAACTTTAGAATAACGGACCCAGCCCGATAACCTTGACCTTGACATATGTTGTCAAGATTATCACCCTGAACAACATTCCACAGGTTTTCAAAATTTTATTGTCATGCAAATTTTAGTTTTGTAATAGGTGGGGGGCTTTGCCTCTGGACCCCGTGTGCGCTTTTCCACCCACACCAGAAAATTGGTTTAGCTATAATAACTGCTGGATTTTTCAAACTTTTTTTGTAAATAACTTTTTAATAAAAAACGAGCGACCGCTAAAACCTTCTGAAGGTTACTCAGGGTGATGACCTTGACATCATATGTCAAGGTCAAGGTTATCGGGGCTGGGTCCGTTATTCTAAAGCTTTATCAAAAAAATAATTGCAGAAATTGATAACGTAATTTTACGTAACATGCATAATTTTTTCGTGCCTGTAGGATTTCGCATATTGGTTTGTGTCGTTTTAAACGATCTGTCGACTTCTCGAATTGCTTCGTCAGTCAATCAGTAGCGCATCCACTTGTTAGGCACACGTTACATCGTAAAACTGTAATCAGTTTCTTCGGGCGTCCTGCGCCCTTTTGCTTTCGTTTACTTTGACCTCGCTCGGGCAGGTACTGTGTAAAGCTCGCCGTCGAGCGCGAGCGCGCCTTACCCTTTCGCATTAAATGTCTCGTAAATATTGACTTACAGTCGAGTAGGCGTGAGAATCGGATCGTCATTTGCGCTTTACGAGTGCTCAGCAGCCGTCGACAGCTGTAATTTGTACTCGCTCCTAGTTCACATTCACGTATTACACGCGTGTCTCCTCGCCCTGTCTGCGTAACCTGAAGTCACGATTGGTGATACCCGGTGAGAGATTACGAATGAAACACAATGTACATCCGTTACGTAAGGTCATCGTATATAGCGTTATGTTGTACTGTATTCGTCAAATAAAACCTCATAAACCGCATTATCTTCTTTCGAAATACAAAACAAACTCGTAAATAAGCTTGATGTAGGATCTAGCATGTCTTATTGTAGTGTGCTCTTCCTAATATTTTTATATAGAATAAAATCGAAAATTTTACATAACGTTCTATTGTTGCGCATCACAACTGTCGCAAAAATTTTATCTTTATTACTTTTTATCTATTTTTTATGAACGTAGCGTCGCGTCCAAAGTTCATATACACTTCGCGATGATACAATCGGCGCGTACGGTAATGCCAACAAAATTGGTTTAGATCACGAAGTAATTCGATGACACAACACACCCCGATTAATCCATCACACTTTCGCTTCGTATCAACCCCGAGATGCGATCTCCCGGTCGCGTTCGTGAACGGTGGATTTAAATTTGGCATCGGCACGCCGCCGATTGAGATTCATCGTCCTCGTCGGACTCTCGTCCCGTGTCAAAGATTGCGCCTCGCTGTATTGCCCGTCAGGTGTTGTAACTGGCCCAGATTCCGGGTAATTTACCAATGGACTGTCTCGCGCGCGCAAATATATCCCGCGGTAGCTGCGGACCGATTTCGCAAGCCCGACGAAACCGCCACGGCTTCTTGCGGATCGGTATCGATGTCTAGATCGACCGTATCAGATCCCGTCGACAATCCAGCGAGAAAGGAGAGCACTCGATTATCCGATTGACTCGCGTGACGTTTGACATTTTCTCGAATTAATAAAATTTAACTTTCTCATCCCAATTGCGCGAAATTCGCGAACTCAATTAGCGGGATTTCGAACGATTTGTTCGGCAATATGAGAAGGGGAAAGGATTTTTCTATCAACATTCGAAATAATATATCGCTCTGTGAATCTTCCAATAATTGCACACGTTACGTAAGTGGGGCATTGCTGGATTACCGCGCCGACTCAACCTTTTCGTGATCGTTTTTCCTGCTTCAAAGTTGTTTTCTATCATCGTTAATGTTACGTCACGCGGTGACGCTATTACGAGGATTCTCCGCTGTTCAAAGTCGGTTGCACACGTGCCTCCTATATGCTGCATTTTCCCGCGTTTGAATACAAGGAAGATGTAAAAGAATGAGACCATCCAGGAAAACGCCGAGGCAACGCGATTAATTGTCGGCTAAGTAATTGCAATTACGCAGTCTCACCAGGATTGTGTTTGCATGTTGGCGTCTCTTTGCAAAACAAAGGGAATTGAGCAACGGCACATTCGATGAACGCGCCTGTCATGTCGAATCGACTTTTTAAACAGACTGCCGAGTTGCTTGTGATATATTGAACCATACAATATTATTCAAAACTACATGTATTTATTTACGAATATTTTATTTAAAGATATTTAAGGCTCACGCTGCTTAAATCACAATATCAGCTTTTACATTTATCACAATATCAGCGGTAACATTTTATATGTAATTATTTTTATTCAAATTCTGATTATAATACATTTTTATGGCTACACAAAACAAAATGTTATATTATTAACAGCATTAAGTCTAATTGAAGATAATCTTGTTAATTCAATAACAGTTTTAATAAAACAAGAGCATACATATTTGTTTCATTAATTCTGTTATTGATTTAACGAAATTGTTTCGAATTAGACTTAATAAAACATCATTTTATTTCCGTGCAGTTGCTTTAATGCAGTTGCACCACGACTTAAATCTATCATCCGATTGCCAAAGCACAAAAAACGACCTAAATAATTTCTGTCACAAGGTATGTAAGGTAACACGTGGATTATATTATAATTCCCATCGCGATACGCGTAACCGGCATAAAGGTCGATGCAAAACACTCGCGGCGATTTCTATATTCTTCCGCGCCTCTTTTCGTTTATTTGTGCTCGTCTCTTTTGCATCCACACGTACATACGTGCACACCTGCGCTTGTATACGCCCCGTGGATTTTACATACCAAAGGCCCGTTCGCTCGCGGAATGTCGCCCGACCAGAGACACGATCGTTTGAACTTGGCTTTAGCCAATTATACACTCGACACTGTTCCTCGTTGCCCGTCCCTCCTCGTTGCCGGTCTCTCGTCTTATTTCTCTTGTTCTCTCCTTTGTATCCTTCGCACGCGCGGATCCGCACAATCGGCAGAACCGGCGGCGCGAGGGCGTTTACAAATTGCGCGCATAACTCGCGCACTTGCGGTCACCTATGCGTACGATACGTACTGGAATGCGCCGCCTTTTCATTCGCGCGCATTTAAAAACAAATGTTGAGGATACGGTCATTATCGTCGTTATGAAATTGCAGCGTCTCTCTCCAAGGCCTGTGAACAGCGTTCCGTACTATAATACGTACTATAATTCAGTAGATACTTCAGTAAACTAAAAATAATTAATATCTCATTTATATAATTCAATAATCATTAAACGTTAATGATACAGAACGTAAATAGATCCTTTTCATGTGGAAACGGTGTCAAGTATTGATCCATAAATTTTTTACGATGCTCGCAGAGATTCTTGCGAATCTTATATAAGTGTAGATTATATTTTTAGACTAACGAGTCGTGATTGTGATACAAAAATATCACGTGCCAGGATCTTCTCATAGTTTACATAGACGAACATATCCATATCTTTTGAGAAACTTGGACGCAAATTGGACGAATTTGTACGAACATCGAGAATAATGCTTTAGATACTTTTCTTTTCTCAAAAGTTTCTGTTGAGACGTAAATTCATCTTATATTTAAGGACCACGAGTAGACTTTATCGGAGTCGTTGGTCGCGATCTCGATACCGTTTCCCTTCCATCTCGCGCGCACGAACATTATTTATACTTTCGCTCCGCTTCTTCGAACTCTGCTGCATTTAACATGAAAGCTAGCGATATTCAGGCATGGTAATGTATCTATCGATCGGCACCGACGGCACGAGGTCCCCGTCGTAGTCGGGCAGCACGCGTATTTGACACGTGAAAAATTGCACGGAGGAGCGGCACGATCGCATTGGCTCTCGGCAGTCCTTCGCGAGTCCCGCGGCGAGAGATCGAGGAATAAACGGAATAATCGATTTACCATCGCGCGGATATGACGGTGACGTTGATTACGTAACGCTATCTCGACGCCGTTATTGCAAACGGACTAAGTTGCGAAGCGACGTCGTCGTCGTCGTTGTCGGTCGATACATCACTGCGGACCTAACTGGAAAACGCGTTGATTTTTATTTTTTTTTTTTTAGCGAAAATGAAATAGCGCGAGGCGACGGTGCGAGGCGAATTCGCTTCGCGCACCTCTCGCGTCTCCGCTGATGACTGTGATGTAATTATACAACGACGCGTCGGCACGTGACGACGTTTGTTCGTGCGAAACCCAAGGTTTTCACGTGGCTTACTGCGTTACAGCAAAAGAAATGATCCAACTACTCGCGACGTCAGGTTTTAAGGCATACGAGTTGCGTTTTCAAAATCTCTTGGATCTATTTTAAAATGTGGTAATATTCAAAAGACTAGCAATAATCCTAGCGAATACATTTCGGAAGAGATGGCAGCGATTTTACATATTTTTGTGTAATTCAATCATTTTGTGTTTTAAATCAAGATACTTTTTTTCAAGCAAGATACGAACTCGCGATTTTAGAAGCAAATTAAGTTTAATATGAAGCCCGAGAAAAATGTAGAGAATTGTAGAGAAAATTGTACAAACAATTAAATGTAAAATTAAAATGAAAATAATTTTATCAAGTTCTGAGAAAAGTTGATTAGTCTGTGCCGCTGCACGGCGACCTTCAGTGTTCCCGGCGACTCCGAATTCGTTTACCCTTCGCATGAAATTGGAATTTGTTCGTTTCAAAGTCGAAAGAGGGACAAAGAGGAAGAATTATGCGCAGGTAGCGGGTGAAAAGCAACATGCGCGAGGACAGGAAGCGAAGAAATCACGGACGTTCCATCGAAAGCGGAGCAACAGCGGCGAGTTTCCGGGACGGGACGAGCGTTCCGCGAGCAATACAATCGATCGGCGACCTAATCGATTCGATACCCGTTCGAACCGGTTGGTCGTACACGAGTCACACAAGATCTCTCGCGGTTGGTCGCTCGGGACGCTTCGTTTTCGTTTCGGCATCATCCATCGCCTTTTCCGGCGAGCCATAATTTTCGAGCGTGTTTAGAACAGCCGCTCCATCGTCAATGGCTAAGAGAGGAGAGGAGGAGTCGGGTGGGCGATATCCGCGCGAATTTATGGCGGCCGATATTTTGCATTGCCTGCACGAAATCGGCGGGCGTGCATGGTGCATGTGCATCGAACAAAACGACGCCGCTCTCGGGCGACCGGGCCACCGATCGTTCTCTCGCTATTTATTCTCGTACGATATTCTCGTGCTGTATTATATTCTACCAGCGCTCGTGATACTACGCCGTCAATACCGGATATGCGAGCGAGTGTTTCTTTAAATCGACGGCGCTTCTTCGGATAAAAGACAACGAATGCGGGTAACAAATAGGCGACCGTGGAAAGTACAATGTGAATATTCTTAACGATTGCCCGCTTGTTCCGCAAGGAAGATATTCTCTTTCATGTATTTTATGTAGTATAGTATTGACACAGCAAAGCTAGCTTTATTTCTAGAGCTTATTTCTATATAGATGCTGATACTGTACGTAATAGTTCTCTTATTTAATTCGATCTCGATATGTTCAATGACATACATGAACGCTGATAATCAGAATTATGATATTGAAATCTAATCGATATGTATATACAGGATACTTACGACCAGACCACACACTGCTTGCGCTCACCGATTTGGACCAAATTTGGAATATATTTAGATTATCATTAGACATGACTCCTAGTAAAACCGTTTTGATGCATAGGCCTTGGTTGTCCCTAGCCAGAGTCTCAATGTTGCGCCTTTAGTAGTGCTTTAGCAGTGGCGACATTTTCTAGATATGTTATTGTCTGCTTAATTTCAAGGCAAATACATTGACCTGCAATTTTAACGTTAAGGATAATAATAAAAGGAAAAAACGAACACAAATGAAAAAGTAGGTGCAAAGGTATATAATAGCTGATTGTGGGATATTTTTACATTAAAAGCAAAAGAAGAGATGCCATTTGGATCGACTATCGAAGTCTTATTTCGTTTTCTTGATTACCTAATTGATTAGTTCTTGAAACATTCCTCAATTTTTTCTCTAGAAAATTTCGCCACTGATAAAGTACTACTAAAGGCGCAACATTGAGACTCTGGCTAGGGACAACCAAGGCCTATGCATCAAAACGGCTTCACCAAGAGTCATGTCTAATGATTACACAGGACCACAAAAAGAAATTTGTGAAAGTCAACTGAGATCAGAGTAGGTGATTCTTATAGATTTTGGGTCGCAAAAAACAATGCCACTGGTCAAATTGCTCTATCACGTCACAATTTTGAGTTAATTGCAGTTAAAGTTGCAAAAAGGGCTATTTTAGTGAATTTTGGCATATTATAACTACAGTATGTGACATGGAGAAGTTTTATTGCAATCAAAATTAAGCACATTGTTAGGACCTTTAACCCTTAAAAGGAATTTGTGTCGGTTATGGTTAAAAATTTAAAGTGATTTAATACATTTCTTTGCAATTTACAAAAAACTTAGACGTGGTGGACAAAAACGGCCAACGGATTCGACTTCAGCGACCCAAAATACGTATAGTACACGTGGTCTAGTTTGTGTCAATTAAAAAAAAATTTGTGGTCCGTGTTATCTAAATATATTCCAAATTTGATCCAAATCGGTGAGCGCAAGCAGTGTGTGGTCTGATCGTTAGCTTAATTACTTTGTGGATAACAGCATATTTTTTTAATTTACCTTTTATGTGAAACAATTAAATGTACTTAGAAAACTGGGAGGGAAGCAAATTAAACAAGAATGTTTACACAGACATAGCATCTATTTATTACAAGCTGCATGTTGAATTATCAGTCTAGTATTCGCGCAGTTAATCAAAATCCGGATGGATGTAAATTTATCGCAGCGATGTAAATTTATCGTCTCGGCGATATCTTTCGTTCGAGCGTATAATAGCCCTGCGCAATAAAACAAGGAGCGCCGTTTTATAGCGCGGATCATAAACGTGGCACGTTTCGGTAAAACCATCTCGCGCCGAACGCTCGCTAAAAGTTGCAATTGTTTCGCGCGTCGTTAAACCAGCATTCGCGCGCAAGGCCAGAAAGACTAGTCGTCCCAGAGACGACTAGCTGCCGAGAAACGCTCGTAGCAATCAGAAGAACGTATCCTAGATAACGACGATGAGTGGCAGTTTCGCTCGAGATTTACTCTTCCGAACTGTACGCATTACCTCGCAAAATTTATTGCTGCGTGTGCAATTCCAGCGGACAATGATGCGCTGTATGTGAGTCTGTGCGTGGCGCACGAATCCGCGTTAACTCCTTGTATAAATAAAGGACTTATCTGTGCGGCGCACTCGTTCCTACTGTTATGATAACCTTATTAGTATGGGAGCCCTGCCGAAAACAGTGACAATCACGGTTGACAGAGTAAATCGATGATGGTACCCGGAATAGCTGTCGCGCCGTTTGATTCGCGAACACCCGTGCGCCGTCGCCGGAAAGCATAAATATTTTAAACGACTTGAATATTTAATATGAAATTTATTTTAAAAAGATAAATATGTGTGAAACATATTTTGATAAATGAAAAATTATTTTAAATATAAAGTACTCATATATAAATATAAAGCTTTTTTTAAAATAAAAGATTATCTTAACCGACAAGTGCTCGCGTGATTCATTTTTTATGTAAGTGCTCGCGTGGGGGTCAATTTGACCTTCATTTGAATTAATTTATTTTTTATGTATAAACAAAAATGTTTTATTTTTATTTATAAATAATTATAAACTCTGAGACATGTTTTAAACATAAAATAATAATTTTCAAGCATCAGAAATTAAAAGAAATCCATATTTTTAAAAATATTTCTTTATGTAATATTTTGGTTAATAAATTCATAGCTTTCGTTTGGGTCAGTTTGACCCCCACGCGCATGCTTACGGGTTAAAGTACATAAGATTTATATGAATTGCATTCACGCTCTTTTTTGCCAATTGAAAATAAATACAAATTAGTTTTAATTATTTGTGTTGAGTCTGCCGTTTGATAAACGTGCGTACGCACTCGCGCGACGTGAACTGCCAGACGCCGTAGTCTTTTACTCTCGGTTTCACTCGACCGTTGAAATTTCTTTCCGAGTTTACCTCGTATTTTCGTGGATGTGCATGCAACGTTTCGCGGAATCGCCTCTTTCTTTTCCTCGCCGCGAAACTTCTCCAGAAGACGTAGGCGATTTACGCTTCGCGCGAACTCGAAGCATCCGAGTAAAAGGCAGTATAGCCGTCAGGAGGAAATACGAGTACGAGACATGAAAACAAGTATCCTCTTTTCTGCTTGTTTTTCTGCTTTTGTTCTAAGTGTTTAACCAGTCACGTGAGATGGTCGAATTTAGAATCGACAATGGTCGGGATAACGACGAGGGAAAAAAAAAAGAATTACTGAGTGATGGAAAGCAAACACGTTTCTAGATACAATTCACGCGAGACAGCTACGACTTTATATCTCGTTGCTGTCTATCTAGTTTCCTCCTCCTCTTCGACAAACTTGGTTGAAAAAATTGCATCTACTTGCGTTTTTATTTGAACAAAAGACAATCGTCGGTTTTGGCTGTACTTTGCACGAAGTACAGCGCTAAATGTAATGTTTCCTATCCGAATAAACGCTTTCATTATGCAATATGTGTGACAAATGTGGCGCGCATTCGTTGATGTTGGAACAGATGTCTTACATACTTATGATGTAAAAGCCCGTTGAATTTTTACCATCATTTTGCGAATAAACACTAAACATTTTAGCAATAATATGTCTTAAAATTCGCGAGACGTGTAAAGTGACACATATAGATATACATCGCGTTAAGTTTAGATATATTTACCAAATAAATAGTTTTAAATAAAAAAAATATTTCGTGTTTTGCGAGTTTACAGTAACAGATATAGCCGCGTCAGGTCACATAAATCGAATTTTTAGTCGCGAAGGAAGAAATGTCAGGAAAAGATATTTCGCTCTTCTCTCTCTCTCTCTCCCTCCCTTCCTCCTTCCCTCCCTCTCTCTCTCTCTCTCTCTCTCTCTGTTCTACGAGCAGAAATAAAAAATCCAATGTTAGCTGGGGTACTGTATTTATCGAGGAAAAAGAGCACAGACCACCGTTCGAACGAATCATTCGCGTATATCTCTGGGCATTTACCCAGTAAATTATGCGCATCTCAATCAGGACCGTGACTGTTGCTTTTTTTCCACTCGTCATGTACGATACGCGTCACCGTAACGCGTGTACATCTTTGCGCACGTTATCAGCGCATATACATACGCGGGAAGTTACGTGCGTGCGGGAGTGCGTGCTTGTGTGCGTCGAGCGCGCATGAATAGGCAAATTGCATTACCCCGTAGACGTTGCGAGAAACTAGTTCGATCCGAACCAACAACGGGCAATAACAACTTTTGCGAGGCCGACGCGACGCCGCTATTTCGAGATGCATCACGGCACTGCCAAACTGTATCCTCCCAAGGTCGTCACAGGTCCACGGATGTCACGTCTTTTCTCCCCTCGGTGCGTTACGTAACGCGGTCTTAATCGATTTTCGTAGCCTGTTCGCGCCTCTTTTCTCGCTGTTTTGCGAATTTATTTGCCAAATTCCACAACATTAATTCAAACGTATTCGACGTTTCTTTTATAATACGATGTTTTAAGAATACACTGACAATGAGAGAAAAATTTTTTTAAATAAAAAAATTACATTTCCTTAAAACCATATCTTTTGATACAAGTATTTGTTTGTTCTAAGTACAAACATTTTAAGTACAAATATTTAATTTTAAGTAAATACACATGTTAAAAAAAAGAAAATAAAGAAAGAAAAAAAAAGAAAAGAAAAAAGAAAAGAAAATACATATTCAATTAAAAATTATAAATATTATATATATTAAAAATATTTTAATCAAGAAATTTTAAGACAAGTACATTAAATAAGCTATTAGGGCCCACCGAGTACATAATTTTTTTGTGTTAAGTAAAATTTTTTTGTATCAAAATATTTTTTCTCTCAGTATATAGATAAACTGTCTGATTTTTTACATCCAAGCTGTATATTCTGTTCGAGAAGAAGAAATATGTTTCTCGCATTTCTCATGATGTGAGAAGCGGCTTTTATAATCTTATTTCATAATCTTATCTCAGGAAGCTTAAAGAAAGAAATGATTAAACTTCAAACAGGACACTGACGATGAACGAGATAATGGAGCAAGCTGGCAATGAGAAACCCAGCGAAACTTAGCGAAATCTGTTCTAATCTAGGGAGCGCGGAATTAATTTTAGCTCAGCAAATAGTAATTCGCGAAATGGCTTCCCTGCTACGTGGCATTGTGTGACGTAATTTTCGAACTTTTCTGTGTAAATAGATAGGCAAGATGCGTACCCGTGCCTCTTTCATGTCGAGCATACGCGACAAGCGTTTAATCCACCACCCGTTAGAAAGAGGTCGGAATCTGGCACGTGCGATCGATTTTACATTGCATCAATTTTCATGAACGATAATCGGCTTTACGGCAATAAAAAAAGGCAAATCCAATTTCAGAAGATTCGGATTTTCGTATCAACTATATAAGCTTACTCGCCTTCCTGATCTTTTGATAATCGTTCCTAGTTTTAATGTAAAATGGGCTCTTTTACGGTCTTATATAAAGTATTATGTAAGCGATCGTTTCGATTACAAGAGTAATCGCAAGCTCTTTATTTAATATTTGAGATATTTAAACATTTTTAAGGAAAGCTTTTCTAGACGTTTCGAGATTTTCCAAGCTTTTGAGAACTCCAAGCCATTCAAAGCTTTCGAGAACCCTCGGTTTCGATTCGAAACGTACTGGAATGGATTCGATCATCCATCAATAACTATTGACTGGCGGTTATATTTGAACCATCGACGAAGCGTTAACGCGAATTTATTCAGGAATATGAGGCGCGCGGGATATTCGCGGGGATGCAACGCGGGATAAAATTCGCCCCTGGAAAAAATTCGCCGGGAAATGCATCGCGTTTGACCGACTTCCTGCGTGCGTGCGTGCCTCTACCCGTATGTGTGTAAAATAATCTTTCGGAGGGCGCCACCATCGCCGCCCTACCTACGGGCGGGTCCATACTGGGTCACGGGTCGATCTTCGCAACGTAACGTTCCAATTCGCGCTTGATATTGATCTGAGCTTTTCCGCCCACGTTACAAAAGCTCCCGGCGACCTGGCTTCCTACGTACGCTCCCGGCGCAGATAGAGAAGAGAATTACCAAAGGGAGAAACACTCGCAGCTCACTGAAATACCTCCGAAGAAATCAGTAGTGTTATCTCTGTAATGACCTATCGGACTGCCCTACATTCCCTTGCGAAGTGACAGGACTGTGTTTTATTATTATTTTTTAAAACGATTTCCGAATGGATGTTCCTTAGATGAAGGAACATGTTTTATACAAATAATAACATATATATGTTTTATGTTTTATCCGATATACAAATATACGAGACTTAAAAAAAAGATTTGAGACTGTGAGAGCAAATAGTACTCACCAAACTGAGCGCAAATTGTTTAATCGATGTAGGTAGAAAAATTAATTATGTCAAATATAGAAATGATTTTGTTTTTTGATAATATAAGTGTGACCTGAATCCATATGATTTTTTTCAAATTAATTCTTCTACTTATTTTACATATAAGGACAATCGTTCATACTCCGATTTACATTCTGAAACAAAACATGACATATCTCATAAAGTATTCACTTTTCAATGATCTTCTTTTTATACTTTTGTATGCAGAATGACGAAAGGGATCGATTTATGCAGAAAGAGATAGGTAGTTTCATTCAAATCTCTAACAAGATTAATTTATATCAATGTATATTGATTGAACATTTTTTATTTTGATCAGTACTGTTTGCCTTCGATGTTCTGAATTTTTCTCTTAACATCTTGTATACATACTAAGAACGAATACCTAGCTGTACAAAGTGATGCAAGGGCATGTTTGTACTATCCCAGTAAACGCTAGATATTCCTGGAGTATTTATGAAATATTCCTAAGATCCAAAATTAATATTCCAACAATATTCCAAAACATTCCGGAATATTAACAGAATGTACAAGAAATATTCAGATAAGCGTGAAATGTTCCATTTTTATCCATATTAATGCATGATGTGTTACGCTATCGGTTGTGATTAAAACTCAACAATCTAACCTCAACAGCCTATTGGCACCGATTTCTGTTACGTGCATATGCTCAACCAATCAGATCCTGTACACTGAATATTTCTTATTGCACTACAAGTAGTGTTTATAGAATATTCTAAATATTTCATGATTATTTGAACGTTCTGTGAATATTTCTCTACTATTCCAGTATATACGGAACTTTTGGAATACGAACGGAATATTTTAGGAATATCTAGCGTTTACTGGGGTATATTAAATATGCAGAATGTGTGTCGAAGACTGATAAACCCAAATCGATCGCATCTTAAGTGGTTGGTCAAAGAATTTGTAGGGGTAAAGAGGCCTAGGACACTCCTAGGCTTTATTTATCTAGCCATTATTTATCATACACTCGTTTATATCTACTTAAATAGACGTATCGTTTGCTATATAATATTAGATATTGGAATAGTGGGCCGCAATAGTTTGCGTATGAAATAATAGGGAATTTCCGTAGGACGTACACTCGAATCGAGCCGCCGGCAGCCACTGCGCCTGATTTAATTTCACGATTTCGATCAATTTCGGTTGATGCGGGCGTGTTCGGCTCGGACGGAGAACTTAAACTCGACGGCAGTGAAACTTACTCTTCGGCACCGTGACCGAACGCGGTTCAATAACCTCGCGTGCCACGACCCGAAATTGCGAATAAGAAGAGGTACACAGGCGAATGGGAGATCGTGATAGCGCAGCAGGAGCAGCTACGAAATATTCCGCCGCCCCCGGCGCTTTTCGTGGGGGTTGGTACGATGCCCGCGCGATCGATCACCTATGTCCGCCCGTTAAAACAGACCACTACCCTCCCTCTCTACGTCACCGTCGTGTCCTTGAGAATTCAACCCTCGTACGACCTCCGTTCGCACGTCTAAATACGACATGAGCACCCTTAACGATTCCTCATAATGCACCCTTTCAACCCTCCGCTCAATCCCCGTGCAATATCTAGGGCACTCGGGTACGTGTCTTGCACGACCACGCGTGTACGTGTTTAGGACAGAATTACACGAATTTGTCACCAATTAATTACTGTGCTCGTCAGATATTTCGGAGCGACGACGCACGTAACGGGTGCTATAATAAGGAAAGAGAGAAGTATTTTTTTCTTTCAGGCTGCACTCGCCTCGGAGTCGTTTCGAGGGAGGCATTCGTAATGTCGATGGGAGCTTCGTTTCCTCATTTTTTTCCGCCACCCGACAATAACCATTATGTGTAATTTGTGTGTCGCAATTTTCTCGAGCAAGTACCATTGCCGTTAGATTGCCTTGCTCACGACAGATTTCGACGAGCTGTCGCCGCTGATTTAAATCTCGGCGACATAGTCGGAGCATCTTGATTCCAGTACGTCGATAGTCGATGTTCGAATAAATTCTCTCGCAAGATATATACGATCCAGCCCCGATCCCCGTATTCTTCCTTTTTTTCGCCACCGGCAAGAGAGAAGATCCCGTTTCTAGGGCGAATGTTTTCCGTACGATCAATATGTCTCTCCTCGTTTTCCTCCCCGCTGCCATCGTTGGAACTACCCTCGTGCCCCTTAAAGGGTCGTTTCGTCGAAAGCCTCTTGTACTTTCCCTTATTGCCGAGTCGTGAAGACCAGTCTTGATGCCTGGTTGGCCTCTTTTGCGTCTGCCCGACGTACCGTTGACCCTGGAAGACTTGAGTGCGAGAAAGTTGCTTGATTACGCGAGATGGCTCTTGTATTTTCGCCTGCAAGCCTGCACGCGACCACTTCGAACGTTATTGCGAATGTCCGTCGCGTCATGATTTGTTGCCGCACGAGAATAAAATCGTGACTTTCTTGTTTTACACCCGTTACGCAAACAGATTTTTTTATAATTACCTTAAACAATGTTATTGAGTGAGTTACAATATGATATATTTTAAATCATTATTGTGTTATTTACATTTTATCACTCTGTATTTTATATGCCACGCTTTTTATATAGATAATTGGGGGAAAGGTGCCAAGCAATCACGATTCAGAATTTGTTTATAAGTTTATATGTTAACTACTGTGCATTTTATAGTGTTTTCTAATACTGTATTCTTTAAATAACAAATACATTTATTTGAATTAATCTAAATATATATATATATATATTATTTTTTAAATAAATTAAATACAAAATGTTTAGCGTCTTCCCCCCAATTATCTTATACATTATAGATTGTTATATTACTTAGCTTTTACGATTAACTTTTATAATGGAGTCTGTCGTCGAAACTGATTATCGATTGCCCTTACGTCACTCACGAAAAATAGCAGATAAGAACGGCAGGCGGAAATGATAATTCTTTTTTCGCCGGTGAAAATGCGATTTCGTGGTACAAATGAAATTATTTCGAGTCCCGGGCCCAGAACGAAGTCCATTGTTCAATCGGACGGTGACTGTCGACAGACGATTGTATCATACCGCAGCGACAGCAAAAAAAAGGACATTCTACTTTATTGACGGACGGACCGCCGATCACTTTCCCCCGCGCCGTGTCACTCACGCTTGAAACTTCTGGCCTAGCAAGAAATGCATCACGACGGTTGTAACACGCTCGCTATTATGAAAGCGATCGTTGCCACTTTGCATAAAATCCCGGAATTTCGCGCAACGAAAGTGACCGGCGCGATTACATCAACCGCGCGTTTGACTTCCTATTTATTTCGAGCGGATCGATTTCGATGTCGTCATTAATATATATACGGTCATATCTATATCTATATATATCTATATATATATGTATATATATATAAACAAATGTCCTGACTGACTGACTCATCAACGCCCAGCCCAAACGCCTAAACCTAGAAACATGAAATTCGGAGAGTATATTCCTTCCATGACGTAACCCAGTAAACGCTAGATATTCCTGAAATATTCCGTTCGTATTCTAAAAGTTCCGTATATACCGGAATAGTAGAAAAATGTTCACAGAACGCTCAAATAATCGTGAAATATTCAGAATATTCTATGAACACTACTTGTATGTGCAATAAGAAATATTCAGTGTACAGGATCTCCGATCTGATTGGCTAAGTATGTGCACGTGACAGGAATCGGTGCCGATATTGTCGGTAACGGCTCGAGGATAGGAGTTGAGTTTTAACCACAATCTCGATAGCGTTACACATCGTGCATTACATTTATATTCGAGTCAGTGTTGCATCATTCAATATTATATTCATCTTAATTATTTGCGTTTCGTACCCAGTGTTGGGGTCGTGTCTCGTACAATTACGAAGAAAAAGAGTCTTAACTACAGGGCGAAACGGATGTCTCGTGACATCTTTTGTACATGCAGTTGTGGCTATTACGCGTTACTTGTCTGTACGGCGGTTATTGTCTTTTATTTTATACTGCCTCATATTTACATATATCTTTGAATAAATGAACCATATTCATAAATGAATACCATCTAAATAATTTATAAAATCGTTTTCTTAAAATAATCTTTACTGTATAATATATCACTCTGAATATATGATGAAATATAAGTGGGATATCCTCCAAATGTTTTTCATGCATGTCCTGAGAACATTTCTGGAATATTCAAAATATGGATAAAAATGGAACATTTCGCGCTTATCTGAATATTATTTGTACATTCTATTAATATTCCGGAATGTTTTGGAATATTATTGGAATGTTACTTTTGGATCTTAGGAATATTTCATAAATATTCCAGGAATATCTAGCGTTTACTGGGAAGCATCCACTAAGAAGGGATTTTTAGAAATTCGATCCCTAAGGGGGTGAAAAGGAGTAAAATGTGTTTTTACGGATTCTCCAATATCTCTTAGGTTCGATGAGATATCGATTTAGTTTTTATTTACAAAGGTTACCCATACAAATGCTAAAAAATATAATTCAGGATTTTACCCTAATTAATCCTTAAAGGGGCAAATCTAGATTCGGAAGTGAATTATAAATAATTACAGGGTGTTGCCTGACATGGGGTAGTTGTGCTAAATTTAAATTGTTCATTGCAATCGAAGAAAAGTTTATTGGAGTCCAAATGGATTTAAAGAATTAAATACCGTAGCGAAGCACGGGTATCAAGCCATCTAATATGTGTATGTCAACCTTCTACGGTGGAAGATTACGATGACGTCAAATTCTCGGTTTTAGAATATCAATTCTTCGAAAATATCCTCGGAATTTTCAGCATCTTATCAAAAACGAAGATGTTATACCATACGCGACTAGAAAACTTCCTCTCTGTACTGCAGCCGATTTTGAGGAGTATTCCAGCGGAAAGTATTCTCGCGCGCATCGATAATCGATGCCACGACGCATTCGTGCGTCGTACCGTTTCAGAATTTTTATTGTAAAACGCAGTGCGTGTGTTATTTCCGACTCTCGCAGACGCCCGCGTTTTCCTCCCCCACGCGATTGTATCTCGTCGCGCAGCCGCGAGTTCTCTTTTTTCCTTCTTTCGGGGATTATTTCGAAATTGGATCAGGTCAGCCGTCCGGGGAACGTGACTCATGCTCACGGGTGTATTTCGCGAAATTTCCTCGACGACTCGTCGGAGATTACGGCATTCCTCCGTGCGAACGTCACGAGAGCGCATTAAAGCCGCCGTTGTTTTTTAACAACGTCGGCGGCACCGGCGCATCACCTGCTCTTCCTAAATGCCGAATAATACGCGCAAACAAGCGATAACGGGAAGTCTATTGTTTATATTGACACGCTGAATCATTATTGATGCTTTCGCGAAGGAAGTCGTAAAATCGAAAACGAGTAGAACGTACGCACAGTATAGTGTGTCACTAAACCTATTGAATTAGAAACTTATGTCAATAATTTTTTCCCCATATTTTATCGATTATTCTTTCGCAAGCTTTTAAAGAGAAAAAGAGAAAGAGCGTATACATGTATATGTGTGTATTGTAAAAATTAAATTATTACAAAAGTGAAATTCTGCAGTAGAGAAACTATTCGAAAAATTCATTCAGAGGAGAAAAATTTTCCTCATTTTATTTGTTTAAACTCTTTCAAGCATACGCGTTACTTCTACACATTGTTAATATTGGGATTTATTATTAGAATTTTTCAAATTTATTCATAAATAGTTTCACTTTCTGTTATTGCACATCGAAATACGACATTAAAATACGACATAGAAATCTCATAAAAAGAAAAAGAGATTAGCGAAAATAAAATTTATCCATAAATAGTTTCACTTTCTGTTATTGCACATCACAAAATACGACATTAAAATATGACATAGAAATCTCACAAAAAGAAATTAAAAAGAGATTAGCGAAAATAAAATTGGCATACATATCAGTCATGAATTCTCAACGACATCGTTTCATAGTCATTTGTATAAATGCATCGCGTAAACAACTTTAATAGCTGCAACACGCGACTATGCACGTATGGCCGCACGAACTTCAACTTGTGAACTTTACTAATAACACTTGACGACTGCTTAGTCGTTCACGGTCGCGGTAATTAGCCTTTATTCCGCGTCTGCTTTTTTGCAATTAAACAACTTTATCCAAATTTTGTTGAATGGCTTTTTCAAGGGGAACTTTGCGCATTCTTTGATATTGGCTCGCGCGATCCTTTCTAAACAGTTTGCAGTTTTCGAAAGTGAAATAGTTCGCGACTCCACTGTGTCTGTTGCAATTTTGAACAGCGTGCAACAAATGTTATTTATTACGTTTTGCCGAATTTTCACTGCATTCGTGAGAATCTGGCGCGCACGTTTGGAATTGGTCTCGGCTGCTACGAGCAAACGAGAATGCCTCGTCGATGATTGTGGAAAAAAGCGCAGGGATTAAATCTCGGGGATTTATGGCGCCTTGTAAAAAATCTCTGGCGGAGCGTAAAGTGGATATAATTACGCTCTTTTATTAAGCGGAGACGCGGTTCATTTCCGCCGCAGTAAAAATTGATTCGTGAGCTCATGCGTGCGATTGATAATCGATATACAGTTTAGCGTGTTAACGCCGCAAATATATAACCAGCATTTCTTTGTGTATGCTTGCAGCTGAAGGACGTGCTCGAAACTCAAGAATAGAACAGAGGCAGATCTCCACAGGCGAACAATAAGGTAACTTTCCTGCCGCAGATAATGGAATAGCCGCGTCGTGCCGTCGCGTGCGTGAATGCCGCCGCGTGTACAAAGAGCCGCGGAACTCTCTCGCGTTCGATCTCGTGTTCTCAGATGACGAGGAATGCGGCGCGCGCTTCCTACAAGATAACGAAATGCACGACGATCTTAACGGAAAAGCCTTGCAATTAACCTTTGGCGCGCTCATGGTGCGCTCATTAGCGCTCGTGTATCGCGTCGACGCGTATTTATTCCACGTTATGTAAATCCCGGCAGAGATCACAATGATACACATTAGCGTTTATCATTGCGATCTCTTCTCGGAAATGGCAGCCGGTATCGTCGATTTGAATCCGCGATTAATGTGATAAACGGCACTTCTTAGGATCGGCGTCGGGGCGAGCGACGATAATTTTTTTCTTTCATATCGCAGGAAGAAAAAGTACGGGCATGTATATCGATCCGATAAGACCGATTTGCAATTATGAAAATGAAGCGTAATTACGAAGTAAAGCGTAGTATGGCGCGCCTTTGATATCAACCTATCGATTCGTGATAAAACGTTTAACCAGCGGGACATTACCATTGATCTCGGTCTACCGCAAATCCAGTTGACCAACTTGACATTCGGTTGATAAGCGGAATTTACGAGCTCGATCATATGCCGCTTATCAGTGACAAAAGTACGATGTTTAAACCACATGGACCACCGCATGTTCGCGACGATATTTGCGTATACCTTGTGGAAATTATCGCGCTAAGTATGAACAGACTATAGGCGCAGTTAATGCGAACGCATTATCTCTCATAAAGCACGAGAGATGTGGGTTTTAAATTTATTAAATTAATTCATTAATTAAAGTTGTCAAAATTACACATTTGTCTTAATTACACATTTAAATTTATAACCAAGCATTACGAATTTATTAAATAGGTAACTTGTATAAATGTTATAACATTTAAATTTCAATTAAAAAGTTAAATTTAAATTTTTAATTTTAATTTAGCTTGATACATATTATTAAATTAACCAGTGTTTTTATATCAATTATACAAATATAGCGATATTACATTAGCACTCATGCATTATTCCTCATTTAAAGTTATATCCTGAACCGCATGCCGACGGCATTTTCTCTTAGTACCTACTATCGCGTATTATTGGTACCTCGTTGATTATAATTCCTCACTTTGTACGAGGGTCACTACAAGCATCCGTTCGCCACAACAACGCTATTTATGCCACTTGCTCTGGAAATAGTTTCACTGGCTGACTTCCAGATGGTATTTTTCACTTCCACGTTAAGCTCGTGGCGCATAAGTTAACAGAGCGGCAGACAATCGATGACCCATCCGATACACGCACAATGCAAAAAATAAGCAGGACAAAAGAAAGTTGCCAGTGTAATCGCGTAGCCAGCCGGGACAGAGTCAACTTGTATTTTGCCGCGAAATTTATTTCAACCGATACTCGTGGCTTAAATTACGTATTATCGAAAATGAATGTTCTCTCGATACAAAGATTCGTGTTTACTCCCGTAAAACAAATGAAGAATAGTAACAAATCAGATGTGCACGAGTAGCTCTTAACATATTAATTATTATAATTGCAATTTTATTTCTCTCTATACGAAAATTTATCTTCTCTTTAACGTACACTGATGAATTGGAAATTTGTGTTTCCTTAATTAATGCACTGATGTTTCGCATTAATAGAAGATGTGGATATTTAACTTATATATGGTCGTAATCCTCCCTTGATTCATTATACTGCAAATTATATTGCAAAAATTTAATACCATGCAAAACTAAAAAAATTCAAGGCTTACAATTAGAACAAAGACCATAAACAGCATTATGACGTTCGTTGTACTCAGGTGTATCTTACGTTGCTTCAACGCTACAATACTACTTTCGTTATTTATAATGAAAAAGTACTATAGAATAAAATTGCTCAAAATAAGCGACGATTCATCAGGAATCTCGAAATATTTATACTTGGCAGACTGTTCGTCCATTAAGTGATCCATTATAAACAGTAATATAAAATAAATACTACAAATATACTATCTCATTGAAGAGATATGTCTAACACACGCGTTTTCTTTATTTATTTATCTTAACGAACATTTCGCCCAGGGAATTCTTTCTACCGCTACAAATCTGTAAAACACACCTGCGAGACCTAGTGCCTCGTCCACCGGCAATGACTTCGAACATTTACAGCGCACGCGATTGGAACGAAGCGCGACGCCGCAGAGATGCGCGTATACATCGTCACGTAATGCAGATATATAATAACGCCTCTAATAATACGGCGAGGTCGTTCTTCCCCAATCTCCCGTGGATGCTCGCGAGTCTCGCGGCCGTTACGACACACCACGTTGATTTAAATTTCAGCTGTATCGCCAAGCGGATCCCTAATGTCCCCGCGGCGCGACAATAAATCGCCATAGCGGCGTTACGTCGCACGCAAAGTGTCGCGAGAGCTGGCACGCGTTCGCCTTTATTACGAAGGCACGAAGGAAAACGGAAGATTTTCTCTCTGGCGTCCTTTCAAACGGGCGCACGCTCGCGATTCTTCATGCAAGTTGCATGTCGCGCGACGCAACAAATAATGATTAGGAATTTATCATCATTCCGTATCTCGTCATTCGATTATGAGTATAATAGATGGATTGGAAGTGAGTGCGAACAATATTTTTGTGCAAAATATGCATGCGTTCAATCGCTGGATAAGCGGTGCCTAATAACAAACCTATAACATTTGTAAAATGTTGAATTTAGATCATTACATTTTATTACTTCTGTTCAATATAAAGTTGCTCGATATTCTCCGTGACATTTAAGACAATAATTAACATTTGTTCGCGATGTCAACTTTCCTTAGCCACCGCATAGCCCATGATCGTGAGCTCTATCTCTTTCGTTGCACTCGTTATGTAATCGACGTGGCATAGCCAAAGACAACAGAAGCGTTGCGCATTCTATTATGGAATTGTTTTTATGCTGTATATTTAAAATTCGATTTTTCACAGAGTTTACGGTGCGGATTTTGCACGCGCGTCCGAATTTACACGGCGAATCGCGGCTGTTTGCTCATACAAAACGGAATTTATCCTATCTATGCGAATAGAAATATGTGATTTGTATTGTTAATTTAATTTTAGTCAGATGTGTTAATAGATTAACTGTGTGATTATTATCGAAAACAGATATTCTTTTCTTATACATATATCGCTCACTTGCTATAATGACATAACTCAAAGATTGTCGTTTTTAGTTGTTTGCAACAAAAGAACGGGTCTTTGGAATTCTTATTATAGTAGAACGACATAACTGAGCTTCTAAAACTGAAACTGTGTCATAAGTAAAAAAATATTGCTTTTAAGGGTTTATTTTTGTAGCAGGTGAGAATTCAATACACTGTGAATGAAGAGCTAGAGCTAACAACACTTTTATTCTTCTATAATCAGTTATTATACTAAAATCGCAAAAATGTCTTAATGATTCAAAATGTTCAAACTCATTTTCTGGAAAACTTTGTTTTTTGAATTATGTCGTTGTTGTGACAAATGAGCGATATAGTGAATGTTGAGACAAACATATATAGATGCACTACACAAAACAACGTGAATGTGACAACCACAGGACGTGGCTGTATCGAATATTACTATTATTGTGGTTGTGGCAACCTTATCGTTTTTTTCCGTGTACGGTTTAAGAGTATGATTTAAGCAAGTTTACCCTAATATTTTTTGCTAATATCCCATTGAACCCGATCCAGTACTCAATAAGGATTTAATATTTCAACCCGATATAAACCTGATAGGGATATCCGGATGAGGACCCGACTACTGTGCTGCGTTACATGATTGATCAGGTCCTGATGAACTTACCTTAACAGGACCTGATAACGAAATAAGGTCAACCTGACTAGGACCACTGGATAAATTTCTAGTCGGGATATTGAGCAAGTTTCGCCCTGCATGCCGTGCACGCACACACGGCACGCATGCACGCGTGCAACAGTTGGAGTCTCATTCACGCTTGGCACAGCCGGTCACTCGGTCGGCCGTGATATTCCTGGGATGACACACGGCGCGCACCTTCGCCTCGTCGGAGATGAGACCTCTCTATTTATAAATGTGGGTCGACGTGGCACTCGACGGTGCGTTTCGTCATTATTACGGCTTCGAGGGAACGCGCGGAAACGCGACAGACGGCAGCCGGGCAGTCGCCGCGCCGCGCCGGATCGATCGAGATTTTTGGATCGAACGTTATTTGGCGTTGTCCGAGGCTCTAAAGATAGCACCGCCGTTGTCAATCTGCGCGGCGAATTAATCAGTGAGGCGAGTGGAACAGCGTTATCGGTCGGTCAAAGATATAGAGGAGAGAGTGGACATACAAGATACGCATTATATTCTCGTAAACATAAATAATACATGAGCCGTCTCACACGCGCATTCTCGAAACTTTTGTATTTTTCAAAAAATTCTTTATTTATGTCGACACAATTGGCTAATGATAAGTTAACGTTTTTTACGACGTTTCGACCCTAGGGATTGGGTCCTTCTTAAGTAATTAGGCTATGCGTTATCATATATACATCTCACTTATAATAACATTCTTCAACAATGAAGTTTTTTGATGGAAAGATCAT
>NJRL01000251.1:110587-146082 GCA_003063815.1 Aphaenogaster rudis | reverse complement strand
ACGGTTGCCGTACTTTGCTCAGAGTGCTATTTTCCCAAATAAATGCTAATTTCTCATTTATTGGATGAGTTTATTTTTTTTAAATGGTTTTTAATTTCAGGAACAATAAAAACATAAAATAAATCAGTCCAATATTTTATGATAACTAGAACAAGTTGTTCCGTTGTTCCGGCGCCGTCTCGAAAAGGTTAATGTCAAGAAAAGAATTTTGCCAATAATACTGACATGAATGTCTCATTTACCTTTCTTATCAAACGCCCCTCGTACTAATTTCATTTTCGGTTCATTACACCAGGGGACGAAAGTATCAATTCTGGAATGATCATGAGATTGTTTGCCTGTTTACCTCGAACTTCTCGGAGCTATTTTAGACGCAGCTTTCGGAATTCGAACGTCGTCTCGTCATAATCCCGCGATCTGATTTCGAAAAACTTGCGTCAATATTAGCGCATTCCCCACTATGCTGCTCCTCGCGAAGCGTATCCAACTGTTTAATCAAGCGCTCGACTCTTGACGTTACTGCGTATTACGATTGTTCTTATCGATCGATCGGAATAGTAAAGCAAATATTGACGATGAACGCAACGGAAGTTTCGTGCAGCGTTGCTGGGGTCGTTTCGATGCTTATAGTAAACTATCTCGGTCGGACAAGTGTTTGGAGAGACCCAGCGACAAGTGCGGAACACCTTCGTCCATGGCTCGCTGGCGGAACTTTTAATTTTAATCCCGCTCGGGCGTGTCGAACAAAATAAACGATAAGTCGTTACGTCGTTGTCTCATTGTGTTACAAGTGTCGTTTTGCGTGCAATAAGGTCGATCGGCGATACGGCGCCGTTCGATTTGATAGCGCAAGCTATAAAATCTGCTCTCCCGCACTCCAGCGATTCATAAAGCTCGCGCGCTCACGCGTGCAATCGAGCTGCATTTTATTTTTTTTATTGTCGCATAACGACGCGGCGTTTAATTGAATCGCGTGTCTCGTAGAAATGGATGATTACAAATCGTTCATTCTGAAAACGATATCGGCACAGACTTTTAAAAGTCTCGCCTGAAACCTTTTTGAAATAATTTCTGTTTCACACTTTTGCCATAAGTGCACCGAAAAAAAAAATTCTTGGTAAACTTGTGAGATGCATTTAGTAATACTTCTTTTTGAAGTATTTGATTATTATTACCGATTATAATAATAATAACAAAACATTTTGTAATAATTATAAACATTTATAATAATTATAAAAGAGCAAATTTTGTTTAGTTGAGCCAACTAAATTATTTAAAACTAAAATTAAATGATTTAATGATAGTAAGGCTGTCAGATATAAAATCAAAGACGATTCAATAAAAGCCAATGTGAGCCAACGCCGTTGACGAAGCGAAACAAATCATTCATTTATTAAATGTACAATATGAATATACAAATACAAAGTAAACGTTTCGACTCTAATTTGAGTCCTCTTCAGTACTAAATTATAATAAAGAATAGATGAATGAATTCGCGTTACTTCCACCAAATGAATTAATTAGTAAGTAGAAGTAATGAAAGAAAAATTAATTAATTAAGTGAATTGATCAAATTATGAAGAATTTTGAAAAAGAAAGAGTACATTAATGTAAGTAATTTATGTAACACTTATTATACGTTTAGTTAACGTTTAGTCACCAAGCCGGCTTGGTGAAATAGTTTCAACTAAACGTATAGTAAGTATTACATAATTTAGTTGGCTCAACTAAACAAAATTTGCTCTTTTATAATGATTACAAATGTTTATAATTATTACAAAATGTTTTGTTATTGTTATTATAATCGGTAATAATAATCAAATACTTCAAAGAAAGTATTACTAAATGCATCTCACAAGTTTACCAAGAATTTTTTTTTCAGTGTGGCTATAATACGAATAACTTCTACAGAAATACAATGACATATATTTTAAAAATACGCAATTGCATTTTTCTCGTAATAAAATGTCTTATGATATATCTTTTTAAATATATAAATATTTTTCTAATTTTCTACTTCATCTTTTTATTAATTCTGATGTATAATTATAACTTCAATATACAAATAAAACTTAATTCATTGTTTTGTTCGCAATTTAAAAAAATGTTCCCGAAAAGATTAGCTTCAAAAGAATTACAATGGCGATGGGCCAAAAGGAGTAACTTAACACCAGGTTTAGCCCAGGTCCGGGTACCCAACGGGGCCTTTCGGAGGGGGTTCGGCATCTGTGGCTCTTTGGGAGGGGCGGGCCTACCTACACGTATTTGGGGCGCTATTTAAATGGAGGCTTATAGGGCAGGTCCGCGTTCTCGCCTTGTTATCTGGAGCAGCAGCGCCTGTGTCTGCAGAGACTGTGTCGTATTGATCTGTCGGTCCGCCTGGCACCGCGCTCGAGAAAGAGCGACGAGCGGCAGGAAGATAGGGGCAGAGGGAGGAAAGGTGGATGGGGGACGAGGGGTAGCGTCCGAGAGGGGGCGAGGCGCGGTTTATTATAACCCGCACAATAAAGTTCAATAAGAATCGTCTACAGAGCGGAGTAGGACGATCCATAATGGCTGTTAGAAGTCCGCATTCTCGATAAATAAGACGTCCAATAAGCGTTATGAGGAAGACGCTTCCGAGGAGATTCCGCGGAGTGTTTTATTCCCGTATAATTTGCGGGAGAGCTCGCGCCGAGTGACCGAGTTTCCATCGGAACGTCGTGACAATCTCTCCTCGATTCGCTCGCGTTGCGCATAGATTGCGAGATATTGCATTCCGTTCATTACGAATGCGGCAGGGAAAAGAGTTACGTGTAGCTGTCACCACGACGTGTAAATTATGCGCGAAATCTATCGCAATCCGACCTACCTGCCCGCGGCGGGCGTGGAAAACGAGATCATGCGAGCGTCACGCGAGCCAGGCCGGACACGTGTCTGAGAGGAATGTCAGAGATTGCACGCGCAAAGTGAGGATTCGCGCTTGTTCGCGTCCAAGGGTTTCTCGATCGCGCGACGGATTTCTCACCGTTCGCCATTTACGGATAAAAACGTTCCGACGAAAATATAACGATGGCCTCAAAATTACGGTCGTAAGAAGTTTTTGCGAAAATGCGAAACACTGCAGCCGAGCGCGCGTTTATTTCTTTTTCGAGCTCGATATCTCCGAGCAGATAATTTCTAAGCTGTGAATGAATGAATAAATGATAGATGTGCGCCTTTTTCGATCGGGCTAGATCTTCCTGCCTAATAATATTCTCGCGTGAATTTATTACGACGAATAAACGATTTACTCATCTACTCGATTTCTTTCTGAATCTATTCGGGGCAGCACTTTCAATTAAAGGCAGCGCGCTGGCCTGACTTCAATTCAGACTTCATCTGCTGAAAGTTCCATCGGCGGAGTTCCAATCCACGGAACGAACACGTTTCTTCATCCGGTGGGCTTTTAACCATCTCGACTGCAGTGATAAATGCTACGACGAGCGCACGTGACTCGACGGTCGATTCGTTGTATAAGCCGGACGGGTTAGCAACGTGATTCCGCACGGTTTCCTCCTGTGTTCATCGTCGGAGTGGAGTAATACACCGCGGCAAGAACGCGTGCCTCTCCCTCCTTTTCTGACTGTAGGCCGGAGTAATCCTCGAACAGGTACGACGAATTGATTACGACGCCGCGCACACTCTCCAGTGCCTCCTGGCTCGACTACGAACCTTTTTCGCTCTCGCTTAAAACCTCGACGACGACGACGACGACGACGACACTTCTTATCCGATCCGAAGAATACAGGCGTCGCCCCCGGGACGGGCGGCGACGCCCCGGGACGTCGTCGGGCGGCGGGGCGTCGTCTTGACCCAATTTGCACAGGCCGGTGTAATTAAATCAGCTCTCCCTCGCGTTCTCTCTCTCTCTCTCTCCCCCCGCTGTTTCTTCAGGGATCGATTAAGCGAATATATATACGCGAGCTGAGCGCGCGCACTGACGGATTTAATCCACCCCGCAGAATTCTGAATTCGGAGACTGCTTCGTGTTACGATAATTGACCCAGGCATTTGGAATCAGGTGCGCGGTTGCAAATCAGGTGCGTAACTTGGAAAATTATTTTCACGGTTAATTCGTATCCGTGCTTTTGGAACAATTCGTATATAGGACGAAGTGTTGAAAGAAGCGAACGTTATTTAAACGGAATATTGTTTGACTATCGCGTCCTCGTTTCTTATTGTCGATAATAGTTTGCTAGTAATTATTTAAATAAATATATAATTACTTATCTACATTATTTAACCGAATGAAAAGAGAGATATAATTTGAAAAGATATATTATTAATATAAGTTTCCAATAAACACACTAAAAAACTTCGCATATCATATTTGAAATTTTATTTTATTTATCGTAATACGATCGAATCTGTTACCTGCTAAATAAATCCAAGCAATAGGTAATAATTCCAATTTAGATATTTTTCAACGTGGTGACAGATATAAACTGTATCTAAAAATACTTGATAAAATCATCAGCGTTAATGTCTTTAGCATTTCTGGTATTTATTTTTACTAAAGATTGAGTTTCTTCTTCGATTACAAGCCACAGTACCTCTTCGTTCGATTGCATCCTGCATGTAACATATAACGAGCAATTGTTATTCTAGCATACGCATCTTAACGTCGAGACGGGTAGAGATGACGTCGGGAATCACCTTGTTCGCGTCGTCTTTGTCACGCTGCGATACGTCACATTTCACGTGTCGTGTGGAGTATCTCGCACGAGTGCATCGATCGGCGTCCGGCGCGATCAAACGGCCGCTCGCATTGCGAGCGAGTAGCGGGATAATTAGCCGGGGTACGGCCGCTTCTTTGTCTCGGCGCGATCGCGTGTCGACGTTGTCCCACCGCTTCGCGCACACGTCGAGAATATCGAGGATCACTCCCGACTGCACCGGGGAACCCCCCGCGCTCCATTGACTTCGTTCGCCGAAGGACGCTTTATCTCCGGCCCACATACCGGCACCTCTTCTGCCACGCGACCTCCATTCAGTCCGGCGTAAATACAAAGGGCGCCGGCACCCCCGAGCCCGATTGCACTCCCGCGAGAGGGAGAGAGAGAGAAAGAGACCGGCTGAGAAAAATCCCTTTGACACTTTGACACCTGCCGCGAATCGATCTCGCCGACTCGTGGATAATTACGCGACGACGATAATAAAATTAGCATAACTGCATCGATGAGAATTTCGTCAAATTGGATTCGTCCTATTTTTACTTCGTTTAAAATATAATTTATTGAAAACGAGTCGAGGTAATAAACTCTCTCAAATAGCCGATAGAAAGATAGAAAGACGGGGAAAAAAATAGGAAACAATGTTGTCTTTTTCAAATGTCAAACTCAACTTTGGATAAACATCGCGGGAATATCGCGGGAAAATCAAGGTGGCGGAAATTACGGGCACTTCGCGAGGCACTTGGTCGGGCACGGGAGCCGCAAGGCCGTATATTTTTAACCTGAGAACCTTCCGGCAACCCTGCCGCGGGATCAATACCTACAACCACCCCCGTCTCGCCGTCGTGTACTACTGCTGGAAGTGGAGACCGCGCCGCTAACTTTAACCTACATATCCGCCGCCTCTGGCTGGGAGCCCACCGGTGGAAACTTGCCACCGAGTCAAGTACAGGAAGAGGCCGGGGGGGAAAGAAAAAATGCGGGTACGCGATGCAGATGCGCCGAGTAAAGCCGCCCGCGAGAAACGAGCCGCGGGGCCCGCGAGTGCAACGAAATGTTTCTCGATAAGAAAGTTGGAAAACCCATTTCCGCTATCTTGCCCCGTCGAAATATTTCATCGCGGTTCATGCGCCGTTGCGCGTGAAATGCAAATTGCCTACAACTACTTTATGCTAAATGTAATTCATATTTTCCATTAAATAATTATATTTGACTATATCTCAAGCTGGGGTAAAATATTAAAAATATCTTCCGGTATCACGTGCAGAATAGTTACCATGCACGCTAGAACTTAAGTAATTAGTTGTAACTTATATCCAGGGAAGGAATTTCCAATGCTTGTTAATTTCCGAATCGTTAAATTCTTCTGAAAACGAATGATAATTGCGAAATACATTATATTACAATTACGTACTTTGAGAAATAAAATCCGCGTAAGAGAAGAACTCGGTAGAAGCGAGTATCGGGTCTCAAGCCTCGGCTTCTTTGGAGGGTCACCGGCCCGAAAGTCGTGAAAACTTTTTTGCGGTTCTCTTTCCTTTCTTTTCCTCCTTTTTCTCTTCCTCTCCATCTCGAATCGGGCTCCATTTTCCCCCGCGACGTCGCGGGGGTCGGAGGAGAAAAACCAAGAGAAGACGGGCAATCGAGTTCCGAGATTCTCAGCTCGAGGTCGCCGAATATACTCGGCGCTCGTGGAGGAGCCCTTGATAGACGCCCGAGAATCTCTATTTGCGAGAAAAGAATGAAAGGGGAAAGAGAGAGAGAGAGAGGAGTATCGAGGATGAGAGGAAGGCATTGAGGAAAGAAGAACACCTTTCGCTCTCGGTGCCATTCAGAGAAAGAGCGACTTCCGCAATTGCGGCGGCACTCGCGAATGGCGGATAGTCGCCTGTGCAATCTCGTCGCTTCTAAGAGCAATTCCTTTTATCACCTCTCACCCCTTCGTTTCTTCCCCCTCGTGTGCGTCACAGGACTGTTTGCGGACGTGGGCATTTTTATACGGCCAACGCCGTATGATGCGCGCGTCGCTTTCGCGGCGTGCATAATTTACGCGACGAACGCTCGGCGACGCGCGTAAACAGCCTCGAACGTAAAAGAACGCGATGGGACGTAAAAGAATAACAGAATTGCGAGAACTTGGTTCAGGCTCTAACGGTGGCGAAAATGAAGATAAAATGGACGTGTATAAAACTCAATCTATAAATAATATCGCATACTTGACAGTCTCGGTAAGTCGGGTTGTAAGAGAAAACAAAAGTGTCGATAAAACAATTCAGTAGCGACTTAACTTTAGCATCGATAATTAATTTATTATAATTACGAGAGTTCTTCGATCGCGTTCTTTGACCGGATCGTCTATCATTCATTCCCTTTAGCGAAACGCATTGCAGGTGCTTCGCGAAATAAACATTTTACGTTATTATTTCATTTCTCATCTACAATATGGATCTTTAATATCCGGGCAGGCACGTGATTCTAAATCACTATTAAACTCACACACGTGAGATGGATTGAGTTACGATAATGAAGGGACCGACTGGTTTCTCATTAAATTATGAATGGGAGTAATTCTTGAAAGATCCGCCTTTTGTCGATAATCGCGCGAATCTGCGGAGGCATTATCCCTCGCGGACACTTTTCGGTGCGAGGGAAACGACGGCGGGAAACGATCCGGTCGGCTCTGTTTCGGTTCCCTGAACGTGCGGGGTCGAGAAACGGCCGAGCGAGTAACCGGAAGCCGCGTTCCATTTCAATGCGCGAGCCTCGCTCGTGAAAGGAACCGATAACGCCTGTCGACCGAGAGCCGGCCGAGGCGAGCCCTTTTCTAGGCGAAGATATAGTCGAGCGAGGTCCTTTAACGCGATTTCGCACGGAATCCCCGCCGCGAACGACGAACACCTCGATTTTCGCATGCAACTCGGGCGGAGGAGAGGGTGCGGGGCGCGCGACCTATTGTCGGCCTCTGATAATGCGTACGAGCAGGCGCCGCGCCGCGCGATAATATTCCCATTCGGCAGTCGACAAACTTCGCCATTCATTTGCGAATCGGGGGACCGTAATTAAGATTCGCAGCCGGGGAGTAGAATAGATACCTCGAAGTGCGTTTGCGATTGAATCGAAATTGCGATGGAATTTGTCGGCTATAACGTCGACGTGATAGGAGTTTCTACGAGAGCGCAGATATATCTTAAATTAATTTTTATCAAATTAGTCCTCTTGAAAAATTCTGAAGATGCGACCAATATACGATACACTTCTAACATAGTCTCTCTGTTTGCGGATGTTGCAGATCCTCGGACATTCGCAATTTGTGACTTTCAAGACGGTAGTCCGCACGCGCTGAAAAATTGGCCGTCGGGTCGCGGAGCGTCGGCAACATCCGACAGCTCCGTTAGCTAGGCATATACCACCACCCGGAACAATCCCCCGCCTGTGGCAAGACGGCCGATCGTGCGGACGTCCTCGGTGCTATCCCGGCGCGGCCGCTACGTGCGACGACAACAGCCCAAAGATTCTCCCACCGAAGGCCAAGATGCATATCGAGGTGCAGGTGGCGCTTAACTTCGTGATATCGTACCTCTATAATAAACTGCCGCGCAGACGGGTCAACATCTTCGGCGAGGAGCTCGAGAAGGCGCTCAAGGACAAATTCAAGGGCCATTGGTACCCGGAGAAGCCGTTCAAGGGCTCGGCGTTCAGATGCCTCAAGACTGGCGACCCGGTCGATCCGGTGCTGGAGCGCGCCGCGAAAGAGAGCGGCGTGCCGATCCAGGACATCCTGGAGAACCTACCGGCCGAGCTCGCTGTCTGGGTCGATCCTGGTGAGGTGAGCTACCGTATCGGCGAGCTGAATGCCGTGAAGATCCTCTACTCGGAAACCGGTGATCCGCACGACGAGACCTCGGCCGATCGCGAGGTCACCAAGACCTTCAATCCGGAGGCGCAGTGCTTCAGGCCGATCGAGGCCGTGAGCACGTCCTTGAGCGGTCTTAGTCTCAGCCCGAAGTCAACCTCGCCGTTCTCGAGCTCCCTCGGCAGCAACGCCAGCAACGGCTCGTCCAACAACCAGCAGAACGGCCACGGATCCGGTTCCTCGTCTGCGCCCTCACCTACGCCCATCACCAGCTCCTTCAAGGGCTCGCCCAGCCCCGTACCGGCCTTCATCCCGCGTACCACCGCCCCGCTCACCTTCACCACCGCTACCTTCGCCCAGACCAAGTTCGGCAGCACCAAGCTCAAGACTAGTAGCAAACGCGCCAACAGGTTAGTACATGTCGTTTGATATTTTCTCCCGATTAGCCAAATTGAATCCAACTTATTATTAAAGCTTATGAAACTTTAAAACAATGATCGCTTGTCTTAATTTTGTTGCTGTCGTAATGGAAGTAAAGTTTATTTATTTGCGATGTTTTAAATATGATAGACGGTTTTGATATGATTAATCGGTACAAAAGTCGGTTATGAATACAAACCTTAATTTTCCAAATGATGTAATGATTATCTCGAGTTTATGCGACGGAAGATTTTGTTAAATAATTATTTTTTTTGCTAATGATATAAACATAATTATTGCGATAGATTTGTTGTATACGATGTAGTTGAATTTTGTTGCTCGAGGAGTGTCGCATTGAAAGGACAATAATATTATTTAACAAATTACATGCAGATTATTTATAAAAAATATTGCAAAAACTGATTGTTTATATTCTCTCGATGTTACGCTTCTCGAATTCCCTAGATAACACAATCTGTATGTGTATTCGTGGAATGCTGCTTGCAATTGTCTCAGGTATATCTTTACCATCGTATTTACCATCGCTAGAAACTAACGTTACTCACAATTCCCGCGGTATAAAAAGCAAATTGAACAGTGGGATCACCATTAGGTGGATAGTTGATCGCTTCGCAACCAAATAACCGTAGAAATAGTTAAGCATGCTCGAAGCTAGAGAATAACGAAGCGTGCGATCTATCGTAGGAGATCGTACATTGTCGATAGAATTTAATTCTAGCGCGCGCGTTACCCCGTTTCACACACAAGCACGACAGAACAAAACGCGCGTACTAACCAGGCCGCGAGACAATCTACCACTCCCGGATCCACGCGCACGCGTGCATACACAGAGCCACTGATGAACCACACGGTACCGCTCGGTTTCAGGATGTCGCCCACCGAGTTCTCGAACTATATAAAGCAGCGCGCAGCGATGCAGCAGCAGATTCACCATCACCACCATCATCAGCAGCAGCAGCAGCACCAATCGCAGCAGCAGCAGCAACAGCAGCAGCAACAGCAGCAACAGGCGACCGCGGCCGGTGCAGGATTGCCAGTCTCGCAGAGCTCGCCTCGCAGTCGTAGCCTATCGCCCGGCAACATAGTCGCCGGCACCGGACAGCAACACGCAGACCCGAGCGCGTACTTCTTCCAACACGGCCCGGCCGCGGCTGCGGCGGCGTACCACGCGCAGTTCCCTCATCGCAACATCTTCGACTCGTCGGCGAGCCATGGCGGCTACCTGCCGGCCGATCTCTACGCCGGCACCAAATTCCCATCATCGTACCTCGACCCGACCACTCTGGCCGGCCATCAGTTCTACGGCGGCGGCATGAACGGCACAGGCGCCGGCACTGGCGGCGCCGTAAACGGCACTACCGGCGCTGGGGCCGGTACCCAGGGCGCCGGTAGCGCTGGCACCGGTAATCTCGGCCCGATCGGCTCCGCGACGACCAATGGCAACGTCAACGCCGGCGCGGCCGCCGCGGCGCAGCAGCAGGACAAGAGCGCCCTGGTCGAGGGCCTCAACAACTTCGGCCTCGGCTCGGTCGCGCCCTATCCGGCCAGCCAGTATCAGCACCTGCTTGTGGCCAACTAATACCTCGCGCGTGCACATCAAGTCGTCAACAAAACCGCCGCTGTGAAACGCGGCGGCGGTAACAGCGTTCTCGTTCTCGGTGCCGCTGGTCCGGCGGCGGACAGGAAGGAGAGAAGGCCGTCGCCTCCGAGACTCCGTCGTCGAGACGTTGTCCAGAGTCCGGCTTCCTAAAGACAAACGTCCATCAGCCGAGTCGGCCCTACTCTATCTCTCCTCCTCCGATCGGTGTCCACCGGTTACGGTTGACGATATCCCACTTGTCCTCTCCCGCGATTCCTATCCAGGCACTTCTCAGAAAGTTCTTTCGTTCGATCTTTCCTAATCCAAGAAGTCCGAGACACCCTGTATATACATTATCGATAGCTATTGACGAACAGGAGAGATAGAGAACAAACTGAGAATGAAACAGAGACGGCCGCCGAACGATCGGCACCGATGACGATCACGAAAGCGATCGAGATGAGGAAAGAAGGTGTGATAGGACGGAGAGAAAGAGAGAGAGAGAGAAAGAGAGAGAGATAGCGTGTGCGTATGGAGATGATGCCTGATTCTAAAGTACGCATGGTTGCGAGGTAGCGTGTGCGTGCAGAAATGTTTTGGGCGTGGAGGAGAGAAGAGAAAACGGAAGGAAGCGGCTAACGGCTAACGAGAGCGTGTATATGTGCTAAAACCCGATAAGGACTCGATTGGCGATGGCGCGAGACGCTCGTTCGAGACGGAAGCCATTGTGTGGCTACCTACGACACACACACACAAACACACACGCGCAAAGGTATACCGCATGCATGTAGCGCACTGGCGGACATTCGAACGACGCGTCGAGCGCGCATCTGGGACGGTAAAGACACACTCGACACATTATAGGGATACACACACACACACAAACACACAGATATACATATATTATACCGATCTTCCCTTATATACATCCCATACATAACGATACGAACCCACGCGGGCACACGTAGTCCATCACACACGTCACACGCGAGCATCATCCATGCACGAGACACACGTACGTATTAACGAAACAAAAAAAAAGAAAAAGAGGAAAACCACATATACGCGACACTAACCCACACAGATATTACCAACGTGTAATAATTTATTTTTTCACTGGTATATAGTCGGAGAATTGAATAATGAATATATATCTGTAGAGCCTATGTATTATATTCAAGATGCACTCACTCTTCACCGGGTTCTCGCGAAACGGTAGGAACTACACACTTGTCCCCCCAACTCGTGTCGAGCGAGCCGTCGGTGTCGGGGAGATCCGTGGACCGATAAAAGATCGATAAGGTAAGGCGTCTTCCAAAGTCTTTTTCTCCATCGACTGTGCGCCGATACGAGGCGACGCGCGAGAATCGCGGCCGGATATGCGATCCCGGACAACGCGGAAAGCTATTCAGGCACTAAATACGTAAAAAGCGCGACGCTCCTCAAAACGAGCCGAAGATCCGGATCGCGGATAGCTTTCCCCGCGCGGGAGGACCTTTACGTCGAGTCGAGGGACGGAAGGCAAAGCCGAGTACCTACGGAAGACGGCCCGTTCATTCGCACGAGACGAGTAAATAAAAAACGAGAAGGAACAACGCGATCGAGGAACGAAGGATCGATCCTTCCGCGAGTATAGTGATAATGTAGAGAAAGAGAAATGAGCTCGCAGTTTTATACCGTTCGGAAAACTCGTCCTCGGTACGATTTTACATTTTATTTTTATAATAAATGCAGTAGAATGTAGGAGAAATCGAGAGCGAGAGAGAGAGAGAGAGAGAGAGAAAGGGAGAGAGAGAGTGCAGCGAGTGTTATGCAAGGGGAGGAAGAGGAGAAGTGTAGAAGGCGAGATAGAAAAAGAGCCAGCCGGTGTGTTCGCGAGGGACGTAAGTGGCCTCGTTGCAGGCCCCTCGATATTTGCTCGGCTGCGCCTGCGAGCTGGTCCCCGCCCGCCCGTCCGCCGCAGAAAAACCATCGGGAATCGATTTCCTTTCGAGATATTGCCTTTCGATTTGACATCCGGAGTCGATGACCCTCCGAGCTGTCGGGGGAACCCTCCTCGAATCGTTAAACCTCGGCAATACGCTCCTTACCGCTGTGCCGTTTAAACTTTGAACCCGGAAATTCTTTCTAATTATTTTCCGATCTGCCGTAGGCACCGCTCGCGAATCATTCATAAACAAGACCAAGTCTTGAAGCAGTTAATGAGAACTTCGTCGATCAAGATAAATTGCTGCGAATGTGAGAACATCAATTAGTGACTTAACGATGATTTGTAGCGTGATCGATCCCTTCTGATTTAGCATCATTTCTCGATCAAGCAGTATCGTCCGCAGAGTCTTAGCGGTGCTAAGAAAAAGAGTCAAGTACAAAGCTAACGAGAGTCAATCAGAAGCAGGATGAACGGCGGGCGGGACAGTTTCGAGGGAGCAACGTCGTCGCTTAGCGTTCACGAGGTTAATTAGGTGATTACGTAATTAAAAGGCCGCGCGTTATTGTCCTTGTCGGCGAGGCGACGGGCTCGTCCGGTCGCGAAAAAAAGAAATCGATCGTCTTTACTTTCAACGCATTATGACCGAGACAAGCACTACATTTTCACGCAGCTGTTCTATCTATCTGGGAGTTTAACGAACCTACTTTAATGCTGATTTTCCAAGAGGTTTGCTCTCGCGACTTAACTTTAATCGGCATGATCGATCTGAACTGCAGGGTGTTCATCATAAAACGCTACCGAGGCTTTACTTCGTAATGTTACGTCACTATAAACTCTAAGTATAAAGTTTATAGTTATAGTTAGTATAAAGTTATATATAACGCAAATGATTGTCGAGATAACGCTTCACAACGAAAATTCCACTTTCGTCAGTCTCAGAACCGTCTTCCTTTCTAAAAAATCGCCCACAAAAGGAGAGAATTATGGGCCGCGTTTTAGAATGAACACGCTCCGTATATTCCATCCATGTTGCGGCATCAGTCTTTGAATATTAGTTGCGCGCGGTTGTTCCGGTTTCCTGTACTTGAATTAATTCGCTCGTAATTCTCGAGATAACCACGTCAATCCTCGAGAGGAGAATGGTAATGTTCGTATACGAGATACGAAATTTTATACTGAAAATTTCACGGAAATTAACACACCTGGCGATAGATCTTCCATCGTTCGCGTCTTATCGAAACGTGCAACTTGATCTCCTTCGCAAATTGAACGTGGCAGTTGAGCCTCGCCGACAAGTATCCCGCGACTATTACACGTGACAGTAACGGCGGCGGAGGTGCCGCGAGCCGCGGGCCGCGGACACTAGGTGCTAAAAGTATTCAAAAAGTGTTAATCCTGTGGACAAAATGCAAGGATACGGGCCCGAGCAGAAAATCCGGAGACCACACCGGCGTCGATCCGCGTGACCGATCTCAGCCGCATCCGCGCGTCCTGTCCTTAGACACTAATTTCTACGACGTTCGTAGCGTGTCGATGTAGCCGTAGCGTGTAAATGTCTAGCGTGTAACTTCTAAGTATGTATGTTTAGTCGTTCTTTCTTACGGACTTTTGTATAGGCCTTTTTGTAAATTATCCTCGCACCCGGTCGCGGCCGTCGAAGCGGGATCGACGTTGGACGATCTTCCCGGAACGCGTCCGAGTCGAAGGATTCAGCGCGAAGGACTCGAGGCGAGTTCGCGACTTGTGAGAGATCCGCTTTAAATCTCAGGATCGTACCTAAAATAAACGTGTTGTAAATAACGGACTTGCATCTTACTTACGCGCTGAAGCTTTCGATCTCGTCGGTCGCGAGTCTCGGGAGGCTGAAGAATCGTTTTTTATATGATACCTCGGTCCAAAGCGAAACTGTAGTTGGAAATTTAGTCAAGTTGTGTGTCGGCTCGAACACTCGGGGTTTGGTCGGCGGGACGGTGGTCTCCGGACGGGTCGCGGGGTGCGAAACAAGTTTTAACTGTGGAACTAACTACTAAAGTAGACGTGAGAAGAGACGCTGATGAAGAACAGAACCCTTTAGTAATATCTAAACTTAATTGTAACTATTATAACGATACGTACGACTGTGGTAGCTATGCTAGTACCTGCTATTGTTAAAGAGAAAGTGATGCGAATAAGGTAGGGACGACCGAAGGAACGGAGGGGATGCCGCTGGAAAAATCGAACTACAGCATAGTGCCTCAGTGCGTGTCGAGATTCGCTCACCGACTTGACTTCTACGTGGCCGCAAGTATCTCCGTTTAGTGTTTTCACTCGATCGATTTCGATAATTTCATCAAATTCAATAATTTGATTACAAAGTCACAACAAATATTGAATTACGAAAAATTATCAACTTAAAAGATTAACATATGTTTTTTAATAAGATTCTATAATATTAACTTTATGAATGGACTTATCCCTCTTTTATCTTATCTTTCGTGTTGTATAAATGTTAGCTTATTTTATTCCTGTTTTAATGATACGCACTCGAGTCATTGTGCATGGAGACGAGTTTCGCACCGCGTTCTGTCAGTGAGCCTCGCAAACGATCCAAAGTCTATCTTACGATATCTTGTTTTTTTCGCGTCGACGTGCCGGGTGCCCCTCGTTTCCGTCGCCCCGCGCCAGCCTATAATACGTCGCGATCGCGCCTCGTAAAAAAAGCACACATACACACATTGTTTATTCTTGTAATTTTTCTAACCGTTCGCACGCGATTGGCTTCAAACGGCGCAGATTCTCCGCACCTCGCGGCGGCGAAAATCAGATCGGAAATCCGTCGGTCGTGTTTTTCGTGTCGCGATCCGAAAGTAACGTCTCGCACGCGAGAGGAAATCCCGGACGGAGCACACGGGAAAGGGAGAGAAAGATTCTCTCTCTGTGACGCGGGATCGCGAAAGTTTCGACAGCCTGCGCGGTTGCACCTCGCTGACAGTTCAGGCAACTGGACAACGGCGAGGACGACGGCGACGGCTGAAGCCGAGGAGGCGATGAAAGGAAGTCGGTGGGCGGAAACTTTCGAAATCATTGCGAGACCGCGGAAAACTTCGCAGACTTTAAACGGGTTTCGTCCGGACTTTCGAATGGCACTCGAATGCGAATAACGCGACCGGCCGGCCGGCCGGCGGCGTTTATAAAAGCCGAAGACTTACGGTCGGGTACGCGATCCGAAAGTTTCGCACTCCGACGAATTCCACGGCGTTATTCGCGGGGGCGACGGAAAGGGGGTGGCGGAAGGAGAGGAGAGACGACGGAGCGCAAAATGCGAAACGGCTTGAGGGTAGGACGAAAGAGAGAAGAGAGAACGGAAAGGAGTGGCAACTCAATGCAATAAGTCGCGAATCAAATGGATCTCGGCTTGAGACGAGAGGCTCAGATTAGCGAAGAATCAAACACGATGTATACTCTTTAAAACAAACAAACAAAAGTGAAACTGAGAGACGAGAGAATAAAGGGGGATACTAAACTAGGAGGCGCGCGCGCGTAAAGTGCGCAACGGGGCGCGAATAGAGCGGCGCGAATCAACGTGAGAGAGAAAGGGAAGGAGAGAGAGGGAGGGAGAGAAAGAGAAGTTAAGTGAATCTAATTAATACTGATAGAGCATACACATTGAGATACACACAAAAAAAAACATATAGTATTATACGTTTTACGATACGATTGTAATGAATACTTTGTAAGCAAAGGAAAAAAAAAGTTACGCATAGTTTTCCATACCCCGTAATGAATGTAATTCGTTGAAAGGGAAAGTTCAGACAGAGAATACACATAAGTTACACACGGTCCACGAACACACACAGATGGACGGTTAAAAAGAGTCACGCACGTACAAGCGCGCGCATACACGCATACACACACGACACACATACACACGTTCGAAGTCACTCGGGTACACACAAGAATTTATAAGAAAAAAAAAGAAGTCAGTAATCTGTCTTTAAAGTATCATGTGTCTATAAACTATAGCGATCAATATTGTCTTTTAAATAAATGGCAAAAAAATACAAATAACCGTGGTAACGTCGTGTAAGGTAGCAAACACTCTGCAATATAATGACATAATATATATTCTTACATTTATAAACGGCGGAACATGAGGGAAACATGTGACGAGAGCAGACTGCGGGAAGCCCGAAAGATCGTGTAAAATGCGCGCCGAGGAGTGTCGGAGGACGCCATTCGCGAGAATTGAATCCGTTTCCTTCCCTCGGAATCATCCTGAACGAAAGAGAGAAGAAAAAAAATCGGCGTGTTCCGATACTGCCGAACACGCGCATGGAGATATCACACGGATACACACGATACACACACACGCACACACATACACACATGAACACACAAAGTACACAAAGAGAGATCCAAAAAAAGAAACTATCGATTATTCTACCAAGTAAAATGAATTAACAAGAGGATGATATAATTAGATTTGTAATTAATTACATATATATTTTTCAATACTTTAACTACTTGCTGAATGTAAACTATATACATATAATTATATATATTATATACATATATTATATATATATTATATACATACACATCTCTAATGCGCGCGATCCTGCGCGCGAAAGGGAGAAGAAGGGTGCGGCGATGAAAGCAGCCTCGCGGAGAGTCTCGGAGGGAACGCTGAGGGAGAAAATCGAAGGGGTGAAATCTGAGGAGGATCGCCCGTGAAATACCTTGGATAGAGGACCGTCGGCTAAAATAATGGTCCTCCGTTTTTTTTTTTTCGGTGTCTTCGCCGGAAGACTTTCGGCGGCGTCTTTCATTGGCGCGATCGCTCGCTTCCGGCTCGGCTGCGGAGGATCGAGAGGAAAAGGAGCGAGAACGAAAACATCCGGGGAAGGGAAAGGGAAAGGGGAAGAGAAACCGCGAGGGATTGTCTTTCGTCGCGGCGGATCACGCACCGAGCGGAAACGAGCGACGGGTACCCTTCTTCGGCCGCTCCCCTCGGAGAGGCGGAAGAGTTTCTGCGAGATCTTTTTGTACCCCACCCAAGTTACACTCTCGGTGTCGAAAAAAACTACGTTACACTACGTGTAAGTGCATCCTAAATGTAACTGTTAATTGCCCCAACTCCAAAGCCCCCCCAACCCACGCCATTTGTAGGGAGAAGAAAAATCGCGAGTGTGGGAGAGAGAGAGAGAGGAAGAGAGTGAGAGAGAATGACTGTGTGATCGGCTGTGTGGATTAATTATGTGCGTGCATGTGTATGGGAGTGTGAAGACACGTTCGTTCGCCTTAGTTACTTTTTTCCTGGGTGCAAAATGGGAAAAATGGAGATCCTTTCGAATGATTTTTGCACGCCTATGATTGTTATGTAGATCGTATACTTATGGTTATTACTATTGCGATTATGATTATTATCTCCACCCCTTAAACGAAAAAGAAAAAGGGACAGACACACACTGCGCGCCTATATATAAAGTATATCTGTATATAGGTCTTTTCTCACCTCACCTTGTTTCTTTTCTTTTTTCTTCGTCCGTTTATTTTTCTTTCTTTTTTTTACACATATATATATATTAGAGATGTATTTTCTGTTGGCTCGTTAGATTTTGTTCCTTTATTTTTGTACGAAGATGCAACATCGGCGACGACGCGTCGTCGATTTTACTTATATATATATACATATACATATGAATATTATAGTTGTAGCTCGCTTATAAGAATATCGTTCAACCCTTCTTTTGATATAGTTTGTTATTGTTGTTTTTGTATGATATTTGATTATATATACCGGCGCGCGCGTGTCGCGCGTCAGAAATAATATATATAAATATATACTACTATATTATATATATAATATATATTTTTGTTAATAATACAGTGGTTTGATAACTACATTAGCCTGTTAATGATGAATTTGTTTCTGTTTCTTACGGCCCGTGAATATACATAGATAGACACACGTGCATATACATAGATATATATATTATACATATATACATACCTATATATATATAAATATCGATTATATATATATATACATATACCGCTACATTATATTTTGTTTAACAGTGTGACGAAGCGACAATGAAGCGTTTCTTGAAATTTGTCGAGCGACTTACAAGGGGCTCCGACACGAAATAATGAATATCGAAACTCGCGTGTAATATAACTTATAATATCATTTTGTAAATTATTTTTTGTATTTTTATATATATACATATATAAATAACGAAAGCATACAAAAGAGAGTCGCGGAACAGTGTTATGCGCACGGCGAGAAATCAAGAGAGTTGAGAGAAAGAGAGAGAGAGAGAGAAAGACCGAGCGAGAGGGAGGGAGAGAAAGGGAGCGAGAGAATGCGACGGAGACGAGAGAACGTTCGTGATGAAAGGAGGGGAAAAAAAGAACCTCGTGACGCACTAATTAACACTGACGATACTTAAATCAGTCGCTGACAATTCTTTCGTTGATCGAGAGCGGCGCCAAGATGATTATTATCCGAACGACTATACGAGATCGCATACGGCGTGTATGCAACGTTTGTAAAACTAGAAACAACACGAGAGTACACACATGTGCATACACACACAGACACCCGGCGCAAGATTTAATTTAATACGACACGCCCTCCCCCCCCTCCCAAGTCCCAGAAGATTGCGACTTGTTCCCGATTATTTGTACCTCTCTGTATGTATTTTGCAGCTTGTCAGTGCTTTTTGTTCATTATTACATTTACCTTATAAATTATTAATACACCGTCTTTTTGTACCAGTCTACTCTTTAGTCCGTGTCGTCGGGATGCGAGGTTTTAACTGTTGATTCAACCTAGCGGACATAGTGCAACGCAACTCCAAAGAAAGCGCGGCCACGGGCCCGCCGATCTCGGGCCGATCGCTCGCGATCGTTGGTGACCTCGCAAGCAACTTAGTCGTATAATAGCGTACCACAGATATTATTTTTCTCAGAGATCAAGCAGACACGATCGGACAGCGAATAACTGAGAAAGTTACGTGCTAGATTCTAGTTACCCTCGACCGCGGCTGGACGATTTAACCCCTTCCACACTCTCGCCAACACACTCCCCTTATCGCGATCATTTATCGCGTACATGATGTATATGTACCACGAACGCGTATAACTATATTATTTATTTTCCAGCGCAACGTTCCGAAAATAAAAATACGAAATCAAACACGAGTTGGAAGGGGTTGTTAACACCCGCTGCGATGATACTTTTCGCTACGAGATAAGAAAGAGCCCAAAATATTATTTTCGATATGCGTAATTTGGATTAATATTTAGCCGTGTCAAGAATTGGCATGCCACCGAAAGACGATGCTCCATATGTGCACGTTCACGCGGTCGGGGGTTGGATTCCGTGTACGCGCACACGGAGAAAGATTTATCGTCCCTCGCCGGTCGGGGCACGGAGCGCCTCGCGTGGGATTATCCCCGCGGCGTGTAAGATGCTATCGGTCTTATGTAAATTAACCGCCATTCGAGTCGCAACGGAGTCTGAGTAATTATGACAGATAATTGCCTCGTATCTCATAACGAAATAACCCCCTAATCGATTCTGTATTCCCCCGCGAGCGAGCGCCTGTCGCTTAGAGCTTCGGCCGATAGCGCGACACGTGGGGATAAGTCTCTCGCACGGTTCTCTCAATAAAACCCCTCGATCAGCGGGATAAGTCTCTCCGTTGAAGTATAATAATCAAAAAGCGTGCGCGCGTGGCGATTCGCGCGGCGTCGTAATTCGCTGTAATTCGCCTCCATCCTTGAGTCGGCTTTTAGAAAGCTGCTTGGAAGAGATCCGTCGAGAAGTTTCAAGAAATTTCGTTTCACGCATGGGAGAACGAGAGGAGAGCCGGAGGAAGGGAGCAGCGAGATCCTTGATTCTCGCGTTTGAGCGTGCGTGTCTGTGTGCGAGAGAAAGAGTGCGAGAGACGGAGAGAAAGAGCGAGCGAGAAAATGAGAGAGAGAGAGAGAGAGAAAGAGCGAGCGAGAGTTGTATATTTTTCGTGAACGTTCTTTCTTAGTTTTCTCATGCAAGCACGGTGGATGAGGGTGGTTGCCGATCGATTCGATTGTCCTGGATCGAAACCGTCGGCCGATCTCTTGTCGTCCTTCGACGTCGTTAGCCGAGCGAATCTCTCGAAGTCTCTCGCGATTCTTTAGCCGAGTTTGGCGATCGAACCGATCGACAAGATCGTCGAAGGGTATAAGAGACCGGGTGATGTACGCCACGATTTCCTTCGAAGGCGTGAAAACGAGACTGGAGATCTTTGCTAAAAGGGAGGCCATTTGCACTTCTAATTAGCCTTTAATTAGATCTTTATTAAGATACTTAATAAATGAATCAGGACCCAAGATACGTAATGCGCGAAGGGCGTAATAATGTAGGCTTGTTTAGCGATAGTCTAAAATTCGTACGACAAAATTCTTTATTATTCTTAGATAAATTAGAGACATACGATAAGTCAGTCCTTAAGACTTGAGGCCGAGAAATGTCGAACGGCCATGGACCAATCGGTCGAATGGCGTCGAGGGATCAAGAAAGAACGAAAATAACGGCGGCGATCTAAGGACGAGATCCAGGACGATGGTCGACGGTGAGGTGAAGGGCAGGGCGCCTGGTATTAGTACACATTAGTTTCTTGACTAGAGGGGGCGCCCAATTAGTTGTTGGAATTTTATAGTCTAGGTAATAATTCTCGATATAGTTCAATGTTGTCGAGTTTTCTATTAGTTGAGCGTGGCGAGGAGAACGCGAGGAGCCGAGGGGAAAACCGGGGGGCATTCATCCGATTGCTGTAATCGCCTACCGAGCGACGAATTAACTATTTATACGATTGTTCAGAAGATATATTCTAAATATCAATAAATGCGAATAAAGTGTTTTATATAGTTATGTATGTTAAACGGGCTTAATTCGGCTGGAAGCGCTGGAGACGTGCTTTCGTTGGTCATACGCTGGAACGCGCAGCGTCCGTTTCAGAGTTTCAATGGAAATTCAATATCGAGGCGGTAATCGGAGCTCGCTGAAACATCAGGACGATTTAGGACGAGGGCACATCGCGCTGAAAGTCGCGATATTCGTTTTATACCGGCGATGAAATTTTCCTGGGAATATGAGACTCCGCGATTTTGCGGCGTGCGTTAAACATTAATTATTGAAACGGTAATATCGCGCTCGCTGAAACCCGCCGCTGCCGGTAAATCAATAAACCGTTAGTGCGGATGTGCACGTCGCTTCGCTCGTTCCGTTCGCTCATTTTAGCGTGCGCTTAACGCGAGCTTACGGCCCGGCCGTAAATTTCGACGCGCTAATTACCCGGCGTTCCTCCGTCGAAACGGACGCGCTTTAATTGATTTACGCGGAAATCGCGGGCATCAATGCGCGAGTGCGATCGCTCCCTCCGCAACAACGTGCGATCGCCGCAAAAGGAAATAAACCGAAGTCGCGTAAGGAGTCTCACGCTTACGTTCTCAACGCGATAGAGTTCTATAAATCGCGAGCAAACGTGAGCAACCCTTGAGCAAAACGTGATAAATAATGTTGGCTAATAGAAATATATATATGTACGTCCACGACCCACGAGCGGATAGTACGAACGGGACAGATTTTTCGAGTTGTCGCAAATATACTGGGTAATAAAAATACTTGTGAAATTATAGCGATACCAAAATTTGATAACGATATCGTAGATGCGTTCCACTTCTCTCATTCAAGTGGTATGCTGCATATGTTACCATTAATTCAGAAATCTTTATAAATTTTAATAGCGAATTTAGTAAATTGTATTACGGGGAGACTTTTATTGAAATGCCTTTTCTCAAAAGATTTTTCTGAAAGGAGCAAAGAGATATTCAGTCAAGAAGAAAGAATGGATATATGAAGAGAGAGTACATGCTTACTTTGCACGAGACTCTAGTTTCAAGGGCAGTTCCGAAGAGTCTCGCATAAATTTATTCCCGATGATGATTTACAGCAATTTGAGACTTTGTCGTCCAGCGAAGCTCCAGGGTAGCTTCAGGCTCTCCTCGATCCTCGACTCGTCCTCGTCACCGATGTGTGGTTAGTCACGACGATTTCGAGTTACTAATAGCGTCTGTGCGGAGTGTTGTGGAGTACCGGATACTTCCGGCAACTGTCCAGTAGCGGATTCTCACCTAGAAACTAGAATCGTCGTCCCTCGACGGAGCTGGACGAACGGACTGTTTCCGGTTTACAACCTCGAGCTTGGAAAACGAGACACCGACGAGTCTGTAATTTCTGTCAATAAATTATTCCGGCAAAAACGACGACATAAAGAGATGAAACTGTCGTTTCGCTCTACGGTTTCCTTGCACACGATTACGTAATAGAAATAAATAAATAGAGCTGTTTTGGATGACAATATTGATATCGATCACGAAGAAACGACGATGCCGAGGGACAGTGAAACGTTTCGCTCAGCTCCGACGACGTTTCTCGCGAAAACTTTCCGAGCGAGTTCGTTATTCCTCCCACCGCCTACCGTCGCAGGAGGCGAAAGAGATTCTACGAGGTGCTCTCCGAAAGTTTTCCGATGGGGACGATGGGGTGCATTGCGAATGGCCGATCGGTAAATAGGGAAACGACGTTGGGAGACGGCGTCTTGGCAGGGTCGCTGTCTACGTCGTGCTCGAGCGGTAGACGAGAACTTTATCTATATATTTGCCACGATATTTAATATGTGAATGAGTATATCTATTGAATATATAACATTGACATATAATATAGATATATATATATATATATGAGAAAGCGAGAGAGAAAGCAAGAGAGTGAGAGAGTGAGTGAGAGATAGAATGCGAGAAGAGCGAGCGCAAAAGAGTGTATGGGTAATATCATAAAATTATTATTCTCTTTGTTACTTCTTTATAATTAAAACAATAAAAAAGCTACTGAATAAAAAGACGCTGTGCACGTTGTTATTTAAGCCGGATGTGGACGGCGGTGTTCTCTTCTGTGTGTCTATCGGTGTGTAACTGTAGCGCTATGTTCCTCCTTTCCGATTTCCTCGAGTCATTATTATCGAGCTATTTGTCGCGTTGCATAATTCAATTGACAGCGGAATGCCGGAGTTATCCTTAAAGAGTTGGCAGTGTGATTTAGATTAGTGGCCATATAATGTTTACAGTAATGCTAGTCACGGATGCGCTTATCTGTTAATTTCCGTTTCTTTCTCTCTTATCGGTGTTTTATATCAAATATAATCTTTTTGTGTAACTTGACGATAATGATGATGATGATTATCTTTGAATTAGAACATGATAAATTCACAAGGCAACAGATTTTTTTAAGTCGTTCTTTGAAATGTCCTTTTTCATATGTACGTTACGTTTTATATCTTTAATACGAATTTATATAGAAATAACTCTGATAGATTGAGATTATTATACTTTTTAGTATAATTTTCATTTTATTTGATAATGCTTTATAAATGATATTTTTAAAATTGTCAGGTCGATTTTAATTTATTTATGTTGTAATATCATAGCGCACTATATATTTTTAAAGAACATTATATTATTAAAATAATATTATATAATATTATTTATTTGATTTTTGTAGATTGGATCGTGCAATTTTCAATTTTCGATGACTCGATGAATCCGCGTTTTCAAGCAAACGATAACACAATGCACTTTGGATATTATCTAATTTCAAAATTCATTTCTGCTTTCATTTCATAAATAATGTAATATAAATATATATAACAATATAAAAATATATATATAACGACGAAACTGCTTCGTAATCGAGGTAGTAGTAGTTGTTAAAAAGTATTCCAAAGCTCTATTTATTAAGCTCTTTCTGATTACGCAATCAGATTAAGGGCGATTAAGCTACTAAAAAGAAAACCATAGATAAGGGAACACGAAAGGGTATGATTGAACGGAGGAACAAAAAACGAGCTAACAAAAAAGAAGGAACCACTATTTCGTACATATATATATCCTGTCGTTATCGTCTAAAAGTAAAGGGGAGATAAAGAAGGAATAATTAAGTATTAACGGCCAAGGAAACGCGTTTTTCATCCTTCCTACTCTTGCGTACATTTATATACCTCTTGAAACTTAATTATCTGCGGTGTAACTGCGCCGGTGGAATGCGTGAGAAGCGAAATTAAGCGAGTTATATTTTTCACTCGGAGAGGAGGCGGCGAGAAGAGGAGAGAATCGCTGTAACGAAAGTGATCGTTTAGTTAGAACGGCCGTGCGGGTTGAGAATGTGAGTGTAACGATGCATTTCGCGGCATATTGCACACGTATGCGCTGGAAAATCTATTTTGCGTCGTTCCGGAAAGACCCTCGTATTACGATGTAAAAACAGGCATATTCGATTTTATATTCTAAAGTAACGTTAAGGGACGCATACTTTTTACACGCCGTAGGGCGTGTAACCTACCGTTAGATATGTGAGGGCAAACATGTGAGTATATGAATACATATGTAATATATACGTTCGGCATTATTAAGTCGAATCTATCGAATCTCTCTCGGTTGGCACGGGAAAATAAAAGTAAAGAAAAAAATTACTATAAATTACTATTTTCCGCGAAAACTGAAGATCTTATTACTCTCTTATTGGCAATGTGACGACAGGCTTGTAAGCTACTCGCTTAATCGCCACTTGATGAATAGAGGAGTTATAGGAGTTATTTTTTATCGAGTCGCGCAATTTTTCGTAATGCACCGAAAATTAATATGATATAATAAAAGAGTTTATATATAAGATTGGGTTTCAAAGAAGCGAAAGCATTTTCTACGCGCGCGATACTGATCCAGGTACTTTGACGCTTAATTTCGGAATTTAGAGAAGCTATTTTCCCCACAATTTTGAGAAATCGACAGATCGGTCGCGCGACTTTCGTGACTAGCGCATACGACGACCGTTGTTCTACCGCTGCGTGAGAGATGTATGTTCCTTGTATAATATTCGTACCGTGTCTGTGTTTTGTGTCCACCTACGTATTCCACATCTATCTGCCTATTCGCCATCAATCTCGCACACTTGCATACCTGTGTTGTGTCGCTACGAAATCAAAAATAGTATATAAATAGTATATAAATAAACTGAACAGGTCGGCTGAAGAGAGAACGGCCAGGAACTACGTTTGAACTCCGGTTCGTGGGATGTAAAATGATCTCGCGACCTGCGCGATATCGGTTTACGCAGGATTGGGGACTTCAGAGTTCTATTACAACAACGAGAAAAAATTCGAGAAGCGTTCGACAGGCGATAGACGGCAACTAAGTCTTATGCAACTGCAATCTATCTAATTTGTTGTGATATCGCGCTTATTCCATTTGCCGCGCCGTAAGTTCGAGTCCATAAATGTCCCCTCAAAAAATCCATCTTCTGTACATTTTACCTAGTTACTTCATCCTTGCGTGAGTTATTAGAAGAAAAATGGACTTATGTACTAAGAGATTTATGTGCTTTCTCTTTTCAGTCGATCGATAGTGTCGTGTTTGGAAATTTTTGAGCACCTCTTAAATACAGCGCCTGTCTCAGCGCTTTTTAATCCTCAGGATGTATCTTATAGCTATATGACGAGATATACGCGTCTCTGTGTGTAGACGAAATGACAGAACACGTAGTGCATATACGATACACACGCACGCACAGACACAAGCACACTCTCACACGATGGAAAGCAGTAGAAAATGGGGCAGAAGCCAGAAGAGCGAGACAGAGAGAGATTATAATAGAAGCCGTGGAGCTAGCCACGGCAGCTAGATACTTTTTTCACGGATTTTAATAGTCGTACGAACGCGTAGTTCGTAAGTATTATTATCCTTAAGTATATATCGTAAGATACATTTAAATAAAGAATAGATGAATATAAGATATTCTATCGGGGGATGTAGGTGTTTAGCGATAATTTCCTAGGAAGAATTTTCGCGTATTCTCGTACGACGATATATACATACATGACAAAGCGAGAGAAAGGAAACAAAGGACGGCGTATCTTAGTTTTCCAATAAAGCGGTTCTCTCTATGGTACGAATAAGCTCGCACCGTGGAAATCACTCCGATATGAAAATCGATTAGTATACATCGCAGGCATTTTCGCAGAAACGTGAGAAAAATGCGAGAGAAAAATAAGAACCGACGAGGCCTGCGATAGCGAGTAAAACGATAGCGATCAAACGACGCAAAGTTCTAAGTCCGGAAGACCCTAAGTGCCAAAGAACGCCAAGGGCGACTTAAGCGTAAGAGGAATTTTCCGAAGTAACGTCAGAAGTACATCGACGATCGACCGGAGGCAACTATTCGTCGTTTCCCAAATATTCTTAGCGTTTGGATTTCCTTATGCGCGCGTATATGTAACCGTGTGTGTATGCGTTTGTGATTTCACGTCCTCTTCTATTATATTTATGCTAATATAATTTCCGTATGAATAACTTGACCCTTAGCTTCGGAGACCTCGCAAGAGACTCCCCGATAAAGTACTTCCCGAATAATCTCCGAGAATGACATCTGAATGGCGAGCGACTGCAGAGAATTGTAAAGTCGTTTTCTATGAATATTACTCCTTTGTCCGTTTGCGATATTTTTTTTTCTAGCACGACGTACATTATGAAATTATCGGACGTCGTTTTCGTCGACATAGTCAGTTAGCCTTGACATGTTAATTAGTATATTCCTTTTCGCATGTCCCGTATGGATTACTGTAATCAGTCGCGAGTATCGATCGTCACCGTGCAGTTGATAAGCGCGTCCGATCTTATTATCCGAATGATGAACTATTAGAAAACGAATCTGGTTTCATCGAGAGGGTGAAACGGATCGTTCCTCCGACGACTACGAACGCGCGAGCGTGCGACAGCGTCGAACACCTTCGACATTAATTATCCAGCCTCCGTGACGCGAGTGCAACAGCGTCACTCGAGAGCGGACGTTCCAGAGAAGCGAGGCTTGTCCCGTTCATGGTGAAACCAGGAGACGTTAATTAGTATCGCGATAGTTGACGCTGTTGCGTCCGCGTCATTTGTCTTCGCCTGAGAGACAGAGAAAACGAACGTAATGAAGTTGAAAACTTCAATATCTGTTCAACAGATCGCGATAATATCGATCTGATCGCAATAAATCGTAATTAGATTATTGATTTCTACATAAATTTTATACCTGATTTACAACTTTGTTAAAACTGTTTAGGTTTAGAATTTCCAAATCGTTTTCTTAAAATAGCATTTCTCAATTTATGCTATAGCATCGTTCGCAAACTCTTTAAGTGAAGAATTTCAAATGCATTTTTTTGGGAGGAAAAAAACTGATTGTTTACTCGAAATTGGAAAAGTATTAGAAATCGTTCGTAAAAATAAAAATACCGTGATTACTTTGTAAGAATTTGCGTTCGTTTCCGAGCATAAATTGCAGCAAGTAAAATAATTTGCCGACTTAGGTTAACATTGAGGATCTCATATTCGTTCGAGCTGCATGCAGTTAAATCGTCAGTATTACTAATTAAATATTATGCGCACATGTAGCAAGAATACCTTATGTAAATAAGTTTAAAGCGGCTTGACGTAGCATTAAGTAAGCGCGATCCGTGTATCACCGTATATTACGCGATCTCGCCGGAGAAATACCTTAACGATTCTGCGATTCTATCAGCTCGTTTCAGCGTAATCATAGCGCCAGCTCGTTATCACAGGTACGACAGGTGAATTGAATCGAGAGATTGATCGAACTTCGAAGTTACGATTACCGGTTCGCCACATGACTAACTTCCGCTCGCTTCATCTTACTCTACTAATTATTGCCGAGAAACAGTTCATTTTCTCGCATCATCATTACGCTTTCTCCGGAGGAAAACTGAGCTGCCGCGTCTGATTTTATATGAAGGTTCCATATCGTTCTCCCTTCGATTCCATTCACCCGTCGTTCCTGCATCAGCCGATCGTTTCCGCGAATCGCGCCGCGACTGGTGCATTTCACATCGGATCGGCTTGTAAGCCGATCCTCATAAATAATCCACGATCGAACGGAGAATCGAGAGATCCGACAGCGGCCCGATACGGCGCGAAAAATCGGTATCGCTCTTTAGAGCCACGATCGATCGAGCGTGTTAGCCGTACGAGTAACTACTTCGCTCGTCCTTCGGCCGGGATCTCGACTCATCCATAGGACGCGTAAATATAACGCACCTGTAGGATACGTAAAGGCGCGCAGGTTTCGCAAGCGACCCCCGCGCTCAAAGTATGATTAGCAAGCATCGATTAATCAGCATTCACCTTGTCACAGTATCGGATGTGTACGAGAGAGGGAAGGAGAAAGAGAAAGAGAGAGAAGGAGAGAAACAAAGAGAGAGAGAGAGAGAGAGAGAGAGAGAGAAAACGGCGAACGATCGCATTAGCCGCCCGAGGGGACCGAGTCTCTGCGTTCTCCAATGCGAGAAGACTCGCCAGAAGTATGGCGAGGTCGGGCCCCGCGGCCCTTTTTCTGCCACAATGGCGTCGAATCAGTGGGACCGAGCGTTAAATTCTTTTCTTCTCTTTTCCTTTTTGGCGCGGTCGATTCGATGGAGTCCGCTGCGAGTTCCCGTGTTATCAAGAAGTCGTTCGTAGCTCTGAATAATTTAGGAGGTGCGCGGTAATACGTGCAAGGTCGCGAAATTTCAAAACTTCGGGATCGCTTCTCGAGCGAGAGCGTGAAATTCTTTGAGTTCTCGACGCGGACTTCGATGAGAGAGGTGCGAGTTTCGACGTTATTGTGAATGAAAAATGAAGGGAGAGGAGATACGTTGTGATTAAATATCCCGGGCGAGAGATATGCGATCGTTTCTCATTCAATAGCGATCAATCACGCGTTTCTGTCATGACGCGCAATTATGTCCGGTCTCAGTTGCACATTATTGAGCACGGACGAATAAGGAAAAAAAACAAAAGCGCAAGAGAGAGAGAGAGAGAGAGAGAGAGAGAGAGACCTACACTTAACAGCTAATCGCGTTACCTTTAAGAAAACTACTGTTGATTCGATATCGATGTCGTATCTACCTACATCTAAATTGCGATCTCTTTAGAATTAATGAGTGTGACGTAATAATGTTCGATAGTCAGTGTTATTAGCGTATACCTAATAGCGCTATGATTAATTGCGATTTGCCCTCGCGTAAATCGTCGTGTTAGCTTTTTTACCCTTTTTTTTCTCTTCGCGATGGAGATCAGAGGAAGGCTGAATATAAGGAGCGATATAATTATAATTAACTTATAAAGATCATTGAACAAACGTGTGATCAGAGAAACCGATACGTATCCTTAAATCTTTAATTGTACGCGAAGATCTTTCGTACTTTATTCTCGATGAGGCGTTTACCGGCAAGTATTAACGGCGATGTTCGTAGGCTGAAGCTAAACACGGGTACAGCCGTTCGCGGCGTCAATCAATTAATTAAGCAGCGACACACGACGCGTTACTCAAGGGCGCCTGATTAATCGGGCAGTCTCGAACAGCGCAGCTACACCTCGTACATGATCTTAAGGGTTAAAGTACATTTACGCTATAGGTAATGATTAAAGTTAGGCGGCGAAGTCGACTCCTCGCGATAATCGACTATCTAAGTGTAATTACGAGTAAAACAGCCGCTGCGATGCTGGAAACCGACGTCGATCGCGTCCGGGGAAGATCGTAAGATGTCTCGTCGTGAGATCCGCTCCCGCGAAACGATAATTATTCCATATCACGAGTATTATATTTCATTTCAAATTTATTTATATAATTTTCACATCTTAGCTTTACATTTATATTGCATTTGAAGCCGCGTATGGCTGGCGGCTGCGCGTAGATCCCATCGACTGAGTTCCAACGGGAGTTCGTCAGCGAGGATATATACGATCGGGTACACCGAATCACCATTTTTCTGGAAGCCTTAATTCGTCCGTAATATCGCGATTCGTTATACCGGATTTCTCTCGCGCGGTATATATCACATATCGCGGATTAGACCTCGACACGATCGGTCGGCGGTGACGTAACGGCACTTTGTATGCAAACCGCGTTCTCCCCTGGACTTTTTCAGCGCGATGCCGTTCCAGAAAGGAAGAAGAGGAAAAAAGAAAGAAACGCGAGGAAATTCGCGGAGAGGCGAGAAAACGCAGAGAAACGAATAATCCAGAGTCCCAAGAACCGTCGACGAAACCGTTTAATGTATATCTCTGGTGTGTGTATAACGTATACTGTGTGTGTCACGCATTCCTAGATGTACTTTTCTCGTACGAGCGAACACTTGTTCAGCTTCGCTAAACGACGCGAAGGAGACGCCGCGAGAGCGAAACGTCCGCACGAGTGCAAACGTTCCCGTTCAGACGGACGAGACCTACTACGGGTATTTTCGCGAGCGAGCTATCGATTGCGGCCGGTTTTAGTTGCATATACAGCATATACACGAGCGGACGAGCGCGTACGAGCGACGGCGGCCGCGGGCAATACCACGTGGGGAGGCAAACCGGAAGCGGGCCGGAAACCATCAAAGTGTAAAGGGAACGACGATGGAACACGACCGCGCGATTAGAAAGCCGGTTCCATATGCATTACGGAGCGGCGGACTAGTTAAAAATTCGATCGATAGACCGCCTCTAACTTAACTCCCCGTACGCTGAATAATTAAATCGCGATGGAGGCCCTTCCCCCGGCGGCATTCCCGGAACGCTCGCGCGAACGAGGGTAACGCGGTTGTTAAGAAACGGGGCTACTTTTCGTGATTTCCCAAGATAGAAACGTGCGGCGAATTCACGCGGAAACCGATAAAGCTCCTTTGTTCCGGGGGGGAAAAAAAAAAACTTGCCGCCTGCTTTGTATATATTTCCGTTGAGAAGGAAGGACCGTTAGCCCTTCGGGCCCCGAAGTGCCGCGGCTGTATAACGAGATGTGACGGCGTATATCATTTTTATTCATTAAATCGCAAGCGGTCCTTTTCCGTGAAAATCGCTTTCCGTTTGTCTGGTCTCCCGCGGCACACCGCTATTTTCTGGAAATTGTATCTCGCGGCACGTCTACGTTCCCGACAACGGGGAAAATTCATCCGGGAACGTTTCACTCGCTCGAGCGCTACTTCAGCCTGATTATCCTTCTGATTGCGAGAGATATACGCGACTCACTTCTCTGTATCTTCATCCGAGCCTGATAAACAGCACAACGACATACCTCTCCTCTTTACTCGTAAAGCTCTTTGTATGTAGCATATTCTAACTCGGGGGAGAAGGTGAAATTTTTGGAACCGCGATCGAACGCGTATATGCGAGGTGTATCCCTTCGACTTCCCCTGATCTTTTGATCACATTCTTATTATAAATCGTAATCCACGCCATTACGACGCGATCTGAATCAGATCCAAGCTATATTTTAGACATTCCCGTTACTCGTACCTGAATGAACTTTGAGCTTGAAAAAAAGTTTAACTGAACCGGAAAGACGGAAGCAATGAGAAATTGTAGTTGTAGGTCGAAAATGAAATTTAAACAATAAAAATGGACAAGGCTAATAAGAGTCAAGTGCGACTGCCAGTGCACAATTATTATACAAAAGTTATACACAAAGTTATTACGTATATAACGTGAAACATAAAAAATGACGCAAAGAAAGGACGTTTGAGCCAACTTCAGCATATGGTCCTAATGTAGTTAAATAACAACGGAAAATAAATTAATTCGATTTTATATCTCGCTGCGGTATCTCGAGTGAAGAGCATCAATTCTAATGACTTGACAAAACGTCATCCACCAACAGTTGCACGACTGGGATGGAAAGGACTTGATAAGTAAATAGATTTTCTATAAATAATAAGGAAATAAATTTTGTAAAAGTCGAAAGAGCCTTGCGAAATCTACGAGATATATTTCTAAGTTTTTTTTTCTGAATATTATATTGTTGAACTTTGTGACGCAATTTATAAACTTTGTATCATTATTCGAGACTATTATTTCTCACTTCGGAAAGAAAGTTCTCTCGTGATTTCTAGACTGAAGGCAGGTATTAGCTGCAGCGTTCCATTTATTTCGAAAGGATACACCTACGGTTAGGACGAGAGACGGGGCAACAATACGACCGTAGCCGCGAGAGACTCGCATAATATTGAGTTGCAAAAACGACTAACACCGATCGCGCCATATGGCGAGCACCGAAGAGGCAGGAAGACGAGACAAGAGAGGGAAAGGGAAGATTTGGCCTAATCTATCGTCTCTATCGATGTATATGTTATCTACTGTTTAATCCTACGTCGCTGCGATGCACGCGCGTATCGAGCGAGTATATCACGCCCGGCGGGGAAGAAAACGCGCGTGGCGTTTATATTAAAATCCCCGTGCCCATCATATCCACCGCTATGGCAGAGTGTACCGCATAAATGCGTTAACAGCGCTCACCTGACATCCGACATCGCGCACACACTCGTCCACATGCACACGCACACGTACACGTACACGCACGACCACGTGGCTCTCGATGCACTCCGGCGATAATCACACAGCGCGTTGCAACACAAGACGCGCATACAGAATCGCGAAGCACTTCGCGATCCGACGAGCGTGAGCGCGACGTTCGCGCATCTTCTTCTCGCCATTCTATCGTGAAAAAGAAGAAAAAAAAAAGAAAAAAAAAAGAAAAACCTCCCCGACGTGTCGTTACGAGATAAACTGTGCGCGTACCCCCGAACCCCGAACCCCGCCCCTCATCGCTAATTACTCGTCGTTGTTAATGATTAATTGTCGGCGTTACCGCAAGTACGGTTATCGATATACAATTATTGTCTCTGAACTTAGCGAGTTGATACACACTCTGATTGTAAGACACACGACGCGGAATCGTGCAACGGTTCACTTTATATTTCTACATTAATACATAATTATAATAATAATGAAAATAATAATGATAGTAATAACACTCTAATAATAATATATACATAAAATATATATATATATATATATATATATATTGTTTTGTTTGGCTGCTGGTACAACCTTGTAACAGAAGGTTCGCACGTTAAGGCGGAATGACTTTCAGACAAATTCAAATTGTTCGTTAAGATATTTATTCACCATGTTAGACTGGCGCCAGACTATGCTCGTTTTACGCGAATATTCGTGAATAGAATCATGTCATCCTTGTTGTTTGTCAAATGATAAACAAGGATGAACGATGCTCGAATCACGAATATTCGCGGAAAACGCGCATAGTCTGGCGCCAGCCTGACAATCGATCGAAGCGAGCGGTATTAACAAAGTTTGATAAGCTCACAATAATTTGGAACGCACGCAAAAACGGAAATCTTGCCGCGTACGGAACGCGAACGCCGATGCAGTCGAGAGGCTTGCGCACTTCACGCGTGAAACACTTTTTCACTCGCGGAAGCTACGCGGTAACTTGGCGATTCAACGCCGGTATTCGATTCCGATAATAACGAGAATCGAAAGACACTGGTATCGGGAGCTCTCTAAATGTGTGTGACTACATTTTAAAATTTTATGTCCATTCCTGAACATATAATATATATATATATACTTAGTGAGAGACGGAGGTTTTCCATCCCGTTAATAAAAAAAGGATATATAGCAAAGGAGTATATAAACAAATAAATAAATATATATATATATATATTGATAAACCCGGAAAATGGAAAAAATAAAAAGTACGACATATAAATATATATATCTATATACATGTGTATAATAGTCTATAATTTTTCATATTGTTGTACGGATTTTTAAGTTTATATTAAAATGTTTTGTGCATTCATAAAAAAAAGGAAGTACCAAATATTCGTGTGATGAATTTCTTTGCCCGTCTGCCTTAATCCCTGCCATATCTCCAATGAGCTTTTATCATCGAATATACCGTTACGTTACTGTCTTTTGATGTGTCGCCCATAGATAATGAGATTCGAGACAAGTTTGTAAAAAGTTGTTGCTATTGCAGATATTTATATATATCCACAGAATGCTAGAACAGTCACTTGACAAATGAAAGATCCGACTCGATTCTTGAAATTGCCAGTCCGCGTATATAGTACTAGGAATTTTGAGTGAGAAAATATTCAATGTGATAAAAACCAAGTATTCAAAACAAGAACTTAGGGGTTTTCGCTTTCAGTTCCATTTTTATACCCTTCTTTAGAAATTCTTTTTGAAAAAAATATAAATGCTATAAAATTGAAACTTGGTACATTTATTTTTTGATATTTAAATGCTCTTTACAAATTTTTTCAAATATTATAAAAGATTTTTTTAGCAATTATTTGCAAATCTGTATAGGCATGTCAAAAAATACCGGCTCATTGTTGCCATGATACAGAAATGATCGAAAACAAAAAATTTTTAATCTATATAAGTGTAGTTCTCGTCCGACCTATAACCAAGTTATAATTTTGATTTTTGCAAAAATTTAAAAAATGCAAAGTTTTGACAAAAATTCAATTTTTTCGCTTCTTTTCGAGATTCTTCCTTATCGGAAAAATCGAAAAATTGGAATTTTTATTTGATTTGTAGGTCGGACGAGAGAGAAAAATGTTGTGAATATCTCTTGAAAATTTTAATTCAATCGGATTAAAACTACACGAGTTATCATGGCAACAATTTTGAAGTGTTGTTTTAAAAAAAAAACGTGTTTAAAATTTTACAGTTTACACGTTAATAAAAATTTTTTCAAGTCTCCTACCTCTAATCTGCTACACTGTTAAAAAAGATATGAAATTTACAACACATTTACGATACTACGGTAAATGAAATTTACAAACTGAGTATCTGAAATAAAAATTCTTACACTTGTATAGCTAAATTCATATACGAACATGAATTTTAATCACTAATATGGAATTCAATACACACAACATTGAATATTAAAAACTCGTTTAAGATTTTTTTTGAATACGCAAGGTAATAATACATATTGTCGGTTGAAAATGAGAACATTTGTATATGAGCAAACAGATGAGCATAGTAATATTACTGCTCGATACTTTTATTTTCGAAATACCACTC
>NJRL01000251.1:90837-104569 GCA_003063815.1 Aphaenogaster rudis | reverse complement strand
TCATTACTCGCATCGTTATTATCTGTTACCTCTTGCATTTTCTCATTACTCGCATCGTTATTATCTGTTACCTCTTGTACCTTCTCATTACTAGATTCATCGTTTTCCACTGTCTGAGTTGGTGGATGCTGGAGAACAGATAATATTTACGTAGAGAATCTCTTTATTATAATAACTTTAACATATAAAAAAATTATACTTACTGATTGTTCCAAATTATTGGTGATCTCTGAGATAATCTCTACATTATCTTCATAATCCAAGTCCATTGGTTCATCCTTGATCGTTGCAACCTGCAAATATTGGGAACATGAGAAGATAACAATAAAATGAGTATGACAGAATAACAATAAAAATGACTTAAATTATTATACTTTAGTATATTTTAAAATACAACATACCGTAGGATTTGATTGCAATTGATTTGCCAGCCATTCTAGTAGCTTTTCCTGGGAGCGCAGACACGACTCTTTGTAAGTATGCCATTGATTCACATTTTTCACGCAATTTGCGCATATCAGCGTGGACAACTTATCGGTTGCTGAAATCTAAAAAATTGAGCACATTAATCATAAAATCTTGACAAAAACTTTAAATCATAAGTAAAATACACAAAAACTGCAAACCTAACTGCATATTTTATTCGGTTCTACAATTTTCTTGTTTTGTCTCTTTTTTTCCTTAAAATTTTGTATATACATTTGTTCCATTTCAAACGCACGAAATATAAAAAAAATTTATAAAAAAAAAAATGTTTAATGCAGTATATTGTATTTTATATTCCTAATAATTAGGACTAAACCATATGTGTTCGCTTCAACAAAAATATTTAAATTAATTTTTTAATTAACACGTTGAGTGCCACGTGAGCCATTGGTGGCCCACATGGAATTTTCTATTCAGGCCGTTTTGCGCATGTTGTATCTCTTTCTCTTAATAATAATGATTTTTGTAGTTATAAATATTATAAGATATATATTATAAAGATATATAATAAATGCGGTAACGTAAATTGGTGGCCCATGCGGCGTGAATGGAAAGTCACATGAAGTTGCCGCTACACTCCACGTGTTAATTAATTTCCCACAGTTTATAACTTGACCTATTTACCAATAATATTAATTTAATTTTACAATGCTCACTCTGAAATCATTCCTATTAACCGATACTGTTTACATTATCATATTCTTTGTCACATCTGAATGTCCCACTCCAAATTCCAAGTACCTGAAAGAGCCAGAGGGACCAAAGGGACCTTTATCAAAAGAGCATTTAAAATGTCTTACTCGCTTACTCATCCGAAAATGAGATAGACGCTACGATTACGCCTCACTGCGGAGGAAAGAAGGTTAAAAAAAGGGGCAGAGTACAAGCAACGCGGCTGGGAGGGAACTGTGACCCGATCTCGGTTCGGCTCTGATTGTAAGTCGGCACTCGTACGAACATAACCTCGAAACGCGTCGGGCGACGCATTCCAACGGGATTGTCGCTCTCGGTCACGGGACGATCGGGGCCCTCGGGTCACGGAAGTTCCGTCGCGTGTTATGCGGAAGGAACGCGGAGGATCGCGCGCGCACGTACCTGGATCGACAAGCAGGCCTGAATCTTGGCGGCCAGCGGCACGCCAGAGTCCTTCTTCTCCACCTCCTCCTCCTCCTCGTGCGTCGCGAACACCGAGGATCGAGGCTCGTCCGTGGAAAGGCACAGTCTGCACACACTCTCCACGTTCTCGATCTCCACCACGTCCTCGTCCATTGTGGGCTACTCTAGCTCGACGCGGAACAACACCACCACTAGGACGGCGTCGCCGACGCCGACGCCACGTACCCCGCTTCCGAAGACACCCAGGTTAGGGACGCAGCGTTTTGTTTGCGGCCAACGGAAGATTGGAAGTGAGTCTCCAAGCCGGGATTGGCAAAGCGAGTACCGCAGACCGCTTCCGCGCGTCTAGCTTGCCGACGGCGCGCCAAGATGGCGCGATCGGACGCTTCCGACGACGAACCCACGCTCAAAAATGCCTGATCAGATCCGGTGTTGGGAGATGCGCGGTGAAGAAGGGGGTTTTCTGGAGTTTTCCAGCAAGCGACACAAATCGACACAAGCATCGTTCTATCTTTCTTTTTTGGCAATGAGTAACAAAGATAAAACGATACTTGTGTCGACTTGTGTCGCTTGCTGGAAAACCTCCGAAGCAAGTGTTAAGCCTTGTGTCCACAATGCTAGAAGTCGGTGCGAGATCTCGGACGAAGAGAGAATTGACCAATCGCATTTGAATAATTCAGCCAATTGATCAATACGATTGGTCAATTCTCTCTCTGTCCAAGATCTTGGACCGATTTCTAGCATCGTGGACACAAGGCTTCAGACGGAGAGAGAATTGACCAATCGTATCGATCAATTGGCTGAATTGTTCAAATGCAATTGGTCAATTCTCTCTCCGTCCGAGATCTCGGGCCGATTTCTAGCATCGTGGACACAAGGTTTTAGTTGCGTATATATCTCATTGTATAATAAGGCTTGGTCTACAATAGGTAAGCTTTTAGCCTTCTGCTCTAAGCTAAATAATTTCCGATAAAAAGCTTTGCCTATGCTACCTTAATTCGTAATTCCCAAGCTTTAAGGGCCTATCCAGACAAACTTGCATAGCCACATAACTATATGCATAGAAAAGATTATTCAATCACATGTTTAACAGAAGCGGTGCCTCTCTTTATTAGACATATGATTAGATAATTTTTTCTATGCATATGGTTATGCGACTATGCAAGTTTGTTTGGATAGGCCCTAAAGGCCATTGCACGTGAAAAAGTTTTAGTCGTAATTGTAAGGCTGTAAGCAAATCAACCAATCGCAGACAAGCATTCTCACAATATAGTAAAAATGTTTGACTGTGATTGGTCGATTTGCTTACGACCTTACGATTACGACTAAAACTTTTTCACGTGCAATGGCCTTAATGCTGGGTCTACAATGCGAGTCTCAGATGGTCTCAGAGTCGTAAGTCGTAAGAAATTGACCATTCACAATCGAATGTGAGGAGAATAATTGACTGAGATTGGTCAATTTCTTACGACTTACGACTCTGAGACCATCTGAGACTCTCATTGTAGATGGCCCTTTCGAGTTGACCGAATCCCAACTGTAAAATTTAGGGCTTAAAGCAATGTAGGAAACATTTTCTGTCGGAAATTACTTAGCTTAGAACAGATGGCTAAAGGCTTACTACATCTATTGTAGACCCAGCCTAAGGAGTATTGTTAGATAAAAGAAATGATAAAAATAATGTAAGAAATTTTTTTATGAAATCAATATCACAATTTATGAATAAAAACAATTAAATTTATTATTCTATTGCGTCTGCAGCCGACTTATCACAGGAATATGAATATTCAATGCAAGAGTACGAGAAACTGCAAAAAATCTTACTATAGTATTTCAATAAAGATAAAATTATATAAATTATTATAAATATTTTATAAATATTAATTTAATAAATATTTTGAATAATCTATGAGACTAATTTATGTAAATAATTTATTATAAATAAAAAAATATTAATATTTCAAACTACATATGTAATATTAATAAAGCTATACATATGTATTTAATATAATATTTAATATTATATAATTTATATATGTAATAATTATAAGTGTAGAAAAGTGTAGTAATTTATACAGTTCCATAAATAATTTATCAAAAGCATTCTGGATAACATCGGAGCAAAAGTTCGTCGAGACCGGTCACGTGGTCGATGACGTACATTACGCATGCGTGCACCGCTCTGTTTGGAGGACTTTTTCCCTCGATTTCCCAACAATAATCTGATCCGCATGGTCACTTAGACCATTTTTGTTGTATCGACGAATCCGAGTTCGACACGTTGCGGATACTTATATAAGGATTTATACTTATGTAACACTTCGAGCGCGCAATATTTGAAAAAAGGAAACGAGATGCAATCTAATTTAAAAATACTAAAAGGAATAAGGACTTCGACCAAACTTCGATTAACTTAATTGTCGATTAAGGCAAGCAAAGTTTAATCGTCTTAAGAACTGTACTCATATGTTTGCTGGATAAATAGATAGATGGAATAAAATAGCGAAAACTAAAGCTCATTTTTTATTTATTATTAATTAAATAAAAAAGAAATTCCGCGCGTTGATTTTCGCACAATAGACTCTCCGATTGCTTTACCTGTATCTTCTCATTGACATATAAAAGACTGAGGCCGATATTTATAGTCCGTTCTTATTTCAAGATCGTTTTAGGTAACATCTTAAGATGCTAATGCGGCTTTGTGATTGGTTTATGACATCTTAAGATTGTATTTAAAATGGACCTAAATATAAAAAGGGACTATGAATACCGGTCTGAGTCTCTGAAGAAAAATACGCGCTCGCTGTAGAGTGAGAGGGACTACATAGGAAGCCTATTTTGTCTATCTTGCTAACATCTCATTGGTAATTTTGTCCTTCAAAAGGATGCGTGATTATGTCCTTCATAATGCGTGATTATGAGACCAAAAAATAAAAAGTTACCAGGACCGATAAATTTATTTTTCCACCAGCGACTCATTTGCGATGAAACTTTTTTTGAAATTTATTGTTTAAATATTTCGAGAATTGCAGAAAGAAATTTATTCTTTACTAAAAAAATTTCTTTACTAAAATTTATTTTTTACTAAAAACGACCGATTGAGACAATTCCCTTGTATTTTTAATCAACATAAAAGATTTCCATTTTCAATAATAGATAAACGAATTTGGTTATCCTGTTTCCGTTTGAGTTCATATCGAAAAAATTTTATTCGCGAGAAAGATTGTGATGATCGGGATGGGGATACCTATTAAAAAAATGCATATCGTACGTTTGGTCGACTTTTATTTCATATATTCCTTCTGATATACATTTGATACACGAAATTGTCATTTGTACACTGCAGGTAAGACAGATTGCATGTCATATACATCAGGATGTAACGTACACGAAACCAATTGAATTCTGTAGATTTTATCATAAAAAAAATTCTGTCAAAGTTTGAGGCTGTTTAGGAAGCTTGTTACTGAAAAAATTAAATAATAAAATTACACATAGTCTTATGGAAAATGGAGGAAAAATTATTATATCTCAGTGAAAAATGATGAAAAAAATATGAAATTTTGCAAGCAGAACGATTAAGACTACATAATTGTCTATACCAATTTTTAGCTTAATTAGGAGACTCGTTTTTTTTATTTAACAATGTTTATGTTTAATGTTTATATGTTTATGTTTGTTTATGTTTATGTTTATTGTCTCGACTCGCTTACGTACGCTCAAATACAGATAAGAAGACTATGAGTGACACATACACTATCGAATGCCATGCAATGTTGTCAAAAATGTGAAAAATGATTTAACTCTTTAAACTGATTGTACATAAGCAATTTAACTTTTAGCAGAGAAAAAGTACTTGTACCGCCTGAACATCCTTAATGATATATATGTGGTAGCCAGATTATAGAATCAGTCGTTTTATAAAAAAACGTCTAGGCATTTTATAAAGTGCGACCACATTCTCAAATCATGGTTGAAAATGAAATGTTTTACAATCTGGCTAAGAATTTTAGTCTTTTTATAAAACGCTAACAAGCGACCCGCCACACATTGTCAAACGCGACGATTTGTACATTGTTTTAGATTCTGGCTGGTTCAATTTAGTCATTTTATGAACTGTCTTTGTGTAGAACAGCTATTTATAAAAAATTAATAGGTGATTATGTGTATTTCATTATGTGATTATGCCCAAATGTTGTTTTATCAATAAAAAGTGCTTTGCCCCTCCCCCTGCACCCCGCATTAAAAAAATAATCATATCCTAACTGCTTCAACCGCGGAGATATTAAACTAAAATGCTCAGACGTCGTTTTATTGATAAAAGGGGCTTTGCCCCTCCCCCTGCACCCCGCTATAAAAGCACTTTTTATTGATAAAACAACATTTGGGCATAATCACATAATGAAATACACATAATCACCTATTAATTTTTTATAAATAGCTGTTCTACACAAAGACAGTTCATAAAATGACTAAATTGAACCAGCCAGAATCTAAAACGATGTACAAATCGTCGCTTTTGACAATGTGGCGGGTCACTTGTTAGCGTTTTATAAAAAGACTAAATTCTTAGTCAGATTGTAAAATATTTCATTTTTAACCATCATTTGAGAATATGGCCGCACTTTATAAAACGCTTAGACGTTTTATAAAAAGACGGATTTAATAATCTGGCTACGCATATGCACGCGGACGTGGCGTACACGAAATTAAAATCCGTCCCGCAGCGAATGTTACATCGATGTTTTCTCACGCGGAAATCAAATAAATGCCTGGCTCGCGATAGCAATTTCGCGCCGCATCTCCATCTCGCGACCAATGCGGTTCCAGTTCGCGTATCCTCTTAATTTAACGTTAAAAAAAGCAGTTCAGATTGTCAGACATGTAGGGCGCGCGGCGAGTATAGCATAAAATATACGATTGACAGGTGGCAATAGCTAATTTAGCGAATAGGCGATAAGCGAGAGATGGTGCGTACGTATGAGAGGCAGTAGTGATCCTCAAGGAGTGATCGGAATAACCGTCGCCATTTGTTTCAAAAGCGGAAGTGGTATGTTCAGCGGCAAAACTCAAACGTGTTTCAATGCAAATGTGTATCGAGCGCCATAACGAATAAGAAAAAGAACTCTCTCTATATTTCTCTTACTCGCTCGCTCTTTCTCTCTCGGTTTCCGGTTTTGAAACAAATGGCCGCCGACCAATAGAAAACGATACCGCTTATTCCGATCACTCCCTTGAGGATCACTAAGAGGCAGGTGTGTGAGTCGGCGAAATGAGAGTGACGACGAGTAATGTAAGAGACGTCTCCGAATAAAGTCTGTCCGGTTCAACATTAATAGTGCTCCACATTTTTGTCGTGTTGCTCCACTGTTTTATATCCCTTCATTTGATGCCCGCGAAATAAGGAAATAGTCTACAAACAGTTGAAGTTGATGCAGGAGCTTCGCTGCGACTGCTGACGTACGTAGTCTTGAACATTGAATTTAGTTCCATCAGGGTCGTTGCTTTTTCTAGCCTTCAGCTCCCTGAAATCAATCGATATGGTTCAATTCTACCGATTTATCAATATGCGTCCAGTCCTGGTCTTCCTTTCAAAAATACACGAAATATTTTCCAAGCTCGATTAAAGGCCCAACTTTTATTTTAAAAGTTTATTTTAACTTTTATTTTAAAAGCTCGTCTATCTTTTATGTTCTTTTCATTCTTAAAAGACTTTCAATTTCGAAAGGACAATTAAACTGTTATATAACTTAAGATTGGAGTTAATCAAGCGTTGATGTGAAATAATCGGCTATGAATCAGTGCAGTTTCAAGCATGATTCGTTCGCATTATCTTATTCTACGTTCGTCGATTTTGTCGTAACCGTACCGAGCAACGGCGAGGAACGCCAATTCGACATTGAGGCCAGTCTTGGCAGACGTTTCCATGAACGGCACTTCGTACTCCTGCGCTAATCGCTTGCCGTCTTCCTTCTTAACGGCACGCTCCGTCCCGCAGTCGGACTTGTTACCTGCGGTTATAATACAGCGACGAGAAGATAAATTACCACAAAATATTCAGCTTTTCCATGACGAAGCTAATAGCGTTCTCGGTCGACTGCGATCTCGACTGCCCGTGAGCAATTAAGGTCAATTTACGTGTGCCGATAGTTCATACGAGATACATTCGGATCGAAATTGGATTTCGAATTAAAAGCTAAAAATTACACGTAAAATTGCGGGAGGTCGAAAACATTTATATCCTCTTTTACACTCATCAAATACGTTTCTAGCCGAACGCGGGCTCGCGAAGATTGGTCTTAATTGCTTTCCAAAGCTGTCCAAATTGTATTAAGCGAAAACGCTACGAGTTCAAGTCAATCCTTCCCGGAACCTGGATTGTTAGTTCTGAATCTCTGATTTAAATCGGATTCGATGGATGGATGTATATCAACTTGGGACAATCTGGCCGATGCCGATAAAATCAAATCTGGGTCATCCAGATAGCTTTCTCCGAGCTCTTATCTCCGCTAAACCATTATTGCGGCCCTTATTTCTGGCGTTTAGCTTCCCCGGAGATCGAAATTCCCGTTGAAACGCGAGGATCCAAAGTGGGCAGATCTATCGTATCGGCACGGAGACCATAAATATAAACGCGACTCACCCAGCAGCATGATGACGACATTCTCGTTCGCGTGTTCCCAGATTTCGCTTAGCCAAGCCCTGATGTTGTCGTAACTCGTCTTATTCGTCACGTCGTACAGCAGCAAAAGCGCTAAAACCAGTTGTGTGAATTGCCTTTTTTTTAATCGACTACCTAATCGACTTTACGTCACGCAACGATCAAAAGCTTTTTACGAAGTATGTAAATATTTATAATATATATATATGCATCCGTTTATATGTTATACACGTGAAACTTTAATACATTAAACGATAATCAAATTCAAAAGTGTAAAAAATTATGATCTGTAAATATATAATTATCTCTCACTTTTAAACATTATTCTAAAATAAGTCTTATTAAAATAAGTCTTACACTTAAATCTTTAGCTTGACTATTTAATTACTTTATATTTAAACTGTAGTTCAAAACGCCTTGCGAATTGTCAAAATCAATTTACTTTTGCCCTGAATGCCTCAATTCTGTGTGATCTGAATGGTCGCTGTCTAATCTTCTAGATGGGTGACGTGTCTAATTATTGTCGAATTCACTCGACTGGAATGATTACTTCCGAAGTTGAGATGCAACGCAGCGTTATTGTCGCAACAACTTCAGAACTCATAGACGGATAAACAATGAGGTTCCCCCTTCAGACCCCGTACAACTCCTTCCGCGTATCTATATGCGCGAATCGAGTTTGGCATCTGGCCAAAACTGGCGGAGCAACAAAATTGGGAGCAGGCAGCTAGGGTTCGCGTTAGGAAGTTACAAATGGTTCATGCATTGTAAAGTCAAGTTCGCCACGAGTGATGGCGGTTCCAAATTGATCATCTCAAGCCCGGAAACGGACCGCGTTTTGAATTCGAATGTGAACAATCAAGTCGAGACGAGCAATTAAGATTTCCCTGGAGGCGCACCAATGTAACATTGCTGTTCTACGTTGCGCATTAGAAAGTTTGTTGTTGTTACATGTGCAAGAAGTCTCAAACTCCCAATCCCAAAACTAATTTGGCATAGATAAGTTCTTGAGAAAAACAAAAAGATCTAAGAAAACTCGAGCTCTAAAGCACAATATTATTTTTTACTTTCATATGTATTTCAAATATCCGAAAATTAATTACAACAATATTTAAACTATTGAAAATTTATTACAGTACGAACAAATCATCATTTTCTCATTAAAGAAAATTCTATTTTAATTCAATTCGCAAATTAAGAAAAGTTCAGAGCAGAATCTGGAACCTCCTGCACAAGGCAGTCAATAATAATGATTAAAATTCACTGTTTCGTGATTGTCATAAAAGAGAAAAGCCTCCTCGATTAAACCAAGCGCGAATTAACAGCCGACGCTCGAAATCGCATCATATCTCTCGTCGAGAGAGATATTTCTCATTATTTTCCACTGTGTAAAATGCGAAGCTAAAACGTATGCATTGCTTCGAGACCGCAGCGGCATTTGCAATGTGAGAATTAAATTGTTACGCGATATTGCAAAACGCGTGGAAAATCTTTGCCAACAATCTCGTATTTATTGATGGCGCGGTGCCATTGCGATAAACACGTTTCTATTAAGAATGCCGTCGCGTCGTTGATTTTATCCCGGGGATTAAATTAATTAATTATTAATGTATATCTCTTTATATATGTATATATATATATATATATATATATATACAGGGTATGACTCGAGGTCCATACATTAGGGGTGTGTTATTGAAGTCATTTAAAGTTGAAATTGTTTAATAAGCATATGTCCGTAAATGCTTCCTAACAGAACTACAACCATTGAAAGTTGATGTGAATATTTGAAACATTTTCTGTCAGTCTGGCATTGTTTTATTAATTTTTGTCTTATTATTGTTTTATTTTGTCTTATTGTCTATTAATATGTCTATTAATAATTGTCTTATTAATTAATAAGAAATTCTCCTGGCATCGTGGAGCGAGCTATTAGATCACTTTTACGCAGGGCAAGACTTTGTATTAAATCTGCAGGAGATAATTTTGAACAGAATTTATAATACATTTTGTAAATAAACAAGTTAAATTAAATGTTTTTTTCCTTTTTCAAATATTCACATCAACTTTCAATGGGTGTAGTTCTGTTAGGAAGCATTTACGGACATATGTTTATTAAACAACTTCAACTCTAAATGATTTTAATAACACGCTTCTAATGTATGGACCTCGAGTCATGGGACACCCTGTATATAAAATAACAAGTGAGATTAGACTGATATGTGAATAACACAAATAAGTAGAAATAAAAAAATGTTTGCAGAAATGGAAAAATGTATATAAATTCACATAAAAATTATTACTGACATAAAATTATTAGGCATAAAGATTCAGTCCCAACCGAATAAGACTTATTTCTATTTATATACACATGTATATACAAATATATATTAAAAAATAATCAAATATGGAGTCTTTCAAACATGATTTGTCGCATAATACTAGTGACAAGATGCATTTTCCAAATTAACAAAAAAATTAATATTAATTTCTTTAATTTATACTAATTTCAATTTCGATCTATTTGTCAATTTGTACTGAGCGAATATCGTTTCGATCATTATTGAATTGAGGCAGATTTATGACGTGAAGAATTTACCGTGTGCGTCTCGGTAGTAAGCGTGCGTCACGCTTCGGAACCTTTCCTGGCCGGCTGTGTCCCATATCTGCAGCTTGATCGGCGTGTCGTCGACGGTGACAACTTTGTTCTGCAAAGGCAGGAAAGACATTTCTTTGAATTTTCAAAGTCCCACGAGAACCAAATCTTATAAATGACGAAGATATCGTCGTCCAATGTGAGCAACATGTACTTCATTGTTAGAATATCATTAACGGAAAGTACATCGGCACGAGAGCATTCTCTGTTAATCGCACATATAAGTACAAGGTGGAATAACCCTAAAGTCTCACCCTAAAGTCAATGCCAACGGTCGTTATGTAGTTTCCCGACAGGAAGTGACCGTCGCGGAAACGCGTTAGAAGACAGGTTTTCCCAACGCCGCTGTCACCGAGTAACATCACCTGCATCGAACAACGATTGTTCAAATAATCGTTTCGCTCTTATTCCAGCTCGCTCATCCGTCCGCGTAATACTGATTTCAAATCTTAATTCCGATCGAACTAATATTCCACCGAAGAGATAAAAAGAAAAAATGAGGTAACATGGCTTACTAACCATCCAAATAAGTACACCACGGTTTCCGAAGAATAAAATAAATTAAATCGCTAAAAAAATCTTTTTAACACTAAACCTACCACCGCCGCTCAAATGACCGTTTTTAAACTTTTGATAAAAAATTCTGCATTCAATGTTATCGCTTTTCCTCAATTGACTTTACGACTTTTTCTTAATATACATATAATCCGGTTCGGTAAAAATAGGTATATATATAAATTGTCGGTAGCTTTAGTGTTAAAAAAAGAATACATATATACGCCAAATACATAAAAAAAAGTATCAAATATTACATCCTTCCTAAAACCAAAAACATTTTCTTAATAAACGATTTAAATATATTTATTCAAAAACTAATTATTTAAAAATGGATATGAAATCAATGCAATTAGCCAAGTATGTCATAACTCGAAAAAAGACCTCAAAGAAGCTTATCTGTGAAGAAGCTATATTAAATAAAAATAAAACGAATGAGATCGTACTTGGCGCGGGAAGTAAGGAGCGATTACGGTCCGAAGGATTGGTCGCGCTTTCGAGCGGGAGAAACAAGAAAAGCAACAAACGCCGGCGTATCGTCGCGCGAGATGAGCGAGCGAGCGAGCGCGCGAGAGGAAGCGGGTATCAGGGGGCAAGGCAGGGACCTTGAAGAGAAGGTCCGCGTGATCAGGTGGGGTGTGCTGGCCGGCGGAGTCGACGCTGTCGCGCGAGCACTGGCGTCTGGTCGGGCCCGTGATGTCCTGGGACTTGGCGGAGGCGGTGGACGTGGCGGCCGGCGCAGCAACGGGGGTCGGCTGGGCCGGGCCCCGCGCGGCCGCCGCGAACCAATCGGCGCCGGCCGTGCCGCTGCCGTTGCCGGTGCCGCGCGTGCCGTGTTTGCTGCGCCTCGACATGTTGCGCAACGTTTCCTCCACGGTGCTTATGGGCCCCTGCTACCGGGAGCACCAATTTGCTCTTCTTCTTCTCGGCCACTCCTCGTCGTCTCGTTGCGCCTCGGCGTCGTCGTGCTCGTGGTTGCGCCCGTGCCCGTGCCGGTGCCCGCGCTCGTCGCCGTCGTCGTCTTACTCCTTCTGCTTCTCCTTAGGACGACACCGAGGTCACTAAACCTTTCCCCGGACTCGCGAGCGCCCACTCGCTTCGTTTCGCTCGTACGTTCGTATGTGAAAGTACGTGCGTACGTGCGTGCTTCCTCTTCTTGCGTTTCTCCTTCTGCGCGGAGTCTCTTCTCCCCTCTTACGCCGCACCGCGCCGCGTTGCTCCGCGTCCCAGGCGTTCTCTCCTCTTCGCGTTTACGGCGGCTAGGGCCCGCCGCCGCGTCCGCGCCGTGCCGACGAGGTACGGGACAAGCGATCGAGTGAAAGTACAGTCCGCCGTTCGAATCGTGCAAATGCGACCCGGCTCTTTCGAAGGGTCCTCCACTTTAGCGGGAACGAAGCGCTGTGCCGGCGCGGTCGAGAGGACACGGGGAAATTTCCGCGGCGCCGACCGGCTGAACAATGAGTCACGGAATGCACTCACCTAAATTGGTGCAAATTTTCAGAATAATTCTCCATTACGTATCATTGACAATATTTCCGCGTATTAAAACCGGAATGCCGCGCTATTTTATCAAGAGTGGACGCGCTTATTTTACATCGCGCTTCGTACGTTATTTCGTGCGCTTTGGACGCGCGATCGAATGTCGTTAAAATAACATCTAGCCCCGTTACACGTTGTGACGGGGCCGCGGGGGCACGCGTTTGCACAACGCGGAATCGGAAGCGATCGCTAATCGGAAGCAAGATTGGAAAATTTTCCCGCGTAAAATTGCGCTGTCACCGGCGAATAGCCGCGCCGTTTTAATGGACGCCGCGCCGCGCCGGTCGCGGTGCGGCTTTACATGCGATTTCGCGAATATTAAACGGAAATCCAGTCGATGAGTGCAAAAGGAATAGTATTCTCTTTGATCCCGGACGCGTAAACCGTGTGAAGCCGAGCTGGTTATTGAAATATCCCGACGTTTGACGAACGGGAGTATAATTTGCAGCGTCACAGGCACCGTCGCGGTGGACAGCAATTTGCGCGCAGCGAGAGCGACGGATTGAGCCGTTTGGAGTGCGTCACGACCAGTTACGTAAACGTAAGGCCGCGCGACCGGCCTTTAATGAATCCGCGAAACACGGGAATGTCAATAACGTTCGCCTGCAGCCAGGGCTGCCCAGGAGATCGAGATCGATCTCGTGCAACGCGATTAATCCGCGCGAAGGAGCGCGTCTGATAAATTCCACGCGCGCGCTACACATGTCGTCCTAGAATTT
>NJRL01000251.1:5850-33927 GCA_003063815.1 Aphaenogaster rudis | reverse complement strand
AAACATATGGCGGAACAAGTTTCGACTCTACTGAGTCTTCATCAGCCGCATTATTTAAAGTACATAATAAATTAAATTAAAACGCTTACATTCCGTTGAAATTCAATTATATAAATCGGAGTCATTGCGAACAAACATGTATACAATAAATAAATAAATAATTAAAAATAAAGCGATGTATAGAGTCAGAGGAAGAGATCAAGACATGTCACTAAAGTAAAAAGTATGAAATTAATAAAATCTTTACGTTCATGATTTTGATTATCGGATCGAAGTATATAGTTGTTAATTGTCTGTCTTGTTATTAATTTTTAATTACAACGAGCTGGACAATTTATTAGTTCTTAATAAATTTTATCTTTAATCAAATTACACAATATTTTATTATCATACGCTTATAAAAATTCTACTGTAGCATACAAAACTCGCTGGATAGACAACGTGTTAAGCAGTTTCGTATGATAGAACCGAACTTGACAATCGAACATTTTCTTCTTACAGGCAAACGGCCGACGTTCGAAACAATAGAGCGACCGGACTTTCCGCTCGAGCCGCAAGAGTTCATCGGATAAAATATCTCTAAGCTAACGAGAGAAGGCTGACCGGCGGACCGTGAGAAAGGAAGCAAAAGTCGCCTGGTACCGAATGGGAAAAACTCGTTAAGGTCGACGGGAGCCGTGCCGTTTGGAGAGAACGAGAGAGAAAGAGGGAAAGGGAACTCGCGATCGAAATCGGCCTGTGGACAATTAAACGAAACTATCTCGTGCCGCCTCACGTAACACGCGCCGGTCGGCCGTACCGGAAAAAGAGGAGGAAGAACGAAAGTCGAGGACGACGTCTTTCCGCAGGCAGAAAATGCTCGCGTTCCCAGGAAGTATGTAAAAAGTCGAAGGAGAAAAAGCGGCAGGCGGGAAAAACTGGCGCACCGATGGAACGAGCCAGTGCAAACAAGCTAATTGCGCGGACATCGCGAACCGAGCGATAAGCGGCGGCACGATTTTACGAGCTCGGCCGCTGTTTTGCATGCGCGCGGCCGCGGGGCGAATGTGAAAATTGCTCTCGTAATTCACCGAAGGCTGCGTAAACCGCGCGGAACTCGCCTCCGCCTCGGCATAAGTGAAAAGTAACTGCTACGGTTGCACCGCCACCGGAACTTCGAAAGGGGCGTAACGAGGCAGCCCGATCCGGTTTTCGAGCTTCTTCTCGTCTCGAACGGCATGGCACGCGAAGACACGCATGCGATACCTCGGCGCGATTTGTCGCGCGAAAGTTCCGAATCGTCGATCGACTGGGAAGCAGGGTCTCGTCGTTATGTTCGATTCTAGGAACGCGAACGAGTGGTATTTTCAGTCAGAATATTAGGAATAAAAAACGAAGTGAGAAAAATCTGCTGAAAATAAGAGAAAATAAGAAATCTCTTCTCCGCTACAATCATCAGCACTTAACTAGAATTTCGTTTCAAAATAGCATTTATCCTGATTTTATCTTCGGTGCTTCAATTACGCGTTTTCCACTGGGAAAACTAGTGCAACACTGGTGCACACTGAGTGCAATTTCATTGTTCCAATATAAAAATCAGTTCACATATTTTCAGTGTCTAAATGTTCTACTGTGTTTAATTTGACAAATTTTTGCCAGTAGAACATTAAACACTGAAAATATGTGACTTGATTTTCACATTAGAACAATGAAATTGCAGTGTGCACCAGTGTTGCACCAGTTCTGAAGGTTTATGAGGGACAGACGGAAGATAAATATTTGACAAATATAAATATGAAAGAAAGCCAATACCGGTCGCGGCGGATCTTGGTGCCTAATAATAATTATTTTGTGAATTTTCCTACTTATGCGAACTGCGCGCCGCAAATTTGTCCGTCTTGAAACACAATCCTTACATGAAGCCGGAAATTGTGAATTAATTTACAATTTCCGGCTTCATGTAAGGATTGTGTTTCAAGACCGACAAATTTGCGGCGCGCAGTTTGCATGAGTAGGAAAATTCACAAAATAATTATTATTAGGCACCAAGATCCGCCGCGACCGATATTGGCTTTCTTTCATATTTATATTTGTTTAATATTATCGGTTTTATTCTTAATATATTATTTGTTTAAAATACGCGTCGTCTGAAATAAGACGTTCAACCAACATATATTTGTTATTGCGAGAAATATTTCTTTACAGTTTTCGGGGTAGGGGGATCTTATAGATGCTCGATAGCATCAAAATTATTAAATTGCTTGTCAATTTAACATGTGAATTAATTTGTGACTTCATATAAAGATTGTGTTTCAAGACAAATTTGCGGCGTGCAGTTTGCATGAATAGGAAAATTTACAAAGTAATTACACTGTGCGACAGACCAAAATGGGATGGGGAATTTCCAAAAAAAAAAAGAAAGTTCTTGTGCCCTAGAACACGTTCTTAACGGGATTTTGCTAGGTTAGCGCATTTAGGCTTCTTTCATTAGATACAAAAGGCAGAATTTAGATAATCGAAAAATGATTAAAATAGGTCCCGAAACTTTATACCCGGGGTTTTTTTAAGGCAAGGAAGTCATTTTTGGTATTTCCTTTTCGTTGCCAAATGCACGGTTAAAAATTTTTTATTTTTTTCTTTGATCCGCCGTTGTTGTTGCCATTACTGCTGTCGCTGCCACTGCTCCCGTTGCTGTCTATATCAACGTTTGCATCGTTACTATCGCTGTTTGTATCACTGTCCTCGTCGTTCATGTTCTTTAGCCACCAACAAATGTCCCCCAGCATTTAATTTCTTCCCTCTGTATCTCATTTAACATTTAATATCTCATGGTCAGTACACTGAGAGAAAACGAAATAGTTCTGGCAACTATAATTTGGCAACTCTGAAATTTAAGTAGTTGCAACTAGTTTTACGAAGTAATAGGAACTAAAGTAGTACTGAATACTATAAAAATATAGTCACACTAACCACATTTGTGAACTATTAATTGATAGTGAAATAGCGACTCAACTATAATTACACAGTTATATAGACTTTATACAAGTAAGATATTATGACAACAACATTTTTCCAGTTTAGACAAATGTTTAGATAAATATGTAGTTTATCCAACGATTTACTATAAATAGTTAATATTACTATGTTTTCTTGGTTCATATAACTTATTTGTTGTTGTTACTGCAACTTTATAGTACATAGTTGAGGCGGTATTTGTCCAGAAATTTCTAGTTGCTGATACGACTTTTTTCTCTGAGTGTACCTAATAAAAGAAGTGTACCTAATAAATGCGCTAATTTAGCGAAATCCAGTTAGAAACGTGTTTTAGGGCACAAAAACTATCTATTTTTTTTTAAATTTCCCATCCCTTTAAAAAAAAGTTCATATTTGTCGCACAGTGTTATTATTAGGCACCAAGATCCGCCGCGATCGATATTGTCTTTCTTTCATATTTATATTTGTTTAATATCATCGGTCTTATTCTTAATATTATTTGTATAAATATTTGACTTTCTGACGCGGTTTTTCACGAAGACGTTCGAAATATATATGTTAAGAAAATAAAATGTCTCCTTCCCTTTGCGAATTTATCATCGAAAGTACACTATTTTCGTGGGTTGGGTAAGCTCTTAAGGCGCATAAGACATTCGTTCACAAACGCGAACGTATTCGTAGGATATTCTAATATTTCCCTCTTTCCATAATGGAGCTCTTAAGGTCCGGAATAATGTAACGGGTCGCGAGTCCTCGGCGAAGACTGTGGGAAGTCGAAAGACGCTGCGTGACGAGTGCGCGCGAACGTGTAGAAATGATGAATGATGAGAAACGATGGCAACGTGAAGGATGTGTAGCAAGATAAGAAACCCCCCGAAATCTGAGAGTTTCGCCCACCGCGCGTCGAGGATTAAACTTTAGACTTAAAATAATTCTTCGGAGAGGCTTACTCGCACAGTCGCCAAATGTTGCACCGCGACCGCATAAAAGATTAATCGCACACATTAATATCTTTCAAAAGATTCAGATAAAATTTTACGCGTTTATATAAGATTAGCATTAATCCGCATCCTTGTCTCATACGATATTTCAATCGTGAAGAAGTGCGCGTTGAAATATTGTTACGTCCTCAAGGCATAATGACGTCTTGAGCTGTGAACGACGACACGTGCTTTCATTACACTTCCACGTGTGACAACGTTTGAACAAGTGCCGCCCTGTCCTCTAATGCGAGGCTATTCTCGCAGAGACGTTTACGTGCAGCTGGTCCCCCACCGTTTTGCGACGCCGCGGCACCGCGTGTCGTACGGGACCACGGTGTGCAGTCGCGAAGCGTGTACGGCGCACACATTGCACATATTGCCACGTGCATCGCAGTTCGCAGTCTCACGCTGCACATCAGAATGACGCGCAGCCGGATGCGCCGCGGCACTCTCAGGGACACAAAATTAACTCCTTTTTCAAATAAATTCTTGATCGCGTCTTCAGATAGTCACACCTGACCATGCATCAACCGTGTGGAACCATTATGATTCTTTGTCGTGTTTTATACATCAGAAATTTCTATTAAAAGTTAAGAATCTTAATTAATGATCTTCCGCTCGAATCCAATGTCTATAAAGTTTGGAATACTAGTTATTTTTATTGAACAGATGTTATTTATAATATATTAACACTCGTTTAATCACAGGGAATAAAAATCACAAACAAAAAATAATCCAACAAAAACGATTAGTAAATTAATAGTATTAAGAATAGAACCGATAATGTTAAACAAATATAAGTATGAGAAAATGCCATTTTCGGTCGCGGCGGTTCTTGGTGCCTAATAATAATTATTTTTGTGAATATTCCTGCTCATGCAAACTGCGCGCCGCATATTCGTCGGTCTTGAAACACAGTCTTTACATGAAGCCGGAATAATTAATTTACATATTAAATTGACGAGCAATTTAATAATTTTTGATGCTCAAGGACTGTGTTTCAAGACCGACGAATATGCGGCGCGCAGTTCGCATGAGCAGGAATATTCACAAAAATAATTATTATTAGGCACCAAAAACCGCCGCGACCGAAAATGGCATTTTCTCATACTTAGATTAGTAAATTGTCAGATAAAAATGAAGCAGGTAATTAAAAGCGCTAATTATATATTTTTTTATTTTTTCGAATATGTTCATACTAAACTAAACTAGAGCATTTCTGAGAAAGCAAGTTTTTAATGCAATTTATCATTTGCTAAATATAAGGGGAGACGAATGTACAGTATAATCTACACCGACTGCAAAATGTACATAGTACGGAGAAAAGAACATGGAACAAGTACTTGCTGCTTCCAGCAAAGTATAAGAAAGGATATAAAATAATCCGACCTCGATTCAGTCTCGGTGCAGTATTCACAATATTTGTTATGCGTAAAGGATAACTAAATGGTCAATTGCTGTTTAAATTGCACCGAAGTAATCTCCAAATTAACTTCGCGAAATATACCATTTCTGAAACGGCTGTTCGCCGAATCGGAAGAAATAGATCGTGGCTCGCCTTATCGCGAACACGCGAATTGGATAATGGCGTAGCGATCAATGGAACGATTGCCTTACATGAAAGTAGGTTAATGCAAGACAAATTGCGGTGCAATTTCATCGCAAAAAGCGAACACTGCGCGTTGAAAACTCTGAACGAAAGGAAGAGGTAAACGAAACATAATTAGAAGATACAAAAGTTTATCCAGCGACCGGCGCGAGCAAACAAATGACACGGCTGTAGAGACAGTCCAGGAGAGACAAATCGAATTAAACGGACAAATCCTGTAAAGCATTGCCGTGCAAATTGTGAAACTCTCGCGAGACTGGCGAGGTGTCCCGGTGTAACAACAACGGCGCACATGCTAATTGGAATTAAACGCTAATTCGTTAAGTGAACGGGACGGAATTGGGAGGTAGCTCCCAACTCCCTTGGCTGCTGCATCTTGTTTATTGTCTGCAAGCGAGCGGAAAAACGGAGTGAAATATTGGAACAAACGGAAATTTCGCCCGTTGGGTTTTCCGAGCGAAAAAAGAAACGCGTTACTCCTAAATGGACTTCTAATTTATCCAACTCCGACAAGCACTGTGACATACTCTAATCCTCGCAACAAAACTCTAAATTCAAATTTCTCGTCAATTCGTCGTTATTCGATCGCACGCTTTTTTTAATGGGAATATTATCTTCCAATTCGTTTCACAGTTCCATAATTATCTCGACGTTTCGCTGTGCTATCGATTGCTAAAGCAGCCAAGTTCTTTGACATCGCTCCCATCAGAAACTCGCCCACCCACACGGCGCTTTTATCGTAAAGCCGAGATTTTATCGGAGAAACAACGCCGGATCATCCGTGTCGTAACTCTCGGTGATTATCGTATGAACCATTTCGCACCCACGACGGGATAAACGCGTTTTATTCGCTCGCCCTGAGGCGCGCGATAAACCCGGAGAGCTGTGGCGAGCCACCCTTTATCACGTCCTGATTATCATTGGTTTCGAGCCAGACTTCCTGCTCCGCGTCGCGACGCGACCGAGACAAACGGGGTTGGAAATTAACGGCACAAACAACCCCTTTACTACCCATAGAGGGTAGAGGGTGAGAGGGTGAGAGAGAGAGAGAGAGAGATGTTTTGATTCCGCTTACGGTTCATTAACGGTCCTTCTGTCGGGTAGCACGTGGCCACCCTATATATTATACATATGTAGGAATGTATCAGCACCCGATACGCACGATTCCTGGAAATCAAATACTGCGTATTATCGCGCATTAAGGCGTGAATTACAATTGTATTCGCGATGGAGTTTCGAGATGAGTTGTGATGTGGACTATCGATTCTTTTCACGTAAATCAAGAAAATTACGTTACATCGAATATTTCAATTAGCAGCTAATTCTCGTCGTTTCGATCTATATCGATGGTTTCATGCAGATTTTTATCGCTTATCCATTCATTATCCTCCATCCAAACACGTGGATCTCTATCTCGTTTTCCGCTGAAGGAAACTCCATGAAATAATTAATTAGAAGAGATTGCGCGTTTTTGCTTTGATCGGAAAGGAGGTTGCCCGGTTAAGGGTTAAGAGCACGGGAAAAGATCTCGATGTGTCTCCCATCCTCCGTTTATCCATCCCAGCGACTAACGAGCGCGCACCTCCGACACGGATCCCGAGCGCTCGAGTGAGCGCAGTCGTGTATCGGGCCGATTATCGGTGTATCGATGCCTCTATCGCCGCGAATAATATATGAATAAAGTGCCACTTCTTCTCTCTTCCCGAGAGACTGTCGTAATACGCGTGGCGGCGACGGCGACGCGATATTCGATCACCGGCACGTAATGTACATCGCTCACCGGGTTATCCACGTGTGCCTCCTGCTTATAACGCACGAGGAATCATTTTTCACTTTCCGGCCGCGCTGAACCATGATCGCTCTCGTGACGACTGTCATTCACTTTGTGTAACGAATTCAACGTCCGACTCGATATTCCGTCGTCACTCGATATTCTCGACGAACGGAACGAAAGAGCGTAACTTTTTCAAACTTTAGAACTAAACGTGTTCACCGATAATGTAACGCCGACAAACGGAAACTTGTGCCACCGGAAACATTAATACAAATCTTCGATTAAAACGAATAAAAAGAAAATTTGTATGCAATTCGGCGGTGAATGATTATGTTAAAACGAGAAATTGAATATTTTTCTTTTTAAACTCGCTGAGAAAATACGTACAATAATTTCACAACCTTTTCTGCGTGTACTTGTCGTCGACACATTCGCCGCTCGCAGAACCGCGTCGTGGCGCATGTTTGCGATAAAATTCAGCAGCTTTCATTCTAGGGCCGGATATTCCGTCAGATGTAGAAGTGCACTCCCTTCAAAAGCCGATTAAAGGCAGTCAAAATGAACAGAGACCAAGAGCTGCGATGAGGGTGGAGTTTCACGATGCACATGCAAAGGGCGAATAGTGCAGAGATCCTAGCGAAGGCGGTGAGCACTGTCATTATCGTTGCACAACGCGATAACGCGCGTAATATCATAACGGGAATATCGCCGGTTTCAAGAACTTGTGCCGATACCTTTGCTACATCGAGTTTCACCGCGTGGCCGCGACAATCTCTCGAGAAGTGCCGATTCGCCCGCCCGAAAAAATCATCTTCGCGTCGCGTTCGAACTCTCCGTCTCCGGCCGCTGTTTTTCGACGACGGGAGAACGAAAAGAGAGAGAGAGAGAGAGCGGCTCGGCAATCACGTCAACGGCACGATATGCACGGTGAATCGCTTTGTAGCGACTATTTCCAGAGACAGGCGTCGTCACTCGTAGGTGAGCGAAGGGTAGACGAGTGGGGTGACGGACGAAAGGAAGTAGATGGTGTGTGTGTACATATATGACGGGACACGGGATGGGGTAGGGAAGCGCACGGAGGGGTAGATTATCGGTGCTGTATAGGGTGCAACGCGCGCGGAGAGGGTGCGCGAGGGTAAGTGCACCGGCATGGAAAATGTGTTGGTCGCAGGACGCGTTTGCCGGACGCCGCAACGCGTTGTTCAAGTGCTCCACCCTCTTCCACCCTTCTCTCTCTCTCTCTCTCTCTCCCTATCACTCTTTTTTTAACGCTTTTTTTCCTTTCTTCGCCGCTGCGAGCGATGGATCGCCGCAGCCGGTTTGGTGACGAGACGCTCGCCGATTAACATTCGAATCGCGCTGTGATGAACGAAGAACGAAAGAACGAGGAGGAGATTAATTGGATTGGAAAAACGATATGTCTGAATAAGGTCTGAGTTACTGAATAAGCGCGATATCGATTAACCGCGCCGTTAATCGTCGGAGTAAAGGGTGTATAGATCCGCAGTTGACCGAAAAATGTCATCGAAATTAAGACGGGTAATTCTCGAAGCCCCTGCTGACGAGATGATGCCTATATATATCCCGGATTATAAATAATACTCTGTCTTAAATGACAGACTGTAAATCTTCCTAAAGTATGTGACATGATATTTAAGGCAGAGAAGTGCATTACTTTTAATACTTGATGGTAAAAAATAACACAGAGACAGAGACAGATTGACGCCTTGACGTTTCGTGAGTTTTATAGCAGTTTTACCCGGTTGATGTGATAATATGAAAGGCAGGCGGAGGTAATATGCAGTTGTCGCGACAGCGGTTTAAATCTGGAATTTAACTCTGCGAGGTATAAATCGTCTATTATTCGATGTAACGAGTGCGTCACGTGAATTACAAAATAGGATGTATACGTCCCCGCGGCTACGTCACGATGAATGTTTGTACCAAAAGTATATTCGCGACTATATTAATATATAGGTATATATAAAACATAACACCCTGATTTATTCAGTTATCAATCAATAACCAAACCCGACTATTGTCAATTTTATAAATATTGATCAAGAGGGAATCCGATTAATTACAGTGGGTACATTCGTTTATGTAAGGCTGCGTTCGAAAACTTCACCCGAGTGCACCCATGTAGCATTTTATCTTTGTTGTTCACCGAATGTTAAACAAGGATAAAATGATACATGTGTGTACTCGGGTGACGTTTTCGAACGCAGCCCTGAATAAACGAATGTACCCGGTATATGCAATATTATTCTCCACCTCGTGCGAGAATAAACATCCGGTAAATGCATTTATTCATTTGCCTATACGAGGATTATTGCGATGAATACTTCTTTATTCAGGGTGATCATCATATACCGCGTAAAAAAACAAATATTTTAAATACACATCGCACACTGAAAGAAAGGCTTAATTATAAAAATCCAGGCTTGGTTAATGTTACCAAGCACCTTGGTGAAATAGTTTCAACGTATATAAGTATTACATAATTTAATTTGCTCAACTAAATAAAATTTGCTCTTTTATAATTATTACAAATGTTTCTAATTATTACAAAATGTTTTGTTATTATTATTATAATTGGTAATAATAATCAAACACTTCAAAAAAAGTATTACTAAACGCATCTCACAAGTTTACCAAGAATTTTTTTTTCAGTGTAGGAAAGAAAAAGATTATCCTGTAAAAATACGGTGAATTATTATTGCCAAATACATTACGTCAAATACATTATTAACGTGTTAATTGAAAGGATGAAAGTTGGTCACATCGATCAGTCACTTTTGCGCCGGAAAATTAATGATTGCTTACATCGTGAACCAAAAAAGCCTGGATATAGAGCTGTTACATTATATCGTAACAAAAGCGTGAGACGAAAAAGATGTCACGGGTCGTACTTGAGCGGGAGATTTCGGCAATCTCGTTGCACTCGTCGATCGCGATTTTCGTGGATCGGTGTTCCCTGCCGCGTCACGCGCGAAATCGCGACGATCCGCGAGAGAGGACGGACGAGATACGCGTTTCCTGCGTTACGCGCGACTGATGCGAGCGCAAACGGTGGCGCATGCCACGCTTTTCTCTTTCCTCCGGCCTCGCGCCACAAACTGGCGACACACGCGGCTCGAGTGGCCGCTCTCCAGCGTGCGCCGGCCGATGAAATTAACTCTTATCGCCTTTATTGCCCATTGTTCGCATTGCACGGGTGAGCAAAAACCGATTTCCTACGGTCGCATTCACGTCGCGGACCAAACGGCCATTCCCGACAGCTTGTTCAACCTATTACCTAGTCGCTAATGCTTTGCTCTTTTGACGAACTAAATTTAACCATCTATAATTTCTTTTTATTTAATAATTAATAACATCGAATCTCTAATCAGACATGTTCCGAGATTTAAGGGATTACACACGTTCTCAACTTTCAAAAAATCGATTTTTTTACAGAAATGAAATCTTCATAGTGTGTAGAATTGTGGGTAAAAAGATTTAAATCGATATTGCAATTATTAACGAAGATATGAGCAAAAATACGAGCGCGCGGTCGAAAAATCCGGCCTCGCCGAACAATAGAAAGCCAGGTTATGCGTTCAGGTGGAAACTCACAAATACGTTTTCATTGCCGCTCGTTGTATTAGTGGAAGTGTATAGAGACATTGTGAAGATTCTACGCAATATGGCGTAGGAATAGTAGATTAAGTGTAAGTTGAAAAAAAAATTTTTTATCAGTACATTTCTTCCTTTTTACTTTAAACGCGTTTTTCTCGAAACTACATTTTTCAACATGGGCAGCATGATAACTTGAACAATTTTAAACATTTTTGGATGAAACTTGCGCTCATCTACGCAGAATTAAATTGTTTAAAGGCCATCGGCTCATTTTTTAAAATTTTAATTTTTAATATTTTTCCAATAAGTTTAAAAGTCCAAATTTTAAACGAAAAGTTGACACTTTTTTCAAAATGGCCTAATTTTCTTATTTTTCACAAATTCAAAAATTTGAGCCGATGGCCCTTAGCTACAACATTATTTTACAAGACAGTACTTTGATTTTAATAATTTTGTGTTTCTACAGGAAGTTAGGATGCTGCCCATGGAGCCCGGATTTTCGTGGAGAGGTTGACGCGGCTGCAGATCAGAGCTTATATGTAACCAAATTAGACGGAAAAAATTTTTTTCTATACATAAAATATCAAGGAACAACGTGGAATTATTAGCTTTTCAATTTATTTTACTCCCTTCCTGAAAAAAATTCCCAAAATGCGTCAATTTTTCGGCGCCGAGAACGTATGTAGGTAACCCCTTAATCGATTTTCGTCACGTCTGTGAATTCTTGACGTATTATTGTAACATTTGTAAAAAACGACACGATTCATAAAATATCGCTCCGAAGAATCGTACCACTAAAACGAGGAAATGGATAATCCCTAAAAACAGGTTAAGCGTGAATGTCGCATCAAGAGCGGCAGGAATAATAAAAAAAAGGCAAAACAATATTACTTGCAGAATAGGAAGAAATGAATTTGTGAAATTCTACAAGTTTTAGCCCAGGCACAGCCTTATCTCTTTACGAAAATATGTTACCGCCTACGAAATGAGACACCGGGTTTGACGTATAAAGATGACGAAGAAATCTAGCAATTTATATGATAAACCATAATTCGCGAAGGGGCTTCGGCAAGTTGATCGGTCGATATTAACGGGAGAACTTACATTGAAAATTCACCTGAAACAAATACGCGTGCCCAAATAACAACGCGGTTGCGAATTCATGGTCGATAAAATCCCGATCGAATCGAGCGTATTGACGATTGCTCGACATTCTTGCAAAAGCGTCGATGGGAAAACACGTCGGAACAAACTCAAATCGCTCGTTCTTCTTGTCGCTCGTATCTGCTTACGATCGCGATACCTGAATGGCGATCGATGAAAAGGCGAACTCCCATCCGACGAGTGTGTATCGAGCAGCGAAACGAAGCTCCTTTCTTATCGAGATGCTATCGTTATGCGCGCGCGAGACGCGGATCGAGCGACGATACGCGAATCGCATCGTAAAGTTGAGGGGCACCGATTTGCAATACCTCGGGGATACCATCGACGCGAAGTCCGCGTTCAATCGCCGGAGAAATTCTTTAAAACAAATCGCGGCGGATCTCCGGAGATCTCTCTCGAAGAAAAGGAGGAGATAAAAATGACTCGGCTCTCAAGACACGTATGTCCGAAAATCCCTCGGGATACGTCTCGTATACGCTCGGAACTCCCGAGGCGAACCCCATTGTTACATGATGGATGAGACAGGATATGGTCGTGCTCGTAAGCATAAATGCAGCGGTGTTTCGCACCGCAAACCGGATCATTGCAACTTGAAGGGACGCCATAACTTGACGGGTCATGCGTTCGCCGGTTTAAGCGAACACACATCACCGTTTCCCGACAATTGATTAATGTAACAATTATCATACGAGGAACGCGTGATTTCTATTCAATGGAAATATTTACTCTGGAAACAAATAACAATGCGTCTCTCGCGTACGTCGATACAGCAAAAAGATTTTAGATCTCTTTTGAAAGATCGCGCTGCGAAAGTAGCGATTTGATTTCCCTGTACTCAACGGTCGATGTTTACATTGAGCATAATAATGGAAAGAGATTTTCCAAGTCGGAAATCGGATATTTAAAGATCTGCTATACGTCCATTGCAGTCGTGTCGGAGATCTTGGTGGTTCTCCGAAGAATTTAGATTGTGTCTCGGATTTCACTTTTGTAGAGACGTTCCACTGTGTAATAAGTTGAAATGTGAAGCTATCACTTTGAAAGACACACACACACAAATACATACATTCTCTCTCGTACGAAGTTAATTTCAATTACAGGACGTGACACCAGTGCCTTAACCGGTGTACTGAGAGCTATCAAACTCCGTTTGACATGTGACTCTAGTTACTATTGGCCGAATAATCGGTGGACTAATACCTACAATGATCTGTGATGTCCACGATCAATGGCACCAATGTGAAACAATACACGATTGTATTACGAAATGATTTTGCCAAAATGGCGATCGATCCTTAACCTGTAAGTGCTCGCGTGGGGATCAATTTGACCTATATTTTAATTAATTTATTGTTTATGTATAAACAAAATTTTTTTTTATTTATAAATAATTATAAACTAAGGCGTGTTTTAAACATAAAATAATAATTTTCAAGCATTAAAAATTAAAAGAAATCTATGACCCATATTCAGAACGTGCTTCTAAAGATGTTTTTTGTCACTCTATCCTTGTTTTACTTCTAATGAACGATAAAGATAGAATGACAAAAAAAGCGCGCTAACATCTTTAGAAGCACGTTCTGAATATGGGCCTATATGTTTAAAAATATTTCTTTATATAATATTTTGATTAGTAAATTCATAGTTTTCGTCTGGGTCAGTTTGAGATCCCCACGTGCTTACTGATTAAATTAACTACTTTAAGTAATAAAAGTATTTTCGCTGTCATAATGTTACTATTAGAAATTTCATTAATTAATAAAAATAAAAAATTTGAAGAGTAACTATAATCTTTTCCTGTTTAATTTTCTCTCTCTATTTTTGTTAATGCAGTTATGTAATTTCATGAACGAACCGTAAATCGCGGAGAATAATCATATTTGTATGTCGGATTTGTCGAAATATCGTCAGGTAGGCAATAAATATACTTAAATATTTCTTGGATGTTCACACGCTGATACAAAAGTAGCATGCGTTGGGAAAATCTAAATATTTTTCGCGAAAAAGTAAGTAATAAATATTTCTTTGACATTCTGTAGGAATAAATTGATTTTCAGATTCAATTCGAAAATGTTCGTTCCGTTATTTTAACTTTATATTCTTCTCCGCAGAACGCTTTGTGCGGTGCCGAACACACTCGTCTTCCAATAAATATATCCTATATATATATCTACCTTTTTGTGTAAGCGCAAAAATTCTGTAGCTTCCGATAGGAATGCACGGGTGACGTAGTTATTGTATCCGTTACGAAAGCAGGGGCTTATGGTAAAATCAACCTGCGGATGTCTCCGGCCATTTATTCGATAAATAGTTTCGCGTATTCATCAAAGTTCGTAATAACGTTGCGAATATTGTGACGCGCGGTGCCTCGCGTCCCACAGTGGTTTTTTTATACTGTCGTTTTTTTCCATCGTCAATCAACAAAGCCCCGAATGCCTCTCGGCCGTATTCGCGAATAGATCCGCATCTGGGTCGTCCCTTCTGGAAAAATAATCGCAGTCGCCAAAATCATGGCCGGTAGCCAAACCCAACGATCGTCGGCTATAAATTTCGACGATCGGGTGGCTACCAGCAATTCGAGGGGTCAGGCTCCACGATTATTCACCCCCCACGATTCTCATTCTTGCATCGATCGCGATCCCTGTGGGATAAAATGTTACACGAAAGGCGGAGGCGACCTGAAAAATGGTCGTCCTACGACCTGAAACGCCCTTCTGGAAGGTGATGACGGAACAGCGATGCGTACGGCAAGGTCGGCGACCGTGTCGGCAGTCTCACCCCTTGGAAACGCAACGCCTGGAAGGAGCGGTAAGGTCGAAGCCCTTTCATCTCGAAGAAAGAACCAGGAAGTACGGTCTCTGTGGCGCGATCGCGGAGGGGGTCCCCCCAAGTAGTCACATCTGGGAGGGAAAAGCATGCGGTAATTAACGCGTCGACCGTAGCGCGGCGAAGTTTCCGTTTTGCCTGGAAGAAAAAAATGCGCGCGATGACGACGTGGCCCTAATCCGCGAGAAATACGCCGGCGAAGGAAAAAATATCACGAGAAACTTGCCGAGAGTTGCGTACCAAGAAAAAAAGAAAGAGAAATGCGAAATATATAATTGCAGAATCCAGTGGAGCTTCTGCAGTCTCAAATACCGTATCTCGCTTTTACGTAGATTAAGTGTCGAATTTTAGTGAGAGATCTCTCTCTACCATGGGAAATATCTCTGAACAAACGTTACGACCAACGTAACGCAATTTTCAAGCGAGGAAAATATTTGTCGTTCCGAAAACGCAAATAAATCCAAGAACACGCGATTTAGCGAAACTTTACACCGAGCGAAGTGTCATCGATTCTGCAAATTTGCAAGCGGCAAAGTTCGGCCGTTAAAGCGAACCGTTTATTTTCCACGGAGTTGCAGGTCTCTCACAAACAACGCGGAATGTCACGATTTGCATCACAATTTCCGCTAACTGTTTACTACAACTATATACGAGTACGCACGTGGTCACGAGTCTTTTTTCTCGTCTCCGACCGTTTCAGAGTGCGACATTCTCGTACTTAAATGAAGTATATCCGACAAACGCGTGTTCTTGCTATTCGCATTATGAGCGTCATTTTCCAGCTAAGGATAGAAATCTAAAAAAAAAGGACTCGCGTATACAAGGTGCTCCGCACACTGAGAGAAAAATGTATGATATTTGGAACTATAATGACATAGTAAATGATTATTAGTTAGGAATATCATTTTTATAGTAAGTTTTACCATTTATGTTGGTGACAATTACTATATAGGCATAGTATAAGTGACCTATGTAAAATTTTTTTATCAATAATTATTTACCAATAATTTTTTACCAATAATTATAATCATTTGAAGTAAAAATATAGTAAGATAGAATATATGGAATAGGTAAGAGAAATTAACCATTTCATATAGTCAATACAATTGGAATATTTGGTAAATATTGGTAACTATAGTCTTAGCATGCTTTACTATACACATGGTAATAATAACAAAGCAAATATGATGACTATAATTTCTGTTCACTCTGCTATATTTTGCATGTTTAAATAAATTATAAAAATATGTTTGAGGCCAAAACTCACTATAAAATATAGTGAGATTATTGTTATTCCAACTATTTTTTTCTCTCAGTGCACAATCACGTGACAATTAATTCTCTTAAGACTTATTTATAGCCTTTTGACAGTTATATCGCGTCTCATTTTCTATTTTCAAATCCTATGTAAATAAATATATTTTAAATAAATAAATAATCTACTGTTTTATATAAACAACGTAATAAGTGTACTATAAAATAAATTACAATTAATATCTAGCCAGCTTCGCATGTTGTACACAGACATTAACTTCTTCTATCGTGAGATCAAGTATAATTGTCGAAGACACAGAATAATTCTTTAGAAAAAAGAAGAAAAGATGTCAAGAATAATTACAACGTCCTGAACATTGCCAATTACAAGTTTATTGCATGCGTTAAATCTCTCGTTTGCAGAACACTGAGTACATCGGCGACGAGTCGCGGGAAGTGGCAGCGATAACCGCGTCAAGGTGATTTCTTTTCCGCGTTTCGTTCTGATTTTACATCCTCGGCGTATGAGATAAAAAGATGGCCTGACACGTAACGTCCGTGACAAATGTTTCACAGCGACGTACGCGATGAAATTATGCACCGCTTCGCGCTGATCGTGCGAGAATTCCGTTTGCCCTCAGCGGAATACGCTAATCCGGATTTAATAACTTCCGAGTGCCGGCTTACAGTAATAATCCATAACCTAGTAATATCTCTTGTAGTTTCGCGTACATTAGCGATTACTTCTTCGGGAAAATTAGCACCAGCGGTTCCCGTGCAGTCATAATTTACTGTACTTAGCAGAAGCGTATATGCATATTCCGTTAAATTAATCGAAAATTAAAATTATTATTTAGTTCTACGCCCCAAATATGGTCTAAACGGTGTTAAATATAGGATATTACAATATATAATTTTCGATTTCTGTTGCATTTTCACGTAATTATCACGAGATTAATGAAAATCGAAAATAGCTAGGACTTTCGATCGCTAGGACGCAGGTGTTCAATTTTGTGCAAACCAATTCAACCGATACAAATTATCCCCCTCGGATGATTATTGAGGCATAACCGATTAGGAGATGATCTTTTTTTATCGAAACTATCGAGAAAGCCATCACCATCATCCTCACTTTCCCAATTTCTAACCCAACGTTATAACATTTTTAACATTTACATTTGTATGACTACGCTTCGTGTCAAAATTTCATTATGGTAAAAATCATTCTCGCAACTGAAGAATATGATTTTGTCATCTATTTTTCTTCCGAAGATTAATTCCGCAAAAGTTTATCTTCAATCGCCGGTTATACGAAAACTAAGGCACTTCGAGTCTCGTAGATAGAATCGATCTCAAATCGGTTAGAGGATTAGTAACGAAGGCGTCTGGTGATTCTAGACCAATCTGTGTGTAATAAATTAATTTACTTCTCTTTCCATACATCGTCTCAATTCCTTCCGGAGGAGTGATCGCGTCGCTTTCGTGTCGATCGACAAACCTTGATACCATCTGAATCTCACGATTTAGCACTTCGATCACGACAATACTTCTATTCCGCTTGACTAATTAAGTCGCTAGTGAAATGGTAATTGGTCCAAAGTTCATTCGGCCTGTACTGTTTCAACAGCGAGAGCCGCGCACACATCCGATCTGTATCTCGTTGTTCTTTTGTTCGACTATCGTGAAAGTAATTAATTGGACGCCGATCGCTGTAGATATCGTTAACGATATCTTACGGACGGAATTTTCAAACTCCTTCTTCATTTTTATCTTGTTTTAATTTAACTGTATTTATCGCACTGCGCTGAGACGCGAATCGGATCGAGGCGATATTTATATCAAATAGCCGCTAAAAAACTGCTGCATGATAACATCGAAATGCCGATGCACACGTAAGATCCGCCGATATTTTTCGGATGCGGGTTTGACGATATAAAATTGATTGATGCAATAACGTATGAATGACGCGATGAAATTGTAAATGTTTCGCGTTCGTGCGTTTTGAATTTTATACAGCGTGTGATGCGCAATCTAGTGCAAAATTAATTATTGAACGTATAACAACATGTAATTAATGAATGAATGTTCATTATTCGGAAACTCTCTTGAATTCACCCCTGAAATTACAATGCAAAGGCATTACGAGCTTTACATGTCGGCCAAATTTTAATTACTGTACACGCTCGATATTGAATCTCAAAGCGCCAACGTCCGCAGCTTTATCTCGCAAACGCAAACTCCGAATACATAATTATCAAGATAAACACCGACTATCGTAACAGCTATTTACTACTTGCTTCGTACGATTTCAGGCAGGTTGGTCATCCTACTCGGCGAACGGTGAAATAATAACTAATCCGCGAATTCGGCGGAGCTGGCGCGACCCTAGGGATCCGGATTGATAGGAATTATTCGACAACTGAATCAGTTACGATTACAATCTATCCGCAAATTGGGGAAATTGGATCTCGATAGAGCGGTGGATAGAACTAAAGTGTTGCACCAGACGAAAGAAAAATATACGCTTCGTCGCGCTCCGAATTTAATCCAATCAACTATTTTGTCAGATTCTGAACGAGCTTCATTCGCGTATAATCAAAGAAAAAATAATTTAGAGAACCTTTCACCGATCGAACAGGGCGATCTGTCGATATTTGTCTGTACCTTTTTTAGGACATGTCCTCTCACAAGTTTCATTAGTTACATTTCATCAACAAAAATTGGCATGTAAATCATCCTGAATAATGAAAATTCTCATAGATTCAACATACAAATGAACGCATTTTGTCTATTTAATATTTACGATAACAGACATAAATGGAGAAAAATGTGATTTCAGTCTTACTATAATTTCTGCGAATTTTCTCCTTCCTAAAATTATGGGATCGTTAACGACGTAAAAGCTTTGAGGAGAGTAGCGCGTTCTCATCGCGAGCGTACTTTGATCCAGGCAAAGAACAATTAGTCAGGATTAGCGTCGTTAAGTCGAGAAAACAAGATAGTTAGATACTCTGCTACGCAGAGTGTTTTGGTCTCAAAGCCTTTCGAAAGCGTCTTAAACTTTCGGCAAACTACATCGATCGTGCGAAATTGACCGATAAAAACTGCGCCCGACTTTCAACAGCTAGTTCGGCAGCCTGTAATTATTCGGGATTTATCGCTATGATTCCCGCGATGGTAAAACGGACGAATATGTCGACCTCGAACTCGGAATTAACCAGGCAGGCGTCAGAAACACGCGAGGCTTCAATGTCGCTTTTCAAATGTAAAAATATGCCCTTTTCTTCTGTTCTTTCCGGCGCCGTGGTCCTTCGCAAGCAGGCAACGAATATCCCCCCCGTTATATTCCGTATATTATCGTAAATCTTTTCGCGAGCAATTCCGCCTCTCGGTTCTACTTGGTCTTGTATTATTCAATAAGATATGATATAAATGTAACGTAGCCTTTCATCAATCATCATCATATATCATCGCCCAAATCCACTGTGATACAATTGCGACATTTGTACGCACATTAATCAAATATGTAGAGAGAATATCGCTGCGATGGTCAGCACCGGAAGGATTATAATATGCATACTGCTCAAAACAATTAGCGTAACGCGCCGTCGAAGGATTAAATTCAGTACCAAAAGGTGCGTAGCTCTAAAAAATCGAATTTACACACAAATGTAATTATCGAACGATCACGATTGAATCCCATGAGAAGCATTCGAGACGTCAAATTTTCTAATAAACGACATCTTTAAAAAAAATCGCCTAATTATCGCCTTGGAGTAGCGCATAGCTATAATAAAATAGAATTATATCACATATTACATAGCACTATATTATAATAACAAAGGTTTTCAACGAGAAGCAGAATCAAGGCACAACTTACGTCGATTTCCCAACAAATATTTAAATACACCGGCGAAAAAAAAAACGCGCGGGAACCTTCGACGTCGATTATAATTAATATAATTAACGAGCAAAATGTACGATTAGTGCCCTTAGGTGTCACCCGCGTCGGAAGAACCGAGGAGCCGAGATGCCTCTTTCACCTCGCTCGAGGACATCGGGAGGCGCGAGAGACCGCGAGGTGCCGCGGAACAGGCGCGGGTTCGGGAACTGCCGACTTCGACAGTTCGGGGAAACTGTCGGCGCTCTGTGTGCGACGGGGGTTTCCTACCCCCCTCTATAGCGCGCGCCGGGCACCTGACGTCCCTCCGGGGGGGGCAGGGGAAGGAGAGGGAGATTCCGTCTCCGCACCCGTTCCGCCGCCGCTCACCCACGCAGGCAACAAGAGTGTCTCGGCACTCTCTGCGCTCACCAGCCAGGAACCGCTCATCGTTCCCATGACGACTCGCGTGCGATTCACCCCTTCCCCCTCGCCCCCCATCGTCCTTCCCGCTCGTCCCATCCCGACGCACCCTCGCGAGCGCACGCGCCACCGGGCGCCTCGTGGCAACAGGTTTCGGATCCAGCGTTGCGAAGCGCGGCCTGCCCGGAATCACGCACGGATACCGAGATCGGGACGGGGCGATCGATATAGATCGACGAGCCGGGAGACGCGGCACGCGGGAGACGAGAGCGTGAGGGAGGGAGTCGGAGAGAGAACTCGGCAAGAGGAATCTCGGACCGAGGCGCGCGCGGCGGGTTTGCGGCGCGGCAGGATCTGGATTATCGTGGCCTCGTGACATGGATTTCGAGAAAATGATGTATGCCGCGGAGGGGAAGGGGCTGACGCGGATTATGATGAGATATCGGGGCGGTTTTGCGAACGCGGGAAGATGCCCGAACTCTTCTCTTTGAAGACGCGGTTTTTTTAAGGCGATAATGTAGCCGGGGTTTTTTCAGGGGTAGAATTGGTGATAAGACGAGGGTACCGGGTAAACTTTCCAACGATTCCATCTCTTCGATTTATCTCCATCTAACTTCCTCTGGATATATTTCGCGAGAAATACAGATAATTCTTATGGTTTTCTCGTGAATTTATGTGCTTTCATTGTGATGCATGATGTTATCAAAATAATGACAGAAAGAATTCGCTGCAACTCTGACATGTTAAACCATAAAGATTTATTAAAGGATTTGTGTGTGTGTGTGGCTCATAGCCCCCTTATGTTTCTTATTTGATTACACTGTCCAACACGGATTTTAGACCACGAACCAGATAAGATGATTCTTATAGACTTTTTGTCGTTGAAAACGTATCCGTTAATGAAATTGCTCTATTACGTCACATTTTTGAGAAAATTGGACTTAAAAGTACCGAAAATGGCATTTTTGAGCATTTACCTTTGAGCTAAAATAGCTAAAAAATGTGACGTGATAGGGCAATTCTACAAACAGATTCGTTTTCTATACCAAAAAATCTATAAAAGTCACCTATTGTGTTGGCTGCTTTATGCAAAAAGCTAGTTATAGATAAATTAAAAGAAAGGAATTTAGATAAATAACCCTTTGAGGATGGTAATGGTCCGTTTATGCAATTTAAATAATCACTTGCACATAACGGTATCTAGAGTCGCCGATTATGAATCCAAGGTCAAAATTGTCAAATATAAATTTATTTAAACAATCATTATTTAAACAATGTATAAAAAAGTTGATTTAAATAAAAACTATATAATACCATTGAATTCTACGGAAAAATATTGTATTGCATTATTTTTCCGTCATCCCATTTTTTGTAAAAAAATGCAAAATTTTTAACTCTGCGGCACGGTGGCATTGTACAATATGCCACCTTTTTATATATTCGCTTTTTTACCTTTTTTACATACTTTCTAATGTATTATGATGATAAATAAAAAAAAATCGAAAAGAAAAATGTATAATTCAAAGGGTTAAAAATTCGACATGGACACAGAAGCGGTGATGCAAATAAAAATAGTTTGTAATGTTTGTATAACATATAATTTCTATGTTTACATTTTCTATGTTTTTTAATTTTTCTATAACTATAACTTTTTTCACAAAGCAGTCAACACAATAGATGATTTTTATAGATTTTTTGGCGTAGAAAACGAATCCGGTTGCAAAAATGCCCATCACGTCACACTTTTGAGCTATTTTAGTTCCAAAAAACCCCAAAATACCATTTTTGGCTTTCAAGTCCAATTTTCTTAAAAATGTGATGTGATAGAGCACTTTCACATTAGCAAATTTGCTTTCAACGACAAAAGATCTATAAGAATTACTTTGTCTGGTTTGTGGTCTAAAAAAAGTTTAAATTGGTCGGACAGTTATTAAAAGATTAGACTACTGTAAAATAAAAGTTCTAAAAGTAATTTTGAGAACCTAATCTGCATTTTTTATAAATGTCAATAACTATAATATTTTTCGACTCTTTTGTATGAAATGTGACACAAAGATAATTAATAATATAAGCTTTTAATACTAACACACGGAAGTTTTATTTTCCATTTTCCAAATAAATAAAATCCTAAAATTGGTTCGTCACGGTAACCTAATACTCTTCGATACACAGGTCTCTATCCCAAAATGGTTCCGAAAGGAAATGATGTCCACTCAAAAGAAAAGAACCGTGTAAAATCGATTATTCGGACTTCCCTCCTGTCTGTTCAAGCTGGGGCGAGGCGAGAAAAATAACCGGGAATAATCCACAAGAACTCCCGAATGTTCGATCGACGCGAAAGTATCATCGACGTCTCGACTTCGGCCGTTAAGAGGAAGTTGTAAGAAAAGCAGGAAAATATCCGTGCGCGTGTCACAGTTATTTCGGCAAGGCTCGGTAGGCGGTAACGTGGTCAGCGATCTTTTTCAGATCGACCTTTTGGGGAAGCGAAGTGGCCCTTAAGAGTGGCCAGAAAGTGGCAGGTACGAGGGGAGAGCCCCTTTGACCGGTTCCGCACGTCATCGCCATAGGATCGGTTGGGCTTCAACCTTGCGATCGCTGCGTACTTGACACGATTGCTGCGCACACGTACGTTCCTCCATCGATCCTCGCGGAATCGCGGTTTATTGGCTCTCACAGGAGATTAAGCGTGCTGCATAGCGCGATGATTAATGTATTATCTACAACCGTAAATCCGTAATTAAGGAGAAATTAGTTATCAATTTACCATCTAGAACGATTTGCGTGTTACGAGAAACGTATCAATAAATAATTATGAAACAAGTGTACCTGTATTACTTTAATAACGACACGAGGCAATTATATGTACGATGTAATAATGTAAAATAGTAATTGAAAAAGAAGAAATTTATTTTTTTGCATTCGCGTACTTTATCCAGCAATTTCATTGATAATATATCGTAGGATATCGTAAGATAAATCACCACGTATGAATCGACCCTTTGTTTAGATAACTCGTTTCGTGTCCTTAGACACACCTGAGATGCTTTCTCTCAGTCGGAGTTTTTTCAATCGAAGTTTCGCAGACCACCTGGTACACTGGTACTTACTTGTGTAACGGAATGTGTGATTACAGCTAAAGCACTATTCTTTTAAAGATATCACCAATCTTCTCAAGATCTTCTGCATTCAAGGATGCCTAAATTGTCATCGATTGCATTGCACATGTAACATTTTTATTCGCATTCGACGCTTTTAACAACGGGAGAAGAGGATTTCTTTACTATAATAATTATACTGAAACAGTATTATTTCCTAGGAAAATTAGTAGCTTTAGAGACAAATAATTTCTTTAGAAATTAATTAAATTAATCATTAATTAAATTAATCATTAATTAAATTAAAATTATTAAATTTAAATTAATTAAAATTAATTAAATTTAAAATTTCTTTCACGCAAAAACAATTATTTCAGATATAATAATTAATTTCTTTACAGTTTTTTCGGGAAGGGGGGATCTTATAGATGCTTGTTAGCATCAAAATTAATAAATTGCTCGTCAATTTAACATGTGAATTAATTCCGGCTTCATGTAAGGGTTTTGTTTCAAGACCGACGAATATGCGACGCGCAGTTCGCAGGAACAGGGAATTCACCAAAATTATTATTACACACCAAGATCCGCGGTTGACCGACACTTGGCCTATTCTTATTTATTGATGATTGATTTGTTAGTGGCATACACACGAAAAGTAATTTAACGACAAAAAGGTGCGCGAGCTTTAGTACAATGTTTACGTTGGAATCTCAATCATCAAACCTCAATTAACGTCGAAATAGGGGATTGGCTGTGTCATCGAAGAGATCGATACAGCACCTATTAGTATGTCAAAGCAGCAAATAGAAAAAAAATGTCCTTTCGTCCATCGATGTTTTTCCCTGTCGACATCCGTTGGGAACGCAGGATGCGAACAAATTGGCCCGAATCTTTCTCTGTGGAAATCATTTCTCTGGCTTCCCTCGTTTCCAGGAGCAAAAAAGTCACTCGTGACTCGTTTCTTTTCGGCGATACCCGAAGCGATTTATATGGTTTCCGATGTTGCTCTTTCCGCGCTTGGGAAATTCATGCGTCGGTCTTTTTCACTCCTCGATCGCTGTTCGAATAAGATTTTTCCCAAGCAAACAAAGTTATAATGACTTTGCTCTCGATATGATTCTTCCTTTTATGGAAAATAAGCTTTCGAAATGAAAATCGCGAAAAACATTTATAAATTTTTCTCGAACGCAGTGGCTAAAGAAGTGATTCGTGGGCCTTGTTCCGATATACACTGTATATCGGAACACGGCCATAGTAAAATAATAGACCATTTATTCTATTAATGAAATAATTAAAAGTTCCGTGTATATATAACGTATCATTCTCGACAAGCGATCGTATTTTTAATAAAAGTATGTTATTCGAATTCGATATATTTTTCGTCCGATTTGAAAAATATTTGAACAGCTCTTGAGTTTTAGATATTTCATATACGAGTTCTGTAAAACGTTCGATAATAACTAGCTTCGTGTTTCATTTAATCTGCAAATATGTTAGATTGAAATGTCGTGTATAAAAAAAAGAACTATTTTTTAAGTAAAAATTGTAACAGAGTATGGTCTGACTGCGACAATATTAGTCATTTTCCGAAATGCGATATCATTAGCAAAGCATGAATTATATATGCTGCGGTATTTACAATCAATAGCTGTGTTTTCTCGTTAAATAAATGAGCTGTAGAGCCGGATATGAATAATAGCAATCGTAATTGTATGAGTATGTACAATCTCGTTTCAATTATTACAATCCGTCATTACGAAATCGGCATTATTTAGGACTGTTGATATGTATATATTCGGAGGGATCCGTCTCTCTTTCCCTCGTTCTCTCTTTTTCTTTCTCTTGTGTGTGACATTTGTAGTTGTATTGTATGGAAGATATGTAAAATCTGCTACTTATAACCGTATTTTACAATATTCTTTACAGAATATTCTTTTTATTTTATAATTACATTTACATTTACTTTATATGTTACAATTAATTTACATTTATATTATTCTTTATAGAATATTGTAAAATATCAAGAATAATAGATAAATCACTAATAATCACGTTAAAATTTTAAAAATGCTTTTTTCGCTTTCTAACGAGGAAGAGATAGAGTATCTACTGACTTCAATTTTAACATCCTCAATATTGGATCGATTTGACTGAGTGATATATTTTTTAAGAACAATTATATCATACCTTGACATGCAAAAATTTGCGGCCGAACTTTATACGTATTTATTATGTTAATATCTTATTGTGATTCGAAGCTTAATAGTGTTTAAAATTAAATAATAGACTGAAGACGACTAAGTTAAGTTGAAACGTTTCATAATTAATTAGAAATTAAATGAAGAATTTATCGGTTATTCCATCTAATAATTGCTCGTCATATTTGACCTTCCTATCTTAACATTCTATTGTTTAAAAATGCTATTTGCAAATGTATATATATTAAACAACGCAATACAAAGTCGCATCGCCGATAGAGGAAATAAGTTCTATTGGGACAACTATAAATTTATTTTATGCCACGGATTAAAATATGCAATTGTACTAATTAAATTTTTTACGCGTAGGGATTGCAGACCTAACAACCTTATTTAAAATAATCCTAATCCGCTTAATTAATAAAATATATCCGATATTAATAATTAGAAAATCGCTATCAATCATATTTTCAGTCTCAACTTGCATATAAATACTGCATCTTAGCTTACCGTTAAATTTTGCTTACGTTTTGCAATGCAAATCGACTTACCGCTGACTCCACAGACAACTCCCTCATAAACAGATAGAGAATGAAAATTTAGTTCACCTCGAGCTGCAGCCATGAACGTTTATACAACCCTAATTATGCAAGCTTTAATACACTATCTTAAGGCGTTTACTCATGCCTGCAGCCCGGAATTGTCGTATCCATCGTCGCGATAGTGTCGGTAATTATGCAGCGTGTTACTACGTGAGTTCAGTGCGTGCGCTAATACATCCTTAAGTCCGACAATTATTGCACGCGACGTCGCAAATAGCGTCCAGTACAATAGCAATGAAGCACAGCAAGCAAGCGGGCCTGCATCGTCCTACTAACATTAAGCCCGCTTCAAACGCGCCAATAGAAATTACGTCGAACGCTTCGAGGAAGCAATACCATCGGATGCCAATCTCCGCTACGTTCCCCGCTCCTCGCCATTTCCCCTAACAACATTCGACAATGCAAGCTTCACTTAAGAAGTTTCCCTAGCGTACCTCGATGCAACATCGATATCAAGCACTCGGAGAAATAAATCCGTAATATTTTTCTTGAGCTCTCATCGCTATAGGTATATATTCTCGTCTTCAATTTTATACTTAAGACTTTTATAAAATTGTAAATATGAAAAACGATAGAATAAAATAAGTTTGAAAAAATAGATATTAAAATTGAAATTATATAATTTAAAGTAAAATAAATGTTTTCGCGTTTAATTGTCAGAAATATATAATAAGAAATAGAAAACAACTCGTTTCAATTTCGTTGATCCATATTTTTGAGTAAATCGGATTGAACTATAAAAAGTGCTAAGATCTAATCTAAGGTTCAGATTGAATGAAATTCGAACTGGATTGTCGAGTAATACATGACAATTCAGTATAAAGCGTCAGAGCTTATCGGAACAAAATTCGCGCAACGAAACGGAAAATCGACGGTGTTGGATTTGCGCTCGTTATGAGCTTTTATAGAGCAGAGTTACGCAGAACTGCGACGAACATATTTCGCGGCATATAGCGCTTAAATTTTCACGGGTCCCTGCACCAACCATGAAATTGTTGTAAAACCCGTTTTACAACAAATTTCGATCGGCGAACCTCGCGCTTTCGCAGATTGTGCATTTGACAGCTCCTAACCCGCCCCGGTTTTGTACGTCTTGCATCAATCTACTGCACGACCGTAACTCGCAGCCCAGCGTTTCCATCGCTGAATATCCCTCGTCCTTTTTATTCCCATCTATTACACGGTAACCATATCTCGCTTCGGATACGCCATTGTATCACGTATAATGACATTAAGTGCCACATTTAAACGACCAATTAATTTTTGATTAGTGTCTCTGTATCTGTGTTTTTACTTCCCGTAGATTTCTAAATCATCTTTTCTTTTGCTTCGCCTTTTTTTCTCAGAATGAAATTGAAGATTTTGCTTTTCATTATGTCTCCCGTTTTTTTATCATTATTCTATTGTACGTTTTAATTCAAGTTATTAATGCAGCTTCGGACTTTTGTGTCAATTGTCATGGAAATCTCAGTGTACGTATCTACGGGGAATATATCATCAGGGTTTTTAATATACACGTCTGTCTGTACCTTTCTTCCTCTTTTTTCCCAACTTTCCCTTTTGTCTTTGTGTGTAGATATTTAAATCTAGGCGCATCACATAGATACACACACACACACACACACCAGAGTTGGGCATTTTGTAATCGATTACCGATTACACGATTACAGGTAAT
>NJRL01000250.1:336025-354601 GCA_003063815.1 Aphaenogaster rudis | reverse complement strand
ACCCTATTGTAGACCCAGCCTTACACTCTACACCTTTGATGACGTCTTTTCCCTGAACTGTGTACGCAGTCTACGTAAAATTTCAACGGCTTTAACGTTTTCGATCGCAAAAAACTTAATAACAACATTGCACAACGGCAATCAGTACCACTTCATCATAACAGCGATTACATAACTATGGCGAGACTATGACTATACAGAGTAGAATAAATGTGTATGAAATTAAATATGTGTATGAAATTAAAAACAAGCAATAAAACTCCTCTTCGCCAGTAATTAACAAGAAAATATATTTGATGTAATCGACACAACTGGCCAAAATTTATTTAAAAATTCACTACGTTTCGACCATTGGTTGTGGTCCTCTTCAGATGTTAATACATTATAATAAATAGATTAATACAAACATTCTATGAATGTGGCGTAGTGCCTGATAAAGCAAAAATCTAGACTAAAGAAAAGAGACTAAAGAAAATCTAGACTAAAGAAAAGCAAAAATCTAGACTAAAGAAAAGAGAATATAAAATTATAAGAATATAAGATTGAATATATAAAATTGCCATAAATTACAAAAATTACAAAAAGAGTTAAAAACTTACATATTATTCCAGTCAAATCAAAAGAAGATATAATCACAGAAAATACAATAGTCAAAAACTTTCCGAACTTAAAATATGTTTAATAAAAGAACTTGTCAAGCAGCACGTCTGTAACTTTCAACGGTTGTCAAAGGAATAAAAGAATAAATAAGCGAACGATACAAAGAGGGCAAATTGATATGTGTCATTTATTATTAAATTATAAGTCGCAGACAAATAGTCTGTATCCTTCTGTAGGTTGATCGTGTTTATGTTTTTTAATGAGAAACATTTCCGCGATTTCTCGTTTTCTCGTTTTTAAATATGTAATATAATATATTGATCTTCTCCTAAAAACTTTATAATATCTAATTTTCAAAATATATGTCAAAATTTATATCTGCATTTTGACATTTATAATTTCATTTTTTTAGTGATATTAGATTTGATAAAGTTTTAGGGCGTTTGAAATTAAAAGTAGTTATTCCTTAATTCTGTTTAATTCTATTATTAAATTAGCATTAACTCTTAAAATCCTTTAAAACAATAAGTTAGCTTTATATTTGTATGCTGCGCTTACCGTCTTCTAGCTTGATTTCGTTAATCGGTGACAATTTTGTTCGCAAGATCGTTGATTATTTGCATTTTTCATATCAAGGAGTCACATTCCGTGTTCCTCATGATTATTATCGTTTAAAAACGAACCGAACATTAAAACATCTGAAAGATTGTCGCAAGTATTTCTTGCAAAATGTCGAATGTACACGGTAACGCGTCAAACATTACGCACGATCGCTAATTGTAAAGTTATCGTTATCGCGTTTTAGCGTCTACTAAATCCGTCTGAAGGTGCCGATTGAAGTCGTCTCCGCGCGTTTGAAGTTACTTCTCTGCCAAAACGCAGCGGGAGCGATGGTATGGATATGTATTGCGTATGCACAAGAAATTAAAAATCAGGATATTAGTTAATACAAATTTTATTAAGATGTAAAATCCAAGTCTTGCATGCAAATAATACTAATTCATTGTGTGTGTGTATTATAATCGTAGCCTTACATGTACGGACTGCGTGCTCCCGTTGGAGGCATGAAGTCAACATTTGTAAAGAAGGATAGAGAAGAAGCGATTGCTTCCCTTGCTCTTACAAAGAGATGATCATTATCCTTTCTTTCTCTTATTTTCATTTTTACGTATTTACATCATCTTTATCAAACATATTGTATGATGGAGAGACCATCTATTTACACATATCATCATCTTTCAATGTTGTCTTTAGTTGTCGCATGCGAATGCGCAATTCATATAAATTTGTTGCAATACTATTCGATAAAGAAATGTCTATGTATATTCAAGTATAAATATATATATATATAATTACATATAAAATATATCACATACAGTATGTCTGATTTAAGTGGATACGCGTAATTATTTCGTAAAAAATTAGAAATACAAAAATGTTGTTCAGATAAAAGTTGTAAGGTTTAAAATGATCTATTTACTGATGATATCAGTTTAACCTTGAGTGGGGGGCATCGCCAACGTCAGGATAAGGTTACCTCAAATTTTTAAAATGTAACCTCTTATTTTTTATTGCATATTCTTGAGATCTTTTCAAAACACCCCCAAAAATTGTCTTTTGCATAAGCCATTCCGGAAATATGAAGCTTCAAAGTTTACAATATTTTGACATAAAATATAAAATATCTCGTAAACTATATATTGAAGAGCAACCATATGTTTTCCTTGCACCAATTGATTTTTCTTAATATTCTACGCATAAAAGTATTAAGGTACAGTTATCAAAAAATGAATAGTTTTAGTTTACTATTCATTTTTTGATAATTGTACCTTAATACTTTTATGCGTAGAATACTGAGATAAATCAATGAGATGAATCAATTGGTGCAAGGAAAACACATGGAAATTCAAGGTGATCTTATCCTGACCTTGGCGACGCCACCCAAAGTCAAACTGATATTATCAGTAAATAGATCTTTTTAAACCCTACAACTTTTGTTTAAACAACTTTTTTGTATTTTTAATTTTCTACAAAATAATTACGCGTATCCACTTAAATCAGACATACATACTGTATGTTTCTTTTCTCTAGTATAATCTTTATTTTTTTTGTATATACCAAAAAAATAATAAGAATTAAAAAATAATTAAAAAGGTAATTTTCACGTCTTTCTTATAAAAGTTAAAATAAAGTTTGAGAAAATAACAAAAAATTGACTGTATATCTATTTGATATATCTAATGTATATATCATTATATATAGAATATTGTATAATTTTATCACACTTTTACTTTTTGTAAAGTAAACAATGCAATCGTTATTTTATATTTCCAATTATTTTTCAATTATTCTTTTATTATTTTTTTTATATACATATATAGAGAGAAATTAATAATTATACATATTTATATTTGATTATATATAGACTTTTCTTTACCGGGCAATACAATTAGTATTTGTGCAATTGTTAATACAATAGTACTTGTACAATTCAGTTTTAGGCTAAAATACTTCTATATTAATAATAAATCTGAGTTAATACATTTATTTGAAACGGCTGAACGGTTTTAACTATGCTAAGTATATCCTGTTTGTATATCCCGTGATGTGCATATAAATTATATCTAAATTAATAAGTAAATATTATTTGTATAATGCCGAAATAGCCGAAATACTATCTGTATAACACGTTTATTTTCTAAATCCAGAAACAACGATTTTCCACAAAAACTATTTTCGGAAATTCATTTTTTCTGTGAAATATACATACCGACGGTATTTAGTCATAAAAACCTTGACTTTGTTTAAACAGTAAGATGTTGTCGATTTTCTTAAAATGTTCCTTAGAAACGTAATAGCGTGAGAATTTTTCAAAGAACTGATTTTCCATTTTCTTCGTAAATTTGCTTATTGTACCCTTTAGACCTGTTATATTCATTCATATATCAAATGATACATCAGCAGAAACTAATGCTATGCTGGATTTATTTAATAACTTACTCTGTTCACTGAAAGATTCTTCTGATTGTGATGCATGTTTCATTTTTGGTTTATCTTTATTCTTGGACAGCACATGCACTGACAATGATTTCTTTTCATATAAATATTGCTACAAAATTACGCAAAAAAATATAAGTATTACTTTCTTGCAGTTAAAGCGAAATAATTCATAACTTAATCCCTATTAAAAAATATTTGTGTTGTGAAAAAATCAAACGTAAAAATTATTTTAAAAATTTTAAATGACATTAAACATCTGAATATCTTATACAAATAATTTCTTTACAACTTATATTGTTTTGGAATGAGATATCATATCTTATTTTAATTTGCGCTTTGGTGTAACTGTGCTTTTGATAAAATTAACAATTTACGGTAAAGATTATCAATTTACGGTCAATTTATGGTTGAAAGTTACTTAAATCTTATTAGTAGATGAATAGTTATTACTAATTTTTCAATTCAAAATTTTTTTAAACCCAGGGTGAAAACAATTTTATTCTATACATGTTCTATATATTTTTCCATGTGGTATAATTCTTCTTTCAAATTATTTTTCAAAACATAGATTATGATACACAATGCAAGTAAAGATAAGTAAAGTAAAATAAAACACTAATACCTTATAAAATGTAACTAATTCTTCCTGCTTTATGTCTTTTACTGTACTTTCTTCCGATTTCGGTTCCAAAGTCATATAACCTGGTAAAATCATCTCTCCAAAGTGCGTCAGCTATATCTTCTATATCATTATAGAAAAATGTGATTAATTCTTCTTTGTACTTCTCTAAATCCATTTCAGAGAACTGACAAATATAAGTCTAAAATGTAATTGTAATATTATAACCGATATGAAACGTTATAAATAAATTTATAATTGTATTTCCGTATTTTATGTTTATCAGAAATAAATAATATCTCATAACTAGAGAAGGTTACGTAATAAGAAAAAAATATGAAAATTTAATTAAACAATATTCTATTTAAGAAAATGAATGATATTTCACAAATTACTTGTGTAATTTTAATTACTTACTTTTAATTTACTTACTTTAATTAATTGCTTACTTCTAATTACACTGTCATTTTTAAATAAAATATACCAAAAATATAAGTAAAACAATTAAATAATAAATAATAAAACAATTTATACAAAATATATTGATTTGTTTGATCTATTTTTTATTAGCAGCATATTTTGAGATGCTTTAGACAAGTTATGTCACACTTCAGTTAAACGTTATCGAAACTTAGAAGTGACAAGAGTTACTACTAATTTTTATGTCATTTTTAACGATACAAATAGTAATCACAACATTGTGTTTTAAGTTCTAAAATATAATTTTTTGTATAAAATCATCATTTGTTAAATTGTATAACCAATTATATAGTCTTTATAGATTATTACCAATTATAGATTTTGTATTGATCTGCTCAATTAACGACGTAGAGAATCGGGTGTCATTCTAAAAAAAAAGTCATCAGAATTTGGTGAAAAAGTAACGAAAATTATAACGACTCATTACTTTTCGAATAACGATAACGGTGACAAGTTACTTCTTCCAATAGATAATAAATAAAACGGTAATGAGTTACTTTTCGAAAATAACTTTCCCAATCCTGATAATTATATGTGTATTTATATTTAATTATATATAGACTTTTTTTAGAAGAACAGAAGACTTATAACGAGACATACATAGATGCGGAAACGAATTGAAAGGAATCCAATATCGGAAGGCAGAGGTAGAAAAAACATGTAGAATATATAGAAAAGGAGAAGAAAACATGATATATATATTTTGAGAGAGTGTACGGCGATCAAAAATGAAAAACGTATTGAAAATTTCTTAAAAGAAAACAGAGAAGGGCTGAAAATTATAAAGGGTAGAGCAGTCAAGAAGAGAAAAGAGAGGAGAGAGAGAAGCAGGTGGCGGAAAGAGACGATCTGAATAGCGATGACAGAAGAGTAATTAAGACAGATTGATGGAAGAAAGGACTCTTTTCTGTTATATTTTATTTTTAACGTTTAATGTTTAATGCGTAATGGGTAATATTTGATTTTATAAATAATATAGAATTTTTTTTAGCTACATAGGGAACAATGTTGGATCTAATTTTTATTATGTATGTTTACTTAGTTAAATGAGTGCAAATGATATGTGCAATATATAAACAGAATAAGTGAATTGTTACAGGAAGTCATTCAAAGCCGAAAGGCCAGAATTATAAATAAACTAATTATAGACTTTTTTATTGTACAATATAATAGCATTTATATAATTGTTAATACAATAGTACTCGTACAATTAAGTTTTAAACTAAAATACTTCCATATTAATAATAAAACTGAGTGAATACATTTATTTGAAGCGGCCGAACAGTTTTAACTATGCTATGTACTCTTTGTATGTCCCATGATGTGTATATATAAATTTTATCTAAATTAATAAACAAGTGTTATTTGTATAATGCCGAAATATCCGAAAAACTATCTATATAACAGGTTTATTTTCTAAATCCAAACAACAATTTTCCACAAGAACTATTTTCGATATGGAAATTCACTTTTTCTGCGCAATATATAGACTGACGCTATTTAGTCATAAAAATTTTGACTTTGTTTAAACACCAGGATGTCATCGATTTTCTCAAAATGTGCCTCAGGAACGTGATAACGTGTGAATTTTTTCACATGGCGATTTTCCATCATATATTTGCTTATTGTATTCACTATCGTATTCGTTTTGTTATCAATAGAAACTAATGATTCATTGGTCTCGTTTAATGATTCACTTTGATCACTGGAAGATTCTTCTAGTGAATTTGTTTCGAAAGTTTTTAGATCTACTTCTAAGGAATTTTTTGGTTTATTCCTATGCTTGGGCAACACATGCACTGACAATTGAGCTCTTTTTTCACATACAAATTGCTACAAAATTACATATAACAAATATAAGCATTACGTTCTTGCAGTTGAAGCAAAATAATTAACACAATTTAATCTCTTAAAAACATTTGTGTAAAAACGTCAAACGCAAAAGTATATAGTATTATTTGAAATATTTTAAATTACACATTAAAGACTTTATATCTTGATTAAGACCTTAATATCTTATATTGTTTTCTAATAAGATATCATATCTTATTTTTATTTGCGCTTTGATAATTGTGCTTCTGACAAAATTGACAATGTATGGCAAAAATAATTGAAAATTACTTAAATAATCAGTTGATGGACAGTTACTACTACTATTTCAATTCAAGATTTTTTTTTAATCCAGAAAGTAAACAATTTTATCTTGCAATTTCAATATATTTTTCTATGTAGAATAATACTTCTCCCAAATTCTTTTTCCAAAGAAATTACGACAAAAAAATCAAGTAAAGATATAAGTAAAGCAAAATAAAATACTATTACCTTGTAAAATGTAACTAATTCTTCCTGCTTTATGCCTTTTATGTATTCTTTTTCGGTTCCTGGTCCATCAAAGAAATATAACCCAGTAAAAGCTTCTTCCAAGAGTGCGTCACCTATATCTTGCAATTTTGGCATTTTGGAACATGTGATTAATTGTGTCTTGTACTTTTCAAAGTCCTTTTTGGAGAGATGACAAATGTAATTCTAAAATATATTTATAAAATTATAAACAATTTAAAATGTTATAAATAAAAATACAGTTCCATATTACATATTTATCGGAAGTAAGTAGTGTCTCATAATTCGAGAAGGTAATGCGATAAGCAAAGAATATGGAAATCCGAGATTAAACAATATTTTATTTTAAAAAATAAACGATATTCCACAAATTATTTGTTCAATTTTAATTATTTACTGCCATTTTTTAGAAAAATATACCAAATATTACAACATTAAGTGAAATAATTAAATAAAAAATTGAATATAATAAAATAATTCATACACACACATAATATATGGAGCAAATATAAATATGAAAGAAATCCCATATCGGTCGCGGCGGATCTTGGTGCCTAATAATAATTATTTTGTGAATTTTCCTACTCATGCGAACTGCGTGCCGCATATTCGTCGGTCTTGAAACACAGTCTTTACATGAAGCCGGAATAATTAATTCACATAATAAATTGACGAGCAATTTAATAATTTTTTATGCTCACTAGCATCTATAAGATCCCCCCATTCTCACAATCCCCGAAAAAACTGTAAAGAACTTATTGCGAAAAATAACACCTCAATCAGGATTCGAACCTGGATCTCCCATCAATCCGTGAGAACGCCCGCACGGATTGATGGGAAATCCAGGTTCGAATCCTGATTGAGGTGTTATTTTTCGCAATAAGTTCTTTACAGTTTTTTCGGGGATTGTGAGAATGGGGGGATCTTATAGATGCTAGTGAGCATAAAAAATTATTAAATTGCTCGTCAATTTATTATGTGAATTAATTATTCCGGCTTCATGTAAAGACTGTGTTTCAAGACCGACGAATATGCGGCACGCAGTTCGCATGAGTAGGAAAATTCACAAAATAATTATTATTAGGCACCAAGATCCGCCGCGACCGATATGAGCTTTCTTTCATATTTATATTTGTTTAATATCATTGGTCTTATTCTTAATATTATTTGTTTATAAAATATATTGAATTGTTTTATTTATTTTTGAATAGTAACATATTTTGTGTAAGATACTTTGGACAAGTTATGTCACAATGCAGTTGAACATTATCCAAACTTAGAAGTGATAAAAGTTACTATTAGTTTTCACATAGTTTTTATTGATACAAAGAGTAATCAGAACATTCTGTTCTATGTTCTAAAATATAATATTTTATATAAAATCATCATTTGTTCAATTGGATTATTCTGTATATTATTGTATAACGTGTTATAATTACCAACAAATAAGAGGTGAATTTTTGGATATGAAATTGAACAGCATACGGGTTCATAGATGATTCAACTACGATTAATAAGCCTTGTGTGCCGCCTGCTTTCCGCATTTTTACATACGTTCCATTGATTAAATCCCCAAACTTCTCAAAGTATACTAAGCATTTTTCCGACATTATATAGAGTACAAGAGCTAATTTCGAATTTAGGTCCATCGTGTCTTTGCCAATTTGATAGTATACTTGTATACACGAGAGATCATGGAATTCGTTTTCTACTTCGAACAGGACGTGAGTATCTACAATAAATACACTGTAATATAACATTATTATAAATCGTAATTGTTAGATGTTAATTTGTTCAGGACCGATATTATAATTTGCGACAAAATTTTGTTATATGTTGGATAATCTTTTAGTAATAAATGTGGATAGTAAAATCAATTTGTAATAAAATAAATTGATTTTCACTTAAAAATTTTTAATATGTATTTTCCAAATTATATGTCCAAATTTATACTTGCATTTTGTCACTTCTAATTCCATATCTCTCTTAGTGATATTAAATTTAATAAAGTTTTGAGGCTTTTGAAACTAAAAGTAGCTGTTCCTTAATTCCGTGTAACTTTATTAAATCGGTATCAACTTTCAAAATCCTTTAAAATAATAAGTTTTCTTTATATTTGCATGCTGCTTACCATCTCCTAGCTTCATTTCGCGAAACGGTTGCAATTGTGTTTGCTTGAGAGAAATCGTTGGTATTATATTTGCTTGAGCTACATCTAACTCAACATTTAAATCCAGATGGTCAGTTACTTGTAAGGTTTCTTCTATGCTTATATCACCATATATTAAGCCTTTTATGTACATATTATGGAGGTAATTCTTTACAAACTTTCGGATTTCATCAATAGTTACATCTATATAGCATCATAGAGGTGTTTAAACGATTACAATTGTTTAACTTGACATTAAATTATTTTATATTATAATTTAAATGTTGTTATCTAAATGTATTGTACAATATGCTTAGTTAACTCTAATGTGGACGTTATGTAATCATAGTATGTTAAAAAAACTTTCTGCTATATATTTTCCTATATATACATATTTTATATATTTTTCTATATATACATATTTATATATTTTCTATATATATTTCTAAATATCCTTTCTAAATTTTTTATTAATTATTTTTAATGGTATTACACGGAAAAAGAAATTTGTTAACTTGACTAAATCTTTCAACTAAATAAAATTTATTTAATTCAAGTATTTATTTATTTAACTTAAACATTTATTTATTTAACTTAAACATATAATATATTTTATGTTTAAGTTAAATAAATAAATTTTTAAGTTAAATAAATAAATACTTAAACTAAATAAATTTTATTTAGTTAAAAGGTTTAGCCAAGTTAACAAATTTTTTTTTCCGAGTATGTCTTAATAATTAAATCATTTTTCTCATACTTACTAGCGCTTGCTTCCAATGCTTTTTCATGCGTCCAGGATATTTCTGATAACAAGTTTGTAAGATAGAAGGATGCTTGTTCCATTGGTTGCAATTTTACGAAAGATGCTAAATTCTCGTCAAACTGAAATCCATTTTTAATATAAATATGGCTGTAACTTGATTTACTTTAATTCTAACTTAAATCTGTGGTTTCTCTATATCTCATTATACCTTGCGCTTAGAGATTTCCAAATAGATTTCAAACTCGGGCTTCATTGCCAACATGAATATTTCAAAAATTATTTTTGATAAAAATCCCTTGTATCGCTTAGGATTGTAATTAGTTACTTCAAGCTAAAATATATTTATTAATTATTGCCTTAACCCATACAGCACAGAAATTGCAGCAACATTGCAGTAACATTGCAGTTACATAACAATATTGCCGAAATGTTGCTGCAATGTTCTTTGCTGTATGGGAAATAGTAAATAATTTTTTAATCGTCTATTTCTCATATAAACATGATTATTATATCATATTATATTATTATATATACATGTTCATCATTTATATAGTTAAAAATTTTAATATTATTATTTTACTCACCAAAAATCCAAACTTGGTATTTATAAGTTGCCATTGCATATTTTTAAGGAAATATCCCTCCAATTCGAAAATAGCTTTAATTGCATTGGCTAATATAACATTTAAGATTTCATTCAAGGCGTTCTCATAAACATACGAACTACAAATCAATATTACAGAAAAAAATTGCATGTGTGATTATGGTAATATATATTTATTTGCTATAGAAATATATCTTGTATATTCAAGTTTGTCGCACATACCTGATGAAGTAAAAGATCATCTTAGATTGCGGTTTAATATTATTTGATTTTCGTATTGTGGGTATGTACCAAAGTTTTACTTTTGGTGTATCTTTTATAACTTTAGGAAATTCTTGGTAAAATAGTAGATTCTGCAAAATACATTGTTATCAACACATGATGATATGGAAAAGTAAGATAGGACATGATGGTATAATCGTAAAAGGCATGATCTCTTGTATCAAAGCAAATCGAACTTGTAAAATAAATTTCTTTTGTATCAGACGTTATTTTCCAGAAACATCGAAATTTAGAAAATTATGAAATGAATAGTATTTCTTCTTTATTATAATATTGATTAGTCTTTAATTTACATGCACGATATGTAGTACATGTGATTCAAGATATATTAAAGTATGATTAAAAAGATAAAGCATCAGTCTTTAAAAAAAGATAATAAAAAATAATACAATATACTGGAAAATATAAATAAAATATTAAATTTATTTTTAAATTATGTGTAATGGAATTTTTGTATTTTCATTGTAGTAGTCTTATAAGCGCTGTTAAAACGAATTCGATAATATAAAACAAATAATCATTCAAGTTTCAAAGAAAATAGCAATATCATTAGTATTCTAAAATCTATTTTCGAAATATGTATACTCTTTCGAAAACAAGGCTTCTTACGAAAAATTTATTTTACATCTTCGATTTATAAGATATCATTTCCTTTCACTTTGCATCACGTTTTTGTAAATAATTATCTCTATTTATCTAAAAAAATTTCTTAATATTAATATTGTTCATGATAATATATCAATAATTAAGTTAATAGGAAGTATTAATGCACTTAAATATTAATATAGAAAAATTATGTACATTTGGCCTTGGCCAAAAATCCATATTAAGTAAAAGTAATTTTGAATATGTTATGAATGGGTCCTTCCATGCATGAATTATTGTTTCGTTTATCATCCATCTTATATAGCTTTGTCCCGTATTGTTCCATTCTCTCGGACTCAATTCTTCGGAAAAGGATCTCATTTCATCTGTGATCAGGTAAACTCTAATAGTTTCCGGAGATATGTATTGATCTAATATTATTTTAATCATGGACGCAGTGTAACGGAACTTTCTAAAATATTGATTCGATAAAGTATCCTCCATTGAATATTCGTGCAAGTGTTTAACTATTTGTATAAGCCTTTGTTGAGTAAACGTTTGTTCTTCTTCAAATATTTTACACTTAAACATCTGTAAATGTAAAATTTTTATATGTATGTGTGTGTGTATGTGTGTGCTTTCCACATAATATTAACTACTGCTCTCCACATAATATTAACATATAGATTATAATTCCAGTAAATCATGACGTAACATACGGAAGTTGTTCCTTTATGACAAAAAAATAAATAAAATATGTTTTGAATGGATTAAATTTTATATAAATTTATATTTCGTTTCGTCACTTACGTTTTGCAATATTTTCTGCAATTTTAATGGATCATTCTGTGATGTTAGATATTTACTCTTGAATAAGGCCAAATATTTAAAAAAAAGGTTAATGATATCGTCGACATACAGATATGCAGTTGGCGATAAGGTGAAGACGACATGAAAAAAATTTAAATTTCTGGCTTCGTGAAATCCGATAGTAGAGATACGGCTACACCAACCCTTGTCTTTCAATACATTCAGTAGCGAACTTTTGTGATTAGATTCCAGAAAATAATTAATACAATCTACAGCCTATATTAATAAGTGAATAATAAGATATAATCAATCAAGGTACTAAAATATCGTAAATAGTCATAAGCACATTTAATAACATTTAAAGGGATTCTTCTGTAACTTCTCTAATAACATAACCTTGTCGTCATTCCACCTTTAATATAGAGTTAAAATTGATAAAAAAATAAAAGGGACCGAGAGAACAGACAGTTACAGAAACATAACAGTTACAAAAAGTAGAAAATATTTAAAAATATGCAAAAACTCTATAAATATAAACAGTTAATAAAAATGTATATGTATATACAATATTTATATATATAGATATACATAGGGTGTCCCAGACTTCGGCAATTTATCCAAAATCGAATTAAAGATCACTACTGGCATATTGTTTGAAACAACGCTATAAAACATTAGGTAAGCTTAACAACTTAAATAGTAATAATTAATAGTAATAATTAATTTTGTGCTAATAACAAAACATTATAAAAATACATAATTTTACAATTATTTATTTCAATAACGTTAATAAGAGTGTAACAGATAACAGATAACAGATGTTATTTGGAATTTAGAATTATCAGCAGGAACGTATTTTTGAAACTAGTACATCGTGTGCATAAAACAGGATTTTGGATAAATTGTCGATATAAAAAAATGTCTATTGTACCATACATTATTCTATTTTATCATAAACAAAAAAAATAATTCATTAGTTGATATTGATCTGTACATTTTTATCATGTGAAAAAATGATATAAACTATGGTATAAATTATAAGTCCATGCATAAATACAATAAAAATAAAAAGCAATTACAACAACGGATGGAGAATTATATCAATTTCGAGAATAGAATTAATGCTTGAAAACACCTTTACTACTATGTGGCATGCCTGAGCGCGCGAATTTCGGACAGTTTTATTAGTCAACTTTAAACTCTTCTCATTTGAAAACTATTGTAACCTCGACATTTTGGTATTAAGATTTTTGTCTCAAAATAATCTCAGGAATCTGTTTATAGCGGGTGTCACGCAAAGTCTAGGACACCCTGATATGTGTGTATATATACACGTATCATTTATTAATTCTACCTTTATAATAGTTATATGTTTCTGTAACTTTCCGTTTTTTGTTTCCTTTATTCTTTAATGAACTTTGGCTCTTTTTATATTAAAGGCAGAATAACAATATATATATATATGTGTATATATATATATATATATATATATATATACACGGAAAAAAAAAATTAGCTGCCGTAGCTAAAAACTGCGTGTGGTAGCTAATTTCAGTTGTTATATATATACAGCTAACATCTTAGCTGTGATATCTATTTTATTGCTGTCGGTGCAAAACGGTTTGCTGTAGTTTATAAATTTATAGTCACGACAACAAACAAAGTTTAGCAAATCATGATTAGCTATGGTAGCGAAAAATTTATTTTCCGTGTATATATATATATATATATATATATATATATATATATATATATAGAGAGAGAGAGAGAGAGAGAGAGAGAAAGCTTACAATGTTAATACAAGACAATTAATTGAAACATGTTATTTGTAAAAAATATCAAAGTGTTCTGAATGTTTATATTACATACCGGTCGCCAACAATTTTCTTTCTTGTTAGGTAAAGGAAATGAGAGTTTCAATTTTCTGATGGACCTGTTTGGAGCAATATGCCATTTAGTGCATAATTGATTTTTAAATGGATCCTCATAATCTTTTGGAATTTTAATTTTCCGATTCTCTATTTCATAGAACATTCTTCCTATCATTTTTTCAATTTTATCAAATGTATCTAAATATAAATTTATTCATTAGTTTAATGCGTTTCATATAATAATATTATAATATATAATAACATTATAACTGTTATTAGGTATTAGCCCTAAAACGTCTTATATATATACATATATTAGCTACGAATAAATTATTGTTTCTTACAGCAACTAGCAATGCATAGTGTCATAATATTGGCGGAGTAATGTTCCGTAAAAAACCTCAACAGCCTGGACTGGATCATTTCTACAGTCAGTTCCTCCAATATTTTCTTCTTGCACAAGTCATATTTCGAATAAGGATGAGGGGTTTCAACCATAGATCTTTCAAAATATGGATACCAAGCCGTATGATGTTGAAATGTTTTTTCTAATGTTGAATCTAGCTTTCGTATCTCTTGCTCAATCCCAGAGCACTCGAAGAGAGGTTTATAAAAGAATTGTGCAAAGCGATCTAAGACCTTTTCAAATACGGAGTCATTCTTTGTATTAATATTGAAATAAAAGGTGGTATGATCTGATAATGTTTTCAAAACGATTCTGCCGCCGTTATTATGTACAAGTTTATGAAACTTCTTATACTCAGGATATTTCTCACTTCCTAAAATTAGTGTTCGTTGGCACAAGTACGCCAATCCTGTGAAATCATCCGGATTGGAAAAATTACCTATAATAACATTTTATTTGTAAGTAGATTCATGTAATTTATAGTTTGACTATTATAAATTAGAGCAACGTGTTGAATTACTTGAAGTATTATAATTAATATAATTATATGAAGTAGAATTGCAGAATGATAAAATGTAGTCAAGAATTTTAAAGAATTCTTTTACTTGTTTTCTTCTTTATCTACTTTTTACATAAATAAACAAGAAAAACAGATAAATATTTTAAATTATTTGTACAATGCATAATACATGTACAGGATGTTACTTTTACTCATTACGTAACGAGTAAAAAAACGAGTTACTTTTTTCAATGAGTAACAATAACAAATTAATACTTAGTACAGTTAGTTCTTATCAGATAGATTGATGTGGAAAAAAATTGAATTTTAAGAAGATAGAATTGAAAACATACAAAGCTTTCTTTACGTTTTATATTGCCTTTATATTCAGGATTAGAAAGTAACGCATTATTTGTAACGCCGTTATCGTTACAGTCACTTTTTTGTAGTAACAATTTGGTAATAACGTTACATTTTTCGTAACGATAACGGTAACGCCACAGTTAAGAAAGTCATTTTTGAACTCGTTACCGTTACTCGTTATTCATTGAAGAGAGTAACTGGTTACTTTATTCGTTATATAACGAGTAAAAGTAACGTGTCAGCAACGTCGTTACTTTTACTGTCTCTATTTATAAAAATGATAAAAAGCTATCCCAATTTCTGGAATCATCCCATTTCTAGAAACTACATACATGCGAACATGCGTAGAAATATAATATAATAAATATTACCAATGTGAACGTCCAGTGCAACGGAAATCTCAGATAAGGTGGCATCATGTATTAACATCACTTTCATTTCATTTTTGAGCTCTAAGAGTTTGTAGATATTTTCCTTTCCATTTACATCAGTTTGCTGTTCTACCACTCGAAAATCTTCAGTCGCCATAACTAGTTATATTGTGGCTTTGATTTCTACAATTGTCTTTAAGTATCTCCTAAGAGAAACGCAAGGGTACTGAAGATTAGGATGTATGACTTTGTGTTATATGTTTCTTTATAATACACAACCAAGGTGTCATTGGCCGTACATCTCTCATGTTTGTATATAGAGCGAATCCGTTATATACTTTGAATATAGGCTTGCGCATGGCGTAAGTAATAAGGTGAACCAATGCGCATAATGGCGGACGTCAGCAATTTCGACCAATCAACAACTGTGCTTTTTTGCAGCGCGCTTTTTGAAATGTAATGTATTAGAATATTAGATGGACCGGAAAGGAAATTCAGTTGGTATTGCATCATCTTTTAGTCTCCGAATTATTCGTCGTTGATTTTTCGAGCGCTGCTCAGTCCATCGATCCTCAAAATAAACTGGCAGGAAATGTCGGTCACAGACTGCAGCTATATAGTACAATATTTAATAATTTTATAAAATAATGATAAAAATTATTTTACATATTAAATTTTATAGATTACTAATATAAATTTACCACAACTGAGTTTTAATTCTCCTTCTTTCCGCTGACAAGCTTTAAGCCACTGTTCCTTCAGCTTCGGGTCTTTTGGAAAATAAAATAACGAAACTTTATTTCCCTGCGGACCCTTCCGATCTTTCCCACTTCTTCTTCTACAATTTTTAATACAACAGCCCGGCATGCTGGATAGGACACCAAAATAAATAATTAAGAACACTAGTGACGTTTACGAAAAAATAACCTTTTACCTTTGGGTTGGGTTCTGTTCGGGGTGTTCGGTTCGGCGGTACATCCGTGTGAGAAGCAGCCTAGTGTTAGTGCAAAAAAGCACTATTGATGCACTGATGCTACTATTTCAGATTGGGAGAAACGAGAAAATGCATAATACAATTTCTTACAAAGAACATTAAAATTGAAATATTTTTCAATAAAACAACACTTACAATCGATAGAACAGACTTGTAAAATATATCGAAGATTCTCCTTTTATTTCGTTAATAAATAAATAATCATATATCTGGAATTAAATTGTGCTTAACCAAAACAAAACATGCTGTTCACAGCTATGACAACTGCCAAAGTAATAATATACCGGGTGTTCAAAATAAAGCATTACAAATTTTTATCTTGGAAACACAGCATTTTAGAAAAAAATGTTTCAGACGGAAGTTGTATCGTCTGAAGGGGGACAAATAATGGTAAAATCAGTTTTCGACAAAATCGATTTTTTCAGATCACACGGAGGTCACCGCCATTTTTTAAAATAGAATTGTATGATTTTTTTACATAATATGATTTCTCTAGTTATTCCGCATATAAAAGTATTAAAGTAGAATTATCAAAAGATCAATAGTTTACGAGATATTTCATACTCTTTTCTAGCACGTTTTGACATGAAACATAAAATATCTCTTAAACTATTCATATTTTGGTAACTGTTTTTTAATACTTTTATGCACATCGATTTTGTATTGTTAATGAGATGAATCAATTAGTGTAAAGAAAACACACAGTTGCTTTTCGAAAAAGATGTGTAGTTACATATTGCAAATAGATCTTTTTTTTTAAAGCAACTATGTGTTTTCTTTAGATCAATTGATTCATCTCATTATTCTGTGCATAAAAGTAATAAGGTACAGTTACCAAAAAATGAATAGTTTACGAGATATTTTATATTTCATGTCAAAAATGGAATGTCACGCTCAATGCGTGTGTGTGTGTGTGTGTGTGTTTGTTAATAACAATGTGGACGTTTTTTAAAAATTGCATATTCGAATTTAACATTGTGGTATCTTCATTCAAGGAGTACGGAGAGGAAAACTAGAAACACTTTTCGTTTATTTGCACACGTATAATGCATATATGCATATACGTAAAACGGATACAAGCAAGTTTTGAAAAAGGGGAACGTTATGTTTAACTATATTTGGATTAATTATAACTATTCATCGATTTTGTATTGATCTGCTCAATTAACGACGTAGGGAATCGAGTGTCATTCTAAAAAAAAGTCATCAGAATTTGGTGAAAAGTAACGAAAATTATAACGACTTATTACTTTTCGAATAACGATAACGGTAACAAGTTACTTCTTCCAATAGATAATAAATAAAACGGTAACGAGTTATTTTTCAAAAATAACTTTCCCAATCCTGATAATTATATATGTATTTTTATTTAATTATATATAGACTTTTTTTTAGAAGAATAGAAGACTTATAGCGAGATATACATAGATGCGGAAACAAAATGAAAGAAATCCAATATTGGAAGACAGAGGTAGAAAAGACATGTAGAATATATAGAAAAGGAGAAGAAAACATGATATATATTTTTTGAGAGAGTGTACGGCGATCAAAAATGAAATACGTATTGAAAATTTCTTAAAAGAAAACAGAGAAGGGCTGAAAATTATAAAGGGTAGAGCAGTCAAGAGGAGAAAAGAGAGGAGAGAGAGAAGCAGGTGCCGGAAAGAGACGATCTGAATACCGATGACAGAAGAGTAATTAAGACAGATTGATGGAAGAAAGTACTCTTTTCTGTTATATTTTACTTTTAACGTTTAATGTTTAATGCGTAATGGGTAATATTTGATTTTATAAATAATATAGAATTTTTTTTAGCTACATAGGGAACAATGTTGGATCT
>NJRL01000250.1:285051-312279 GCA_003063815.1 Aphaenogaster rudis | reverse complement strand
ATTTTAATAATTTTACATTTTATATTTGTTAAGTTCAGTTAACATAGCAGACATGTGCTAAATTTACACATGAATGTGTTGATTACTTAACACAAAAACTTTAACCAGCAGATTTTTCCATAAAAGTACACAAATTTTCTAACAGTTGTATTAACCAGCAGACGACAACAGTATACACGTGGTATCAGTGTTACCAGCTTAAAATTTTAAAATTCCAAGTCGAGCAGGTATAATTTAGGGCGTGTTCCAAAATTCACTGCCAGCGCTGAAAATCTATAGTTCACGTTACGTATATTATATATTTTCATCGCTGGCAGTGAATTTTGGAACATAGCCTTACAAGTACTCATATTCGATACCACCATTTTCTTTCGATACTTACTTGAATCGAAACAAAAAGTATCGATACTAATTTTACTCGTATCGAGTAAATACTCTTATTTACTTGGATTGAATCAACCCTAGCTAGAGCAAACCTTAAAGCGAAACGTGCGCATAAGTTCTGCTTTTTTTAATGCATCATCAGCCTTCCATCAGATCTACATTGCGATTACGGCGAGTAATTTTTCTACTTTGGTGAATATTGCTCTGTACCACTTGCGTTTATGCAAATACCGTACCACTCGTATTTATGACGCGGATATTAGTTACTATGCTGTCGCGACCTAATAAGAGAGAATAATGTGACTAACTTACTTTATAGCATTTTCTCGGTATGCAACTGTAAATGCATTACTCATTCGACTGTAGACATTGTATATCGATAAACTGATTAGCTACAAAGCTTAATCGAGATATTATAGACCACAAATGGCTTTTTCGATTAGCTAATTTGGATTATAAATACATTACCAAATTATTACTTGAATTTTGTAAAATTAAGGACGAAGATATAATAATGACAAATAATAATGTTCTTTTATCTAATCTTATCGACAAAATGTTTATCATTATTGAGAGAGAGACAAGACCTGCAGATTTTATTATATATTAAATACATCTTTGACAATTGCAAGGGAATAATTAAAAGTCGTTGTTTATATTACGAACATTTAAATAATTGTTATAAATTAATTACCATGTATTATAAAATAATTATGTATTTATATTCATATTTAATCATCATAAATGATCATTATACATTTAATTATATTTTATATCATTGGTTTTAGAAATTATTACAAGTTTATTAAAAGTAAATAAATTATAAAATTATTCATAAATGGTATAATGTGTACTGTTAAATTATAAGATAGTACCTATAGGGAGATTATAAATTATTATATTTTAAAGTTCATGTCTCTCTTATTAGTCATATAGTATTTATATTGTAATTATTTACATAATTTGTTTGAAAAGCGGTATGTACTTTTTTAATAGTTTTTATAACATATATTTCCGAATATCGGCTAAGCTCTTTTTCGGAAAGCTATTTGAATCATTACCCGATTGTTTGTTGTCTGCGATATCTTTTTACTTTCCTTTTAGTTTTAGATTCCTTTTAGTTTTGTGTGTGCTACGAATAAGATCTTGTTATACAAGAAATCGCATAATTCTTGTCTCATTAAAATTACTTCCGCTCCCTTTCATTCGAGAGAAACGCTTTTTAACGAGGATTCATACGCGTATACGAAGAGAAAAGCCTCTTTTCCCATACATGATACTTGTTCATTCACATAATACTTTTCATGTGGCGACACGGCAGATGTCTCGCTCGTGATAAACTTACGAAGATTATGTCGTTTTACGTAACACAACCATCTTAATGTCTTAATTGGCATCCTCCGATTGAAAAGCGTTAGAACACCATTATTTCGCAACATTAAATTCATTGCTAATCGAAAAGTCATGTGGTAACTCCAGAGCTTTGCGTAATCGTTTTATCTCTTTAAAGAGAGTACATCTTGTATAAGGGAATTCTCTCTTTGATCTCGTAATACATTTTAGCACGTATTCTTTTTATCACTAATGTGATAAAATGCCATTTATGAAAATTTCGTCATCTACATTTCATCCGCGGATTAGGGGCAGATAATTCCACGGAAGTTGCGCACCTCGAAGAAAGTAATAGCCGTGCGAAGAAAGAAAGTTTGTACGCACGTACATATGTGTAGATCGCACGGAGAACAGAACTTATTTCTCGAGAAAATTGAGAGTATCCAATAATTACAATGTTCTGCGGTTGAGTGCCGTATGAAGAGTGGAAAATAACGTCGAGATGATGTAAAAAATAAACGATAAACAGAGTGGAATGGAGAGTGCGTTAGCACGAACGTGAATATAGGCTTTATGATATAATGGGAATAATATATGCACATTGCGTTATGCATATGTACTGGCGTCTACAAAATAGCTTGATAAAGTACGAGGTCAAGTAATAGACGAGCCTGAGATCTCGCAGTTAACAATCTTGCGAAAATTCTTGTCCCTGTTTAATTATTTATATTTCCAGATTTCATAATGTGGTTTGTAAACTACACGCGACTACTTAGCACGCGATACTTAGAATGCAAATGATAAAAGATTGTAGATATCAACATGATAGCCTTTTACACTAAATACTACTTTGTAATAATTATATATAAATAATATATTATGCTATTGTATTAAACTTTAAAAATGATTAATGTGGATGTTACAAGATACATTAACTATATACGTATTTTCTATAAAATATGGTAGAGTTATGGTAGAGTATGTATATGGATACTTTGTTTTCTTCGCAATCGCTGCTATCGCTGCTATTATAAGAGCACGCTTTGAATATAAAATCATTGTTCATCAAACAACAATCGAATTTAAGCATCGCGTCGAATTTGCAATATTTTTTCTTTGTTAAAGTATAGGGTCAATTAAAATTACAAATTAAAAATTCGCGAACTATGCTTTGAAAGTGTGATACATATTAGATTCACATTATCTATTTAAATTCCAGTGAATTTTGTTTCAATATCCTTCAGGAATATAATCCAAAATTATAATTGATTTGAAAGACGTAACAAATGGATTTCGACAAAATCCTTAGACAGAACGTTGACTTCATATTCACAGGAATTCATTCTTAAGATTGGTAAACTTACATTATTTTTATAAATTTCAGCAGAAACTTTCCCGTAAGTCGAAACGGGCAATCAGTCCAAAACGTGAGACCCGTCGTCGTACAATCGAGAATGGAGAAAGGAAGATTCGTTGGACGGTCGAGTTTTCGTTGCCCGGGGCGAACCCGAAAGTGTTTTCAACCAGAAAGTACTGGACCATGACGAAACATCGGCAGCGATCGAACCAGTCGCTGTATGTACTGCATTCTCTAATAACGTCGTTGCATTACATACATCATTAGTCATCACAGTCGTTGCACGAACTGACTTCTTCCCGTCTTTCTCGAGCACGATTCGATTTCTTCACACGCCTCCATGCTCCAACTATGATTTTAAGGTCTACTTTTTTGCTTGTAATGATAGAGGTTTCGTAAGGCTGGCATACTTATGATCCAATGAGTGTCATCAGTTCATCTTACATTAGTTTATCACGATAGTGTACGCGAGAAATGAAGGAAAGAAATGTAAGGAAAGCTTTAAAGAATCGCGAAATAAATTTGCAACGAAAACACATATGAAAAAGTTCCTGAATGCGTATTGGTCGCCTAAATCGCGTATCTCATCAATATTTTATATTGTTACTTAATATAAGGAACATTTAGTAACAAAAAATAAAATAAATGAGAAATAAGTAATATAGACAAAAAATTAACACATTACATTTTATTTTGTGCGTGCTAACAACACTTAAAAAAATCAGATACAACCGATGTTAATTTTTGAGAAATTTATGTAGCTGATAATAATGTAATCATGCAATTTTATTCTGAATTTTTATATTTTCATAAAAGAAGGTTTATTGTGGAATATTTTACATTCATTGTATATACATATTTGCAATTATTATAAAGATTAAATCGATATTTTTATAAAATCTATCAAATTTCCTAAATCGGTACATGACAAGGTTCCTTATATTGTATATACCGGTTATTGTGTTTATATAATTGTGCATGGTTATATGAATATAAATGTCAATTGCGAAAATAAATTCAAGCCATTTATTTCGACGTCCTTATCTTTTCATTATTGTTATTTATTAATTATTAAATACTTGATCCTTTTTTTTTTATAAATTATTAATAAAATAGGTATTAGATAATGATTCCTTTTATTAATCTTATATTTTTAATTATTTCATTTATAAATTCGATACTTTTAAGGAGATATTATTTAGAAGATCCACAAGTGCGATTTAGACGACTGGTTGCCTAAATCGTATCTCTTGAAGCATGTTACAAAAAGACTTATAACAAATTAATTTGTTATTCGTGAAAGGTTAAACATGTAATAACAGATGCGTGAAACATCAAGCTACAATTTCCAACGTTTATTTGCGTACAAATCAAATGGGAAATATAATAAAAAATAGTTTAAGTAATATGCATTCGGCAACTCTCCCCTATATATTAAGTAGGAAACGTTAGATACGATTTGCAAGTAGATTTACATAATAATTTCGTTATAAATTGCATAACGTAAGAACGGGCGTGCAAAGGCTTAATGAGCGGCATTTCCGCGAGCGCGCGTCGCTGAGCTGCGAATAAAACAGCGGCATGTTATCGGAAGCGGCGTATGAAAAAGGTAACTGTAAAATGGTACGTCGCGCATTTGCTCGTTCTCCGGAACGCCGACGCCTGGACGGAAACATAATGGACCGATGTCCGTTCAAGCGTCCGCTCGATTTCGATCGTCGTTAAGTAATAGCTAACGGATGGGTGGATCGCTCGTGTAATGTTCCTCTTCCGATTTTTCGTTCGTGATAAGGAAGAGGAACGAAAGGGATTTCTTTATGTCTCCTCAATGGAGACGTCGTAATGGTCTCGCTTAAAACAAATGTTTCTTACGAATGTTCTTCAAGAGAAAGAGAGCTTGTAGAAATTTAATATTAAATCTATTAAACTGCAATATGTAACTATCTTACCGGCTGTAAAAAATTTCTGACTCTTTAGTATTTAGACATAAAACAATATTCTTACTCGAAACGGTAAAAAGACAGTAAAAAAAGTTACTGAAATGACGGCTGCGAATTGTAAGACGTAAATACAAACTAATAATTTCTATTATTTTTATAAATTATAAGTATATTGTAATTTATAAAACGTGTAATTTTGCTGTTTGTAAAATCTTATCGCTAAACTTTCAATATTTTCTTTCTTTTTTTCCTTCGCCACTCCCCCCCTCTCATTCTCTCTCTTTTTCTCTCTCTCTCTCTCTTTCCTTCGCTCATTGAGCTCCTCATTGAGCTTAATACTTCCCTTTCAAGCTTAAAACTTCATGAATTCTCGATTTCTGTCATTGCATGCAATAAAGATATCTTTTAGTTTATTTGATTGATGGGTGGAAAATCATATTACTTACATATTAAGCATTTAGTTAGAGATGTGCAAAAATCGAATCAAATCGAATTTGCAAAAAAATCTCGAATCGAATTGAAAATATCGCCGAATTGAATCGAATCACCCACATTTCGAATTCGAATCGAATCAAAACGTAGGAATTCTGTATGCAAGCCAGGAATGTGACGTAGGCATTCGAAGCATCTAAAGAGGTAAATAAAAATTAACGAAGTCTCATAACGATCAACCTTCTGCCCGTCTCGCAAAAGCGCTGAACGCACGATAGGATTCAACGGGTTTCAAATCTTTTTACGCACTTCTCCGATTCGAATTCGAATCGCAGTGATTCGATGTTGTTGAATCTTTCGAATTCGAACTACGTCGATTCGGATTCGAATCAAATCGAATATCGTCAGATTCGATTTGATTCGATTCGAATTCGAATAATTCGCATCTCTACATTCAGTTATATTTAAACTGATTTCTTATTCTTCAATTAATATAATAATTACACCTGATACTGGTAGCGTCGTGTTTGGTAAGTCGCGTTGTGTTTAATTATGATATAAGCAGATGAATACATATTTACAGTTTTTAATATGAAATTATGTATATAAAATAATTTCAATTTAAATTTTTCTTAAGTTTAATTTTTTAGAAAAAACAAAAGTGATTTTGCAGCATGTATTATTGAGATTATATTTATTATTTGTTTATATTATTTCAGCACTATAAACAAAAGTTACACATACAAATGAATTTATACATATGTACATATGTTTGAAACGATTAATTATATAATAATTATTTTACTTTTGTTGTTTACTACTATTTTAATATAAGTGAAAATAATATCCAAAATCGCAACTTCACGAAAATAAAGTCGTGATATGTTGGTGCGATGTAATATTTTAAGTAGAATAAATAGAGAAATTGTCTTCTTGATTAAGCTTTATTTATATTATAGGTAACGATGATTGTCACTTGGCAAGTAATTTTTACAGTAGCATATCAAGTCAAAATATGTCGCAACAAAATACTAATAAGAATTGAGAAACTTAGCTCAAAATAACTCTTCACTAAATAAAAAGGGCAAATAAACGTCTTAAATATCAAAAATATAGTAACTGATGCAATTTTTTGAAAATTTAGGAAAATTAAAAACAAAATAAAACTCTTTTCTTTCTTTTCCTTTAAAATTCAAAAGACAACACAAAGATAAAATGTTTGATGGCATATTATATTAGACATGCTAGGAAATTTGTTTGAAAGAATGAAAGAGGCTTTTAAAAAGTTCCAAGAATATTAGAAATTCTAAGCGGACAGTGTTACAGAAGGTGACAGATACAGAAAGAAATTATATCCGATTATTTGCCAAGATTACGTCTATTTCGTGACTTATGTAATACTGTTGATTAGGAAAAGCATATAAAATTGAACGTATTACTGACATTAACAATTATGTTATACAAATCTATAATATATTCAATATTTGATTTTTTTGCTAAATTTTGACACTATATAATCATAAAAACATATCTCAGTGAAACTTATTGTTTAAATTTCGCCTATTTCACTCACCTTCGTAGCTATTTTTTATCTATTTTATTAATAAGAATGAATTTATTCTGGAAAAGAAAAAGTTTCTTAAATTTTAAGTTCTTTTCTAATTAGTGGATTGGTGCTTCTATTTTCTTATAGTAATCATTATAATCATTATAATAATAATTAGACAAGTAAATAATTCTATTCAAATTTAATAAAACATAATTTTTACATTCTAAAAAACATTTAAACTTTAATTGATAGTAACATAGACACTGTCAGTAAGACTTCCTCTTATAGCGTATCTTGCCGCAAGAAAATACCAAGCGAAGAAGTGGACTCCTTCTTTATTGACGTTCACCGGCCTACCTCGTGGCTATCTCCCACTTGACGAACCGCGAGAACTCTTCCCGCGTCGCGTCGTGGAGAAGTAAAACTCTCAGACGTTTTCCGATCTCCAACAGTCCCGAACTCGTACCCGTCGACGTGCGAACTCGTTAAGCCCCGCAACTGGTAGCTTGGCTCAGCCTCTTCCTGATCTCGTGTCTTCCTGAAGACGGGAAGGAAGGAAGGAAGGAAGACGCCGCACTAAATTCAATGTCTGGTATCCCCTGGACGCGAGAGGCGCTTCTCCCGCGAGATTAAGCGAGAACACGACCGATAAGATCGAAGAAGCTAAGAACAAACAATAGGAGGACTTCGCGTCTGATCTCACAAGTGAGATTATTGTAAGGGGAAGGCGGCTTCACCTTTATTTACAATTTAAATCGTCAACTGAGATAAGGGCTATCGAGAGAGCAATTGTAAATTTAATATAAGCGAGAGGGTTCTCTGTTGTACCGGTGGTGAAATTCGAAGAAGAATACAACGGGTGCTTCGTCATAGTGTGGACGTCGATTTAGAACCAGGAACAGAATTCATCCTTCGTGATGAGGCAGAGAGACTTCCTGTGCTTTCTGTGGACCGCGTTGATACTGCGGGGAGACATCCTCGTGGCGGCTGAGGCTGATCCTGCGATTTTAAATGGTGCCGATTTGCCCCATCTTCAACAGGTGAGTAACAGGAAGCAATCTGTCTTGTATATTTTGTTATTGAATTATGAAAATGCATTTAATATTATCGCACATGATCTGGATACACAAATGGTTCAATCAGAGTTTTTGTATTTCATGATATGCTCGTTCTCTAATTAGCTCGTTTTCAGGGGGGCGTAGCCAGGATTTTATTTCGGGGGGGGGGACATTTTTTTTAGACCTTAAAGCATTTACTATTTCATTTCTTTCTCGGCTTTCAACCTTTCATTTTCATATTTTTATATTTGGCTTCAAAATTTCGGGGGATTTATCCCCCTAATCCCCCTCCCCTCCCAGCTACGCCACTGCTCGTTTTATTTAGTCGGAAAATTTGTAGGACTATCGAGCGACGTGACAATTTTCGCGAGGATTACTTTCATTTTCCTTAATTAACTCCATCGCGCAACTTTCTCTCGCGTCAAAAAACTTTCTTCGATCGGCCGGCCAAATATTTGCGTAATGGAAGTGTAACGGCGCGAGATTCGTCGCGAGTCGACGTCTTGCATTAACGTTTGACTAAAAGCGGTGTTGATAAATCCGATTTTTCACGTGTTTTCGATTCTGTTCCGCTTTATCGTTTTAATCGGCGTAATAATGTGCCATTAATCCATATCACAGATTTTTGCATCCGTCGAGTTGCGGAATAATGAGTAGTAAAAAGAAAATGTTTTCGATCAAAGTAAAAGCGAAGTTCATTACATTCAATCACGAGGCAGCTGAATAACATTTTTAAATGGAAGTTACTCGCGGCTTCATAGTACATTAATTCGTGTATCTCGACCCAAAAATCGCTCGGCGATAAGATCAATGGTTTCCATACTCGTTTTAAAAGCAGCAGCTATAGTGATAAAATCGCGTATAAGCACGAGCGAACACATTTAAATGCGTTTGGAATTATCACTGAAACGGCATTTACATCCAAATGAATTGTACAAACCGCAGAACGCTGCGGTGAAAGTAATTGTTTCATTATTCTTACGTTTTATTGCCATGAAAATTTCGTCCGTGAAAAAATCATAAAATTTGCACTCTCATCTTTAAAAGTCTTTAAAGTCAAGGCTTTACTCCTGCTAAAACGACATTTGGATGTGCGAGAATCTCTAAATCATTATAAACAATTAGATGAATATAATATGTAAGACATAATAATAAAAATTAATATAAAAATATAAAAGTAAAGTAGATATTAAATTTTTAGTAATAGAATAAATTATTCTTTAGAAATATAATTATTTGAACGAATTATATTAATCAAGAACATAATACTTAACTTCGTTATTAAAATATCTGTTGTTTACTTGATTGGGAAAGATTGAACGGTGAACTAATTACCGAGTTGAATAGTAATTGAAAAGTATTTTTCACTTAAGTTGAGGCTTCGTGTTTCGACGATTTCAGAGGTCCATCATCAATCTCGCTCGCGTTTCCGCAATGAATCCTTTAACGTTTGATTGGATTCGTTTCGAAATTTCTCCAGAGACTCGATTTAATGTATTGCTCCGGGCATCTAGATTACTCGAGCGCGGACGAGTATGCAGATTTAATGAAATTGCTGCGCCTGACGTAATCAGGCCGTTGCCAGTGCGCTCGTTGCATCGCGAATCCTCCGGCTATCTACTTCAACGATCGCAGTGAAATTTCACTGGCGAGACAGTAACCGTGCGCAAAGGGGGGGGGGGGAAAGAATCGCGCTTTGCGTTAATTACGCTATCCATTTGTCTTCTCTCGCAAAGACGAACGCGGAATCTATATTCGCGTCTCACGATTATCCGTTTATCGAATGTTTCTTGCAATGTTTCTATTCGAAATGGAAGGCACTTCTTGTGTAGAGCATTGCCTAGAAAGCGATATAATTTATCTTTAAGTAATACATCTTACTCAGTACCGGTTTATAGAAATAATAATTAGACAGCATCACTGGTTAACTTTTTCAACAGACTGTTCTTTACAAACGTAAGAAAATAAAACTTTTACTTTAATTATTATGGTAACATGACATTATGTGCTCTCTTCTATCTTAAATTAGTGCAAAAAATCACTCATTTTCTATCTCTTTCAATTTAATATATGTATAAAAAATGTTTTAGTAATAAAGAAATAATTTGTTGAATATGTTTAATAAATAAATTTTGTACATGTTATATCAAAGGAAAACGAACCTGAAATATCAGCACTTTTAAAAAAATATTTTACACCCAAAGTATTTTTCCAAAATTAAATTAGCACGAAAAAAAAATAGAAAATATAGAATATAAAATATATAGAAAATATGTAATTCTTACAAAATACATACGGAAAGTTTGCACAATGCTATTGTATCAGTTACGGCATAAAAAGTTAATTATATAACATGAAATATATATTATAAATATTGTAGCAATTTTGTAAAATTAGCAATTCGGTGGCTGATGATTGAAATATTGTCATCGAATTTCCTGTATATCATCATAACATTTTATTTTATTTTATCCTACTTTCGTTTAGCACGTGCTTTCACAGAAAGAGAAAGATAGGTTCGTGTGTCAGTTTGAATATTTCTCTATCTTTCCCTTAGATCGATTCGTTCAGTGTGGTTACGACGTTAAAACTCTGAAGCGCAAAATCGTAAAACAACAGGCTGCACGAAAGTAGAACCGCACGAGTGTTCACCCACTAACAGAGTGACTCTTGACCCCCTCTCTTTCTTTGCCTTTTCTCTTTCGCATCTTCTTCCACGCTTCCGCTCTACGTGTTTTTCATCTGGACCAATTCATTCTGCATATCCTTCTTGGCAGCATCTCATTCTAATTGCTAGGTTTCTCTTTGGAATCAATTTCCCGATAGATCGAGAATGTTGCACGCGAAATTCGCAAAGTCCCGCACCGATGAAAGATTCATAATTTAAAAACGCGAACAGAACATTATTTAAGAACACATTTCAGGCAAATGTCAATTGTCTTAAATGATAACTGTCCTTCATCAAATTTATGATAAACGTATAAAAGCTGTTGTATCGGAAGATCTTAGCATTTCAATGTTTCTCTTGAGCCTCTCAGAAATATATAAATAATCTAATTTTTTTATTTCAATTTTATATTGATAAGAAATTAATATATATATTGTATGAATAATTTTTCTTAATCTAATACAAGGGAGGGGAAGCATTCTCCTGAAAAGTAATTGTCGTTAATTGAGGATACATCGGGAGTGGATACGCGCGTGGATCCAAACGGTGTGGAACGTATTCAATCGCAGGACCTTTCACTCAGGCCACTGAGAAAATGTTTCAGGTTTCCATGTATGGTACGAAAAGTATCTCGTGCGCGTGTAAAAGGAAATACGAGGGACATCCAATTGAAGTAGCTTCCGGTTCAGGCGTATCTTCTTCCGGAAGCTTTTTCTACGACGTACTCCACGGCGCCGGGTACAAAGCGTACGTCGCGTATAGGCAGAAACTTTCTAATATGCGAACAACGAGAGTTCATCTTTATCAGAGAAGATACATCCTTAACTGATTAGATACATTTGATATTCAGAACAGCGCGATGCGTTCTGAGTAGCATAACGATATCGTTTGGATTAAATTTTGCATTCACATTCGTTTTCTTGTTATTATTTTATCGATATTTAAACAATAAAATAAATAATACATTTTATCACTTATATATTATATTATTTACATATTTATATTTCTTACATATTTTATTATTTATATTATATTATAAATTATTATTTACATTATACAAAATAATCTTATATCTCTATAAAAAGACATTAAAGAGAACACGTAGAATTAAAGATATCTCTAAAATTAATTACATGTATCTGATATATTATAAAGTAATGGGTGCGGAGATAATCTTTTTTATGTAATCGCATGAAACATGTCGCCATTAGACGGTATTATATTCCGTGACCAGTTAACAGTAATCAGTAAAGAGCGCTAACGTTCTACGCGGCTTTTCCGCAATTTACATAAGAGCGTACGGTTTTCACCGTTCCACTTCGATTTGCCCATAATCTTTCGCGCGGACGTGGAGCAATTCACGCAACATCAATGCCGAGTCCGTTCTTCCAGATAAATATTGAGCAAAATTAAAGGAGCGCAATTTTACGCGCGCGTAATTACAGGCACAAATGCGGGCATACTTATCGCCGTGTTGTAATGATTTTCTGGCACGCGCGTTAGAAATCGTCTTTGAATCACAGACGTGTGACCTGGCACGCTTGCAAAAGCGATTTTCCTTCGTCGTTAGCTCGTTGAAACGGTGCCGGCTGCTGCGCGATGCTCTTCTTATCCCATATTTCTTCTTCCCGATAAGGAGTAAGTTCATTCAGAGCGTATCTGGATTAACTACAGGCACAGAATAAAGAATTTTCCTTATTAATACAATACGTATTGTACGAGAGACGTTTGTTAGAATATTCCATACCGAGATATCGCATAAGCGAAAACAGTGTGTGCACGTATCTACTTAAAAATCACTTTAAGATACAAACCACTCAGGGAAATCGTGCACGGAAAGAACGGTTTTGCTGAAGTATCTAAAAATTTGGCCAGATACAGATCTAAAAATAATTTTGTTAGACCATCAAAAGTAACTACGTGGGACGCTCACTGAGAAAAAAAATTTGTTGAAAAACTAAAATATTTAGTCCGATACGTTTAACTAAAACATTAGTTGGTTTAACTGAACATTGGTTGAATTAAAAGGGTATAGTTCATTTTTTAATCAATAATTAGTTAATTCAACTAATGTTCAGTTAAACTAACTAATGTTTTAGTTGAACGTATCGGACTAAATATTTTAGTTTTTCAACAAATTTTTTTTCTCAGTGCTCAAACATTATGATAATGCTACAAACAATTTTAATATTCCAGCAACTATTTTGGGCGTCCTACATAATTATTTTGATGGCCCAACAAAATTATTTTCAGATTTGTATCTGGCCAAATTTTAAGATATTTCAGCAAACCCATTCTTTCCGTGTGTATATTAATTCGCTCTCTATCCGTTTCTACTATCCCCGAATTATTGCGTCCGGTTGATATGTAAAATATTTCTCAGTTCTCTTTCCCCCGAATATTTAATTATAATTTAATTATATTAATAATTCACTTTCGCGCCGCGGAACGTTAACTTATCCGCAGATGGATCGATGAGGAAATATCGGATCTTCGCGCTATGAATCTTACTCGGCGACACGAGGTGAGATCGAGGCAAATATACAGGACAATGGGTGAAGGTGAAGGATGCTACGTGCTCTCTCACTTTCTCCAGAAATCTACCTCTGAAAATAACGAGGCAGGAGCGGATATGACGACGGTGTGACGACGCGGATAAAATTTCGTTATTTTGCGGGTAAGATAACGGGACAGGTGAACAAGTGTAATTAATTTCTCGGGCGAGGAAATTACGTAATCCAGTATTAATCGAGAATCTCGTGAATGTTCCGCGGAGAGTGGAACGGACTGTGAAGCGTGTATCGGAAGGAAATTGGTATCAGCGACTATCTTGTTGTGAAAGCCTATTATTCATTCTAATGAAATTAATTACATACGACACGTGGACGCGCATCGTGGAATAATCATCGATTATATCAAATGAATCACAGTGTACTATTGTTGTCCAATTAAGCCGTTGTCCAGATTGCGCGATGAGATCTCGATAACGTAAATGCGGAAGAAAGGCCGGCTTTCATTCCGTAGGTGTATATACGTTAAGAAACATCTGAGCATTGAATATCATGAAAAGCAATTAACAACACAATTAAACTGATGTAACGAAACGATGACGAGATCAGTATAGTATAAAAGACTGTGCCAAGATGTTTATAGATGATAAATGAAATCACATGGTTCATTTAATTAAAACAGATTGCAGAAATAAAATGAACATTATGCAACATAGAAGTTTGAATTATCCAGAATCGAATTATGGACATTTTCTTATCTACTCAATAATTATTGCAGAGTTTAAGTCTTGTGATTTCTTCCGGACGCAGATTTTAAGTTGATAAAGCTTCGTAAAATTCGAGAAACTAATTTTTTTGCAATATGATAAATTCCACATGATATTTAAAACAGAAATTCGTATGTTTCTAATAATTAAAAAAATCTTGTCTTCATTGAGTTGAACAAATGCAAGATTTTTGGAAGAAATCGATTCTATATTCGTAAAAGAATTTTATTCTCAAGAAATAAAAAAATTAAGGATTAAAAGAAATCCCATTTGTATTATTAGCAATAAAATATTCGTTAAAATTAATATTCGCAGTCCAGTTTTATGACACAGCCTTAGGCAGTAACGGAAGACTGTCACCAGCTTTTAATCAACTGGTTCATCAGTTAGTGATCTTTGTGAAAGTGTTTTTTCGTTATGTTTCTCGCCTGTCTACTTTGCTTAATACTATCTCGGTAAAAGTGAAGTTATAACGCCCAGCGTAAGAAAGACCTCTAATTAAATGAGATCGCAGATTGTTTGGAGAAGAAAGTTTCCAAGTTGACAAGATTTATATGCGTTTTGTGCCAAGGCTTTTTCCATTCGTAAAACATAGATGATAAGTCTACAAAATTTTGAAAAAAAAAAAACATTATCTCAAGTAATGAAACATTAAGTCTCTATGTATCTCGTAATCGATATAATCGCATTACCGTTTCTGGTCTTAACTCGATTAAGTGGTGCAATCGGGTAACCGAGTCTATAATTGAAGATAATTAACTGCGAACGCAGACAAGAGGTGTCTTTAATCTCCATGACTCGCTCCTTCGGCGAGTCCGATTTCCCTATTTTCGCGCAATGCGATCTCGCGGATCGTAATCGTAACGATACGGACAAATTATCCGGAGCCAATTGGCCAACGAGCGATCCGTTTTCATTTTGCGCAAACGCTGTTTAGCGAAATATCCCTCCGCAAGAACAGTCCACTACGATTTCGACACGTCGCACCGGACGGATCTTACACGCGAGCCCATCTCCGCGAACATCTTACGCAAACGTCCACGGGGTTAGTCCTTCAGAACTAAATTGCCGCAACGAAACAATCATTTGCGGCAATATGTGGACGATATACGCTCTCGGAGATACCTATTACATTTTACAATCGGAATTGCCGAGCGCTCGGGTTTCCTTTTGTAAAAGGGGCCTTATGTATCGACACCGATAAATCCGCCTCGCGGTTGTTATTAATTTTATCGCAACAACTCATCAACGGAGTTTACGAGAAAGACGCGGCGGCGAAAAACGTTTGCCTTTTATCGTAAACCATTATTTTTGTGCAATTAATTTCTTGTCTTTTCTTTTTTGGTGAACCCCGAAGAATCTCGCTCGCGTCGATATCGCGACACGGGGTAGACGGGGAGAACATCGGTGTTGTTACCGCATCGTTTCACTTTCCGGACTCGGTGTAACTGCACGACAAAGTCACTCGATCGCTATAATTGATCAAGCGTTAATAACAGGAACAGACGATCAAATGCTGCTTAAGACAAATTGCGAGCGATCGAAGAGAGCGTGACGGGTAACACGCCGCGCAAGAATGCAATATCTGTATCGGAGAGTGTTTATCGATCAATTTTACAATGAGACGCGATAAATGGGTGTTCGGTAAGAGAGTTGCAATTGCGGTATCGCACCTTTTCCTGGTGTCTCTCGCAGCAGCCTTGAAATAATATGTGCCTTTTTTTACTACGCTCTTAATCGCACTTTCTCTTAACCTCCTGCCCGAAAATTGAAGATAATTACGAGAATATTCGATCGGAAATTTTCTCTGTTTTATGAAGAAGTTATGATTGTCGTTCTACTACAAACTACTGTAAGTAATACTTCATTTATCTCTGGCGATGAGCTTTCTCGAAATTTGAATAAGAGGCGGAACTGGAATGTTTCAGACTTCCCGTAATAAGTGGAGACACGAGGCGATACGTCGCCTGGATTGTCCCATTAATCAATTTCTCCTCGGTGGATACGAGACGAAGGTTAAACTTTTTTCTTCTTCGCCTTTTTCTCTCCTCACCCACTTTTACTGCTCAACCCGTATGCCGTTACTGGCAAATAACTTCCGCCAAGAAAAAACCTGTTCCGACGACAGTTAGCGTCGATATATTTAACGGCGTAACAGAGGATCCATTTGGTTTATCCAATTTACGATCACGGATTCCAATTTTCGTGCCATTTTTATGCGATATCTCTTTACTTAAAAAGTGAAACTCTTTGTGTTATTAGAATAAATTAATTCTAGAATTAATAAATTAATCTGTAATTCAATAAAATTAATATATAGTTTTGTTCTTAGAATAGATAGTTAATTAAATTAAATTCTAAGTTTTGTTCTTATTTTCATTTCGCAAATTACTATTTATGTTGAAAATAATAGAAAGATAATCAATGTGTTAAGAAATGTTAAGAACAAAACTATATATTAATTTTATTGAATTGCAGATTTTTCTAATTCGAAAAATTTACTCTAAAATCTCGTCCTTTCAATGATATAATCAATGAAGATAATCCATTTTCAGAAATTTGCAATATTTCGCAAATTACTATTTACGTAGAAAAGAATGGAAGGATAATGTGTTAAGAAATGTTAAAAACAAATCTAGATATTTAACTGAATTAAAGATTTTTCTAATCCGAAAAGTTCACTTTAATCTCATACTTTAATCTCATCTATGTCCAGAAAAATGTTAAGAAGAAACTAGATACTTAATTGAATTAAAGATCTTTCTAGTCCGAAAAAAATTCACTGAAATGTTATACTTTCAATGATATAACCCAACGATATAATTTCAGCGATACTTCAGTGAGCTAACCGTAGAGAAGTTATTAATTACATAGGAAATGTTATCGCAGGTGCATTCAATCATATTTAATGATCCGACGGTAATAAAAGAGTCGCAGGAAGTCCGCCAAGCCTCGAAAGCGTGGCTCCTCGCGTGCAAAATTTTCCGGACAAACGTTTCTGGTTTCAATCGGACAATTTCCGCGCGCACTTCTTTTCTTCTCGTTCATGCGTGATACCATGCCTCAGAAATCGCTTCGTTCTTTCTCGCGTAAAAATGCACGGTGTTGGCATCAGATGGTTTCAGGCATCGGGTAATAACGGTGAAACGGAAAGTGTGAATTCCGAGTGACCCCGAGGTGAAATTTCTCTCGTCGATCCTTCTCGGCAAGAAGACACGCCACTCGTTGTTACGAGAGAAATTTTCATCTACTGATTAAGCCTAGGATCGCGAAGAAACTACTTAGCTTCATACTACCTAGGGAATAATCGGAATTTGCTTGCGCTAGCCTAATGTAAGAAGCTCCTCTTCGAGCGCGTAAATAAAAACGAGATGTTTTCGTTTGCTTGACGAAGTCGTAAGAAAAACACTACGAATACGTCTCATTGAAGACGCAAGGGTATGTTAAATATCACGCTGCGAGTGCGTGATGATTTCGAAATTTTAAAAAGAAGTACAAACAGAGATTTTAAACGTACTTTTCTTTTTACATATTTATCTGACAAATAGGATTATCTGCTTCAATCTCTATTGTTGCCACGATTGTTGGTTCTCCGAGTGTACAGCCTGACAATACGATTCAATATACCTTTACACGCGGGTATTCACAAAGGAGTGACGTGTGAAACACATCTAAATGAAAGTAGGAATGTTACTGCGGAATTGGATTTGCTTCATGCGGAAAGCTAACACTTAGCTCAATAGCAGCGCCTTCCGGGGCAGGATATGAAAGTACTATTGATTCTTAACTGGATAAGGTGATGCAGTTTATTGGCTGAATGTCATTCTGGAAGTTCATGTTGCGGCTATATAAAGTAAATATGGTTCTATTGGCGCGTAACATTGCATTACTTTAGCGATCGGAAAGTGCATTGGTTTCCGGCAACTATTCTTACTCAATTAATGTGCAAGTCAGCGATATAGAAGACAGCTTTGACGATGGTATTACTTATATATACTAATATATACTAATTATATATATACATATATAATTAATATAACTAATTATATATGTATATATATAATTAGTTATATTAATATATATATATATATATAAAACCAAAAATAGAGCGGCAGTATGGTCTAGTGGTAGAGCGCCAGACTCTGTAATACCAGGTTCGAGTCCACTAGATTAGGTAAATATTATTATTTTCCGACACTGCGCTCTCTGCCGGGAAGAGGATTCCCGGTAAGTAAAACTGGGCTCCGTCTTTCGGAAGAGACGTTAAGGTCCAAACAGGCAAAGAGATATGGAATTGTAGGAAGGGATGAGAAGGGAGGATCGTGTAAAAGGTTTGGGAACGTTCCTTTCAAAAAACGCCTTCAAACCCTGAGGGGACGAATAAACGAATCTATCTATCTATAACCAAAAATAATAGTTTAGTCTACCAGTAATTATAGACAAAAATGTGTTTTATTAATTCGACTATCTGGCAAAAATGTGAACAAAGGTTTCACGACGTTTCGACCCGTTTGGTTCGGGTCCTTATCAAGTGAAGTCTACAATAAATAAATACATAGCACTGATAATTAAAATAGAAAAAGGAATAAATAATTACAATGTAACAAAATAAAAATAAATAATTACAATGTAACATAATAAAAGAGAGAGCAATATCTAAATCATCCACAGGGAGAGTCGTCAATAAATCTAACAAGACATGTATTCGGTCATAAAATTATTCCGATAAGATCATAGACTGAAAGCTAAAAAATTTTATCTTATTTATATATATAAATTAGTTCTGCAAATGCTAAACATAATTTTAGTTATACAATATGTGATATTTCTATTGGTTGGAGATATTACAAAATATAGTCTGCTATTAATGTAATAGCCAAAAGGATCCTCTTTATAAGGAAACATTCCTGTCTTTCGGCTCGAAAAGTGAAGGAATATTTGTTGCACAAGCCAACTATGCGGCACCGCATGTCAGTTAGTGAATGCACACGTTTGATCGTGCATGCCAACAAATTATGCAATCACGAGCATAAAATAAGAGTAGTGCAATAAGATTACTAACATTAGTTATTTGCAACGTCTTAATTTTCATAAATTTGTGTACGAGTGCGCTTGAATAATTTTACATAGAATAGCTTAGAACATATATCTTGTTTTCTATAGGAAATTAAACTCTCGAATAATGTAATGTTATGATAACATTAAAAATGAAATCGAACATAAAGTCAAAGTTAAAAACATAATATAAAAACATAATAAAAGAACAGTTATAGAGTTCTGAAAATAAAAATAAAAAGCTAAAGTTTGCCGGGCAGCAATAAACGATACAGCAATAAACATTTTATTTAATATAAAGTTTATATATATATATAATTCCAAGAGCAAGTCCGAATCAGTTTGATTTGGATTTATCTTGGTTTCTTAATCCACGAATTTTTAATTTTATTTAGAATTTGTAATTTATGAATCGTCTTAATCGATCTTTATACTTTAGCGAATGAAAACTATTCACGGAAGATATATAAATTCGCATCGAGAGATATACACCAGATATGGCATGTCAAGATAGAAATGCACGTATGATCTCACGCCGCGTCTGGCTATGCAGAGTTCGTATCTACTGGCGCAATTAAGCGGCGCACGATCGTCGTAAAAGCCAAGTGCGGTCCAGCGCGAGTTTCCCACAGGCGGAAGAGAAAAAAAAGGGAGAACGTTTATCCCGAGTGCGGTTTCTAGCTCCTTCTGGGCATTATAAACGCCCTCGATCTACTCCTTGATCTTTAGACCGCTAGGAGAAACGATAATCGCCTCAACACAGCAAGTAAGAGAATGCAGTGGCGTTATATGTTTTTAATGAGTTATTCTACTTCCTCCACTACAGTAAATTTCTTCTGTGGGTTACACATTGTAGAAAAGTGAACAGGTTTAATGGCAAGGCCAGGAGTTATTTTATATTTGACATCAAGAAATTTTTAACTGCAACGAGTGAAATTTCAATAATTGCAAGTGAGCAATAGTTGCTGCAATGTTTTATCTAATTGAGTAACTACTATTTTAATATAATTTAACCGAGCATTGAAGATTGAGAAGCTGAAAGGAGCTTTAAGAAAATTTAGCGGTTGTGTGTGTGATTTTTAGATTTCGCAATTGTCTCATTCAATCGTCTACTGATTCTAAGATCTACATTGATAAAATTAACTGTCTTCTCTGGAGGATTCTTGAGAGCCGGCTGGCGATGACCGGCCGCGAATTGCGGTCGACTTATAACACGAAAGTGAGAGGATTGTCTTTCACGAGCCGCGCCGGTCAGCTCTGTCTCTGGTCGGACGCGGAAACTGTTATAATTCTACCGATAATATTTTTCGATAAGCGGCACGTGATAATATTATCACGTGCCTATCGAAACTCGTTCGCGGGCAATTTGCGTTCTCTATATTTTGCGCGCGTGGGTAGAGCATACCGAGAGTTATTTATTTGCGTGCCTGACCGTTCGCTCCACTTCATATTTTTTATATATTTGCTAATGGAACGTGTATATGATTAACCGTGGGTTGCGAGGCATTACAGCGATTGCACTCGTCTCCTTCGCGAAAGATTCTTAGCAACGACCTGTTTTCGAGATACTCGAGCATCTTTGAAATGTATGTAGGAGTTTAAACAGACGTCGCTTTTTTCACATTTGAAGACGTGAAAGAAAGAAATCATATCCTTAAAAATATTTTTATGTAACAAGCAGTAAATCTATATTATCTACATTTATTTTTGATTCCCGAGTTTGTTCCTGCAATAAATTTTTTTTACGGATAATGTTTAGAAAAGCAATCTTTCTTAAACACTTTTATTTTTACACCTTTTCTTCCTCGTAAAGGACTTTTAGTAACGATCTGTTTTCGAGCATCTTTGAAATATATGTAGAAGTTGAGTTTAAATAAGAAACGTCGCTTCACATTTGAAGACTTAAAACGTAAAAGAAAGAAATTATATTCTTAAAATTATTTTTATGTAACAAACAGCAAATCTTATTTACATAATATTATTTACATTTATTTTTAATTTCCGAGTTTGTCCTTGCAATAAATTTTTTTCTATAAATATTGTTTAGAAAAGCAATCTTCCTTGAGTATTTTTATTTTTCCTCCTTTTTTTCATATCAAGGCTTTATTTATCGAATTGCAAACTCAACATGATTTCCGGTTTGATCCGAATTTCCACAAAATCCGAGTAGGCGTGATGAGTCGTCGAACAGGACAGCCCCGTCATTCTTGCTACAGTGCTCCAAAGTTTCTCTGAACTCCGTCGCTTTCTAGGCCTCAATTATACTCTGACAGAAGCAGACCATTTCTCGAGGCAATCGCGCAAATTGCCAGATAGCTCATTTTCGCGGCTACGACGGAAATTCAATTCCAGAAAAGGCTTTAAAAGATTTTTTTTGTCGCCATTTGGAACGTGCGCGTTTTTCTGCGTTTTTCTGCGGAACGCGACGTCATTTACGTTCAACCCTTTCACGACATTTTAACATCCGGTTTAATCTGATTTACGTGCGCTCCGGGATATTGCCGCACGTCGAGCCGCATGCAATGTTGTTGCGGAAAGCGGTAATTACGCGTAGGAATCTGGGTAATCCATCGACGTGCAACTTAATCCGATCGCTTAGCGAACGTGCGATCAAGCACTCTCGAAGGTTGCTACTTTTTAAGTGCCGCTTACAAAACCGGGATCTACTATTTCCAGCCGCACGTGCTAAAATAGAAAGTTCGAAACAGACGCGTAATCGCCACATCGCAGCCTGTGACACTTAACAAAGTGTCACAGCCGCGATAGCGAACGATACGCAATTCCTAATTTGCTTTTAATCGATCGGTTTACAACGATCCGCTGAAAGATTGACGCCGCGGCCAGTGAAGTACGAGAAAGACGTAACTTGCGAAATGCAGTTGCGAATAATTTTAAAGACTGCTCCTTGCGTGCGTCTATGCGAAATTATTTCGTCACGCTGCGTGATTAAACTAGTACGACTGTGATATTGAAAAACCAGTATCAGAAACCTTGCACTTGTCAGTCCAACTAAATCTATTTAGCATACCGAACATGGTTTATCAAGAAACATGTAAATACAATGGGAATCATTTTGGTGCAAAGGCAATGATAACATTTTAATTTCATATTTTTATCGAATTATCGTGCATTCGCAACTCCATAAAATGTTTGCACACAAATTCTGGATCAACATCTTATCACTTATCATCACATCTAATAACAACGAGAAGAAATTACATAAATAATGTATGTTTTATTTATTTAATAAAAACAATAAAAACGACGATATATTAATTGTAAATAATTATTATTTAATATCGACGTCGAGAATTATAATGTAACTATGGACGTTTATTCTCATTGTCAGAGAGAATCCTTGGCGCTAATGTCAATGTCAATGAAATCGAATACGTGTAATTGACCTGGAACGCGAAGCGGATTGTTGACATACATTGAAATTCCTCGCGAACGAGTTGTTTGCATCATCGCACTTTTCACTGTTCAAACTACTATTTTAACCGTCAATCTATTCTAGATCTCACTTTATAATATAAATTTCTTAGAAATAGCGCATTCTGCTTTCGACATTAAGCGACAATTTCAACGCGAAATACAGGAAGTATGACATTCAGATCGTGTCTCATAAAAGTTGTAGAAAAAGAAATTCAGCGGTTTCCCTGCTGAATAATAATATTGTGAGCGTCTTGTAAAAATGCGACAGCTGCGGACCGCATGCGAGAAGACGCGTAATCATGCAAAACGCGGATATTAGCCGCAGGGCTGTGTCGTTATATAAAGAACCAGTACACACGTCGATCCGCTCGAACGTGATATGTAAGTCGTTATGTGTGCGAAATGGAAACTGCAGTAGGTCGTACTTTCTACGAGAGGACGCGAGAAGACCTGTCTCACAACGGGCCGACGACGGCAGTAGGCACCCAGGAGAAAGGAAGATCGAACAATGCCCCTCTTAATTACGGCCACCTTAATTATTCGCGTCTTTCTCGCGCGCACAATAAAAGCAACAACAATGAATTTGAGAGCGCGCTATATGCGCAGTATTATATCGCAATAATAAGAACGCTGATAATGGAATCAATAAGCAGGAATAACATGTTGGAGAAAAGTAAAACCTAGATCTTTTTAAGTTTATTACAGAACAAGCTGCGACCATAAGGAGCTATTGGCTCGAAACTCTGAAAACATTGTCTAAATTGTTTGTTGTTAGAATTTGGAAATTAATTACATTGTTAATATTGTGGAATTATATAAATAATATAATAATAGGTCTAGAGTTCTTTGAAGGAAAATCCGCCACTGGCACTCAGATTGAGTCCGTTGTATCTTATATAAATGATTGATTATATATAATTATTTGATTATATATAATCAATCATTTGATTATAATATAATCAAATGTAATCATTATATAATAATTTTTTAATAATTTTTCAATACGTTCTGTGCTGAGCACAAAAAGAGAAATGAGAAATTGGAAAAATATTACCTAAAACATCATCTAAAAAAGGAAAAGATATATCAAAGATATGTCAAATACACGTTGATGTATTGATTTAAATTGAATATTCGCAAGAGTAAATGCGACATGTCTAACAACTTTTACTAAACCGTGAAGGTAATCTTCTTATCGATTTTCCACTTCATTTCCAAGCGCTTTGGAGTATAAGTCTACGATAATTTATAAATCTTATGACATACACCGAATTGCCGTCAATTGCGTGGATTCGATTTGCTTTCGCTTTTATCATCTTTTATCTTGCTGTCATACGGCACGTTGTCCAATGAAATATTTCAGTAGAATGGAAATGCAAAACGTAATTCGCAAAGTAATTAACCAGGGTAATTTATGAAAACTGTCGAACGAAACCAACGATTTTATACTCTCATACTTTCGCATTCATCATACTTTCTCTGTAATATATGGAAGATTTATTGCATACACTGCTACTATTATTACAAATTTTTATTTCCACGCCTGTGGTATTTGTGCTTTATATTTTTAAGTTTACTGAAAGTTATGTCCATTTACAAAAAGTTAATATACATTTTTTAATCGTATCTTAGAACATTTTTTGCTACGACATCAAAAAATTCTCAGAAGAGAATGATGACTGTCGTAACTGAGAGAACTTTAAGAACGTGTTGTCATTAACTCTTTTTGGTACTAATAATAAATGCTGTTGGAAATATAGTAGTATTATATAATCTTGTATTAACGCGCTCGTGATGCTTGGAATGTGTGCAAAAATTCTATATTGCATAAGATATTGCATCATTAAGTACACAGAGTAAATAAGGAGCAATGACCGCAGCAATGCATTTTAACGCGCAAGAAATTTTATGACGTAAGTCAATCGTTTTAATGAAAAAAAAGAATAAAAACAGATAAAATAATTAGCTTTAAATAGATCATTTGTATCTTTCAGAAGTTTTATTATTTGATTTCTTTCCAAAGAGAATGAGCGATATATTCGTGTAAATATCTGGTTCTAGGGCCGTATCGTGCATGATCCGCGACCTCGTCTCTCGGCTTCTCAGCAAGCCCAGATACTGAGCGACGTGCAGCAACATCAGCAACGGTACCGGCAGCAACGTCCTACTCAGGATTTCGCGAAGACCCCGCGGGTAACATCTTTTTCCTCGTTCGATCAAGCACAATCTAGCACGCCATATTCTTCCTTGGCCAAGTATAAAGTTGATCGAGCGAAGCAACAGTTGCAACAATTGCAGCAGCAGCAACAACAGGTGCAGCAGATTCTGCAACAACAACAGAAGAAAATCGCCCAGCAACTCGGTACTTCGAACTTCGTGAACGGCGGCGGTGGCAGCAACAGCGCACAACAAGCTCCGCAATTCCAGCGGCAGCAATACCAGCAACAACAGTACAACCAATATAACCAGAATGGCTTCCAGAATCTTCAGCAGGACCTGTCGCAGCCGCTGTTCAGCGATCAGCAGACGCTGCAATTACAAGATTATCTCGAAAAGCAGCGCGAGCTGGAGCTGCTCCAGAAGCAACGGCAGCAGTTGCTGTACGAGCAGCAGGAACTGCGCAGGCAGCAGGAACTGCTACGGCTTCAACAACTCCAGAGGCTGACCTCTACTACGCCACCTCCACCGACCGCGACATCAACCCCGATCGCCGTCAGCACCACTTCCGCGCCGTTGCTGCTGTCCTCGCCGACGGCGCGACGTATCACGCCGTCGGAAGCGGACCTTTTTCTTAAAGCAATTGCTAGCCATCAGAAAAAATATACAACGACAGCAGCAAGCACAACTACAACGACTACCACTACCACCACTACCCCGCAGCCACCTCCGCCATCCAGACGTCTGATTACCTCCAACACTCATCAGGAAACGGATATACCAGAGAATCTGCTCAGTCTGATCCAGGATCAAGAGAGTCAATTCTTGCAACAAGGCAAACCAAAGCCGCAGATCAAGGTAATCTATCAGACTGATAAGCCCACCACGACGAGACAGAATTCCAGCAGCAGAAGCAGGAGCTCTCAACAGTCCGAACGGGAACTGTTGCTGAAGCAACTCAAACACGCTCTAGCCCAGTCTGGCGATGACGACGACGTTGTCAGGAATGTCACTACCAGGGATCTGATATTGCCGAACGGTAAGAAGATTCAGGTCATCCACGCGCCGAACGGTTTATCTTCCATTACATCGAGTGGAAGTTCCACCATTCAGACATCGGCCGTGCCGTCCTCGACGACCACCATCAAGCCGCCGAAGGCACTCTTCGAGGAGTTAACGAAGGGTGGCGTGTTGCCGCCGGGTGCCGATTTCGAGATCATTCGACAGAAGAGCGACGGCAAGCTCGAGGAAATCGGCAAAACGCCGATCATCCAAAATCTACCGGCGAAGAAGGTCACGTTCGTCCTGCTGGAGGAACAGCCAGACGGCAGTTACAAGGTGCAGGGTGTCAAAGGTAACGCTAATGACAAAGAGAGCGGCACCGACGTCGAGTCCATCGTCGAGAAGATCAAGAAGGGCGAACTGAAGCTACCACCCAGTTCACTCGGACCGACCACGCCATCTTCCACGCTAGAACATCTCGAGTCCAGCCTTGATCCGAATCTGATAGTATCCACTGGTACGTCTAGGGCGCCGATATCACCTCTTCATTCCATCAGCACGACGGCGGCGACCTTTAGACCCACCACCGTCAGATCTTCGACCAGATACAGCGAAAGGTAAATATCGCAGTGATTCGTATACATTTATTATAATTCATTTTCTATCTAAATAATTTTTTCAGTTTATAACGATCGAAATAAATTATTAGGATAATTCCGTTTTGCGCATCATACTTGATTGCTGAAAAATAATTCATTTGGTTTTGGTTCTGCATCTGCATTTGACTCGAATCAACCTCCTTCCATTTTCCAAGATTCTGAACAATGAAATATAAAATTTTCAGCAAGTCGACAACGACGGAATACATCCCCTATGTCACGGTGTCGCCGAACTCAGTGTCCACGACCGACAAATACGTGACCTCGGCGTCCAGCGTCACAGGCCACGTGTATAACTCTCTGAACACTAGCCCGACGAAAACGACTCTGTCGGATCACATCCCGCGGGTGACCACCAAGTACTCGTCATCTACCAGAAGTCAGTTCATCCCAACGATGGCGCCGGTGAATGAGATCGTAACGACGGCGGCGACTCCGACAACTTATTCGCATCACACGCCGAACTCCTACGTCTATTTCTCCAAACACCCATCCGCGGAGACCTTGTCGACCTCAGCAGAGGAAGCCGTTAGAACTCAAACCTCGCAGGAGAATCTGGCCATATTGTTGAGAAGAGAGGGCCTCTTCGCTATGGCAAAGTACCTGAGGCAGTCGGGACTGGACACTGTACTGAACGAAACCGGTGAGTTGAATATCAAACTTGGTAGTTTAATTAATAAAATTAATTAATAGGATTAATAATGTCTCTAAAAGTAGAAAGAGAGACGTGGACTTTAAATAGACGTAGACTTTTCCGTTTTATGAACAAAAATAATAATTAAATGAACAATAATTCTGGTAACTTTCAAACTTTTGCCTCTACAATTTGCATTATCAATAATAAGAAACTTGACATAAATATAGACTTAATGATTTTATATAAAGTAAGAAATTTGCAGTCACTGCGATCGTTCTGGTGTTAA
>NJRL01000250.1:266718-277822 GCA_003063815.1 Aphaenogaster rudis | reverse complement strand
GAAAACAAATTTTCTAAACCTAATAAAATATTTACTGAATTCAAAAGAATACTTCATTAGTACTATTGGAGAAAACATTTATTGAAATTTAGTAAATTTTTCTCTCAGTGTAACAGTTATGATATTCGATAATTTTGAAACACTTCTCTGTATTTTTATAATTCAGGTCCATACACTATATTCGTCCCTACGGACAAAGCCTTCAGGACGTTACTGGTGCAGCTGGGAGGACCAGAGAAAGCTGAGCAGAAGTTCCACGACAATCCGAGACTTCTAAGTGGGGTACGCATCGGTGTTAAAAGCATCATTAATAATTTATCTATCTAACGGTAGATTTCACTGACACCAGTTAGCTAACCGTAATTAAACTGATTCGCCGCTTTTCTCCAGAGAAGAGATATGACAACTCAATTAAATTAATCTTGAAATTAATTGAGCTTAGTAAAATAAAACAATAAGTGTCCTCTAATAAAGATCGTTAGTGTTTAGAGATATATACTAATGAGAAACCCCTTTACGACAGCTTCTTCTTCACCACGTCATACCAGGAGCCTTCAGGATCGATTCCCTGCAGGACGAGATGACCGGCGTCAGTCTCGCAGGAACGCAATTACGGGTGAACGAGTACGCGATGCAGGATCACGAATGGAATGATGTAAAAGTAATTTTATATTTTAGAATCTTCCGCGGTAAAATCTTTCTCATCCTTTTATTTTACGTTTCTTCATATTTTAAAATATTATTATTATTATTATAAAAGTTCAATTCCTTTTTTAAGTTACTAACAATAAGCCTTTTTTTTGTTTAATAGAAAATCGTGCGTTTGCCTGTAAATTATTAATAACTCGTGAGTCAATGCGACTCACATTATTTTCATAATATGATCATGTATCTTATGGTTCATGTGTGTTCGTGCGTGATCCAGTTTATTGACCTTCGCGAATATACTAGAAATCTTCCATTCACTCGATGAACATGCCTGAAGTTGCGACGACTCCGTCATCCGCTTCTCACAAAAGATTCCAGACAACGCACATGTCTAAAGGACATCTCAGACGTCTTTTTAAAGACTTTTTTAAGACTTTATCAAAAGACGTCTTAACAAAAAGACGTTACAGATGTCTTTTTGATAATTCCATAAGTCTTCTCGAAATTTTAAATTGCTCTCTTAGATCTCCCTGGTAGAAATTTAATGCAGTTTTCAATTGGTTATTGAGCAGTTGTATTGACTTTTTTCTAGTAATTGAACAGCAAAACTGTTTAGGATCCCAATCAAGATGTAACGTTTTTCGTGCAGTTATTACACAGAAAAGATGTACACAATCTGAACTCAGTTAGTTAGCAATAAAAGGACAATAAATAGATAAGAAGCTATATAATTTAAATTGCATATGAGTAATAAATTTATTTAAATTTAATATATGTATTATAGTATATATAAAACCAATTTTTTAAGTTATATATTTATTTTTATTTTATTTATACTAATATTATATTTTAAATTAAAAATAAAAAATTCAAAGGCTCAAAAAAAAGAAAACTTAGAAATAAATAAACACATACAAGCTTGTTGTTATGTGCTAAATAAAATTTATAAAAGTATATAATAATTACATACATTTTGATCTTTGATTAGATCATCTTCAGTGTGCGAAATAAGTCAATAATTAAAAGTTGTGAGAATGCCAATAATGCAAAAACTACTGTCTTTGGAAATCGATTTCGATGTAAAAGAAGATTAATTGTGGGAATGGTCTCATTAAACTAAAATTCTAATTAGCGTGGCAATTCTGCATTGTGATACATTTGTACAAATCATGCTGTTCTTTTACGGGGGCATAAAATTAACACTTGCAAGTGAATAATAACTGTAAAATGAAGATTTTGAATAGTGAGAATTACATTTTTAATATTAATGATACAATATCTTATAAAGAATTGTTCGACCCACATATTGTATACTAAAACTGCTTCAACTAATTTTGCTCAGTTACTATGCAGTATTTTTATATATAAAGAGAAATCAGTAATTTGTCGGTTGTTCAGTCAAACTGCACAAATTTCTACCAAGATCTTTTCAAGACGTCATAACGTTCTCTGGGACGTGCGCCCACTTAATATACAGACAGTTCAGAACAGATACGACAAAGATGATTCCATATCGCGCGATCGTTTCTCTTCATTTATAATTTTGCATTGTTTGCAAATAGGTGACGACGATAAACGGGGCACGTGTCGCGCCCAACAAACGGGACATCGAGATTCCTCAAGGTATCGCCCACGCCGTCGACAGGGTCATGTTCCCGCTTCCGGTCGGAGATTTGGTGCAAACCCTGCAAGCTGATCGTGAGAGGAGGTTTACCACGTTCCTCAGAATGCTGCACGCGTCGGGCTTGGAGGACACGCTCACAGGTAAATCCAGAAAATCCAAACAAATTAATTTAAAAGATCTTAGTTTATGTTATACGTGTCTTTTCTATCTAATTTGTAAATTCGACGGATTAGCCTGAATCTTCGTCTAGTACTTTAACGAAAGCTACCTTTCTAGGACCGAAGACGTTCACCATTTTCGCACCAACCGATTCCGCTTTCACCGAAGCGTCCACGAAGAACGCCGTCCCAATTTGGACCGAAGATGATGGACCGGAAGCGGCGAAGACGATAATCTCGCGGCACGTGATTCCCACGTCTCTTTACACAGCCGGAATGAGATATTACATTCAAAAGGACACCCTTCGTCCACAGTCGCCGGTTCATATTCATAAAAACGGCGGTGAGTAATTCAAATGATGTAATAATAAGACTAGTGTTTTAATAGCCAATCCTTCATAAGAAATGCATCACATTATAAAAAGATAAATCGAAAAATAGATAATCTTTCAAACGACTCAATGTACATTATTATTTCAGGACGAGTACGAGTGAACGAAGCACATGTTGTGACGCATAATGTGCCAGCAACGAACGGTGTGTTACATGCTATCGACGGTGTTTTATAAAACGATAATTCGTAATAAATGGAAATTGATGATTAAGATGCACAAGTTGCAATCATGCAGGTGATAATCAATTCGTAACATTAAACGCAGATGTATCTATAGCTTCTCGAAAAGTCGAAGAGCTCTATATATTAAGTGAACGTAAATTGCTTGCGTAAGTGCGGTGGAATGCGTGGCAATTAAATCGAATTGTATAAAATTATTAGAAATGTTCGCCGCATCGCGATTGGATTCAGTCATCGACAAATTGACATGTTATGCCATAGGTGTCGCGAAATCGGAGGAAAAAGTAACGAGACCATTTTTAACGTACATGTGTATACATATTAATTTATATAAGATAAACAACATCAGAGATTCGTGTACTCGTGTCATGTGTACAAGAGTACGGAATATTAATCGCTATTGTATAGAATGGTAACGCAATACCATGCTTAGCTTATAGCTCATGTCTTTTTATAAATAAATGTACAGAATGTATCTTTGTGATTATATTTACAAGAATGTTCCCCAACATTCCTATGATACTTAATAATAAAATAAAATTTACATCTTTATTTAATAAATAATCATAATTGCTAGAATTTGAAATTCTGCAACAGTTGATTTCTATGTACAATACTAGAAATGATTCTTTTATAGCAAATAACCAATGATCGATCGCTATTTGGATTAAAGTGATCAATTTCTTTAGAAAGTTGCCTAATAATTTGGCTTATACTTCTTAATTTCTACCATTATATGATGAATGTTCGTGAGTTGTGTGCGTGCGTTTGGCGGTAGAATCTTGTGAAGGCGATGATAATATTGCACCAACTGCGTCATTGCACCTTGCACTAGCGTGCTGCCGAGTACCAGGCTGGGAAACGACTGCAACACCTCTCGATTTATCTCTTCTAACGCTCGCTTCCAATTATTCGTGAAAGATTGCACTAAGGCCAACGCTTTGCCTTCCTGCCGTTTCAAATCATCCTCTTGACCTTTTTCAATCAGAGCTTCTGATTCCTTTACCAATTGGATTATACTACCGAAGTGTGGACTCAAGACTTCTTCCACAAATTCAGAAGAACGCGCGTTTAACAGCTCCCGGAAGCTCTCTGCTTCCTTCGAGGTCTCTCGCGTTCTTTCCTGCAGTCAAATATAGCGCCTTAGTTCTTTCTGAATACATTAACTTTGATAAATGTCGGGAGAGGGTAAAATTTACTTGCCATTAATACCCTGAGTACCAGATCATAATTATTGATAAGAAATACTAATTGCTGCGTCCGGCTTGGGAAAATAGATGCCATTCTTAGCAAAAAGCATTGTACAGTTTCTCTCAATTCTGCCAATAACTGAGTTGTTCCCTCGCAGGGAAATCCTTCGATTACACTTACAATTGCTGCACTAAACTCCGCGTATCTTCTAGTAATCTAAAAATTCATAACTATGTAAGAAATTAATAATATTATGTATTGCAATGTTACATGGTAATCAAATACTATTATAAACAATTCTTTGCATTTAAATACTTACATAATGTGGACCAGTCTCTTTGTTGAATTTCGATGGGTCGCAGTCTTTTACACTGTTTATGTTTAATTGAAATACTAATTCAAATCTAAAAAGTAGATGTGATTTTGTAAATTGTAATAATACAAATATTGAGATAATTATTGCAATTATTTTTAAATGTGTTTAAGTACCTGGGCCAAATGGTGGCTGTTAAAGTCTCCCAGTATTTATCCAATGCTGGTACAGCTCTTTTATGACATATCATCTGATAATGCATCACTAAATGTAGGCAGAGAAATAGAGCAATTGTGTCGTAACAATCCTCAACAAACGACTGCAAGTTCTTTATTATAAGAGTTAACGTTTTCCCTATGACCTGTCAAAAGGAAGGAATAATTTCGTACATTTAGTACGTATGCTTATTTAAATGTATCAGTTATTAAATACGGCTAATCTCTTACCTGATTGAAAATATCTAATGCCTGTGCATTATGGACCTTGAAAAATTCTATCAGGAATAAATATTCTCTGCAGGCATTATCAGTCAAAGCATATTGTTCACTTCTGAATAGAGCTTCATAATGATACTAACATAAAATTATAATATTAATTTAGAAAACATGCTTAGAAAACTACGTAAATTATAGTCATATATATATGATATATCATTGGTATTTACTCGTGTTTTAGAGGCAGTATGTGGAACAATTATAGGTGCTACCAATTGAGAAGACAAAACTTGACCTCTTGTATCTATAGAAAAGACAGTACCTTTGTGCTTCAACATTGTTTTATGAAATATACCTCTGCCTGCTGTATCTTCGACTCCCATTAAATCTTCCTTTGACGCTCTCTCTTCGAACTTGCAAAAATAATTGTATTATAACTTAATGTTTCAACTTATTTAAATAATACCAATTTTTCTGTTTCCTCTTTACCTGTAATTTCATCAACCTCGACGAATAGGACTTGAAATATGAGTAATATATCTTGCTCATAGTATCGATGTACTCTCCACAGATTTCCTCCGCCACATTTCTCTCATTTGCCAAAATAAACTCAAAGAAGAATTTATATTTTAGCATGTTGTTTTGCGGCACTTGATAATTTGTCATCGGCTTCCTAAATTTATAAATTTGCTCTAGCAAATATGTTCTAATCTTTGCCATCGCCTTCACCTTCAGCTTCTCTAATATATCCTTCACGTCTAAACAAGACTTGGCCTCCTTGAAACTTTGTTCCTTTACAAAGTTGATTTTATGATTAAGAGTTTGCAGTTGAATCAAAAATTCCTTCTCAGTCACTGGACAATCCATAATATGACTACAAGAAAATTGATGTATATAACAATCTTATCTCTCTAACATTATTTATAAAATATCGATAAATGTCTCTTACGCAATCAGAGCTTCAGATACCGTCATGTCCTCGATAAATTGACTAAGCGGGCCTCGTATTATTTGTCTATTGGACAACTGCTGACTCATAGCAACAGACTTGCGTTGCAAACAAACTATCTCGGAGCTGATATTCCCCAGAACTGATTGAAAGTTCATCAGCATTGACTCCATTTTCTGTGAATAAAAGGTAATAATATTAAAGTCTGTTAAATGTCTCCCTAAGAAAACTTAATTGGCAACATTACTTTGCAAGGACGAGCTATTAAAGCAAATTATGCAAACGATACATTTAATACACACCAACGAGATATTATTAAAGACCATGAACCGTAAGCAAATTTTTGTGGATTCTATCAATGGAGGGTCTTGAGAGACCAGAAGTAATTGAAGAGTGTCAACTATCTTAAATATCTTATTAAATATCGATATAAATTTTCCAACATAAATATCTCTGAACAATTAGCTTATAATGCAGTATTAAATTTATGATTTATTATTACATAGATATTCATAAATAAGAATGCATATTTACGAAGCAATATCATATATATATCACTGCAAAACTAAATTCCTTTCTACAATTGTCACTTCTAGATAGTAACAATAAAATTGTAATTTTAAATAAAAATTGAATATTATCTCGAGTCTTAAATATAAAACATAAAATTAATATTAAGTTATGAGTTCTTCATCTAAATTTTAGCAATCATGAAATTCTATTAGATTGTCGGCGACAAGATACTAATTTGTGCTTAAATCACATATCGACATGTCAGCGAGACCTGATGTGTCAACAGCAAATCCTAACCTCCAAAATATTGTCGCAAGCAGCAATCTGATTGTGCAAACTAGCTATATTCTCGCTCTCCTTGATGTAATCTTGGATCGACTTGTTCTCGACCTCCTTGAGCTCCTTCTCGATCTGCCTGGAGTACTGGCGCAGGTCGGTGCCAGTCTTGAGGACCTCCTGAACGACATCGTCGCCCAGATCCTGCGGCAATTGCTCCTCGTTGCTGTCAAAGATATCTATCTCGGCCATTCTCTAATCCTTCCATACAATCACAACGCAACTGAATACAACGCAATTCGACACAATTACAATTCGAGCTGTAATTGATTCCTCCAGAAAGTTGCTTCAATCGCTTCGCATCGCGCCTAACCTTCTTAGTCCTTTTTTCTTCTTCTTTGAATTCCAGTGGATTTCCGATCCAATATCTAGAATCACAATATCAGGCTTTATATTCGGATCTGAAGATCCAATAAGACGCTCCCTCAGGGAATAGAAGCAACCAGAAGCAACCACTTGACGCGCCTAACCTCAAAGCGCCAAGTCGACAACACGCTCAGCTGCTATTTCCAGCACGCCTCCGGGCGGCCAATGGCACGGCGCGTTGTCGCGCCGCTCGTCCAATGAGCGATGAAGCGATCCACGTCACCCACGTGTGCATGGCTAACGACAATTCCTCAATCCTCATCTCGGCTTTGTTTCGGCCTAACCAAAATTCTCGCGGCTCGTCCTCGTCGATCCAACGGACCGTGTATTTACCTTTTTTTCGACTCCCCTCCAATGTGACCCGAGGCTCTGGTAAATATCGACGTTCGCGAAATTTTCGAGAGAGTCGGGGATTCCCAGTTGATTCGCGAGAGTGCATTTTTAACTCTTGGTGTGATCTGCTCCTTTTTAATCTGTTATCTTTCTTCCCGATTGTGTTCCGCGTCAGATACGGCCGTGAGCCTTATATCGTCGCCGCGTCGATAAGCCAGTTCAGTCGCAGTCATGCCCAAATACTCGAGATCGGACGAATCCGTGACGAGAGCCCAACGTGGATCTCGCCGCAAGCGTCACGTTGACACCTGCAGAAATGAGCAAAGACGCTGCATGCAGAGAACGGTTTTTACAGGCGAATCGTTTGTCGCCCAATATGACGAATTGACGAAGCTCAGCTCGCAGCTCGCGGCTACGCTCAGGATCTCCTCGAGTCTCCAGTCCAGAAGGAAGAACACGAAGGGCAACGGGATCGTAGCAGGTAAAACCGAGGAACATGCCGCATCAACTTCCTCGGAAGCTGTGCAAGATAATACGACGCATCCTGCACAGCTTGCAAGCACGTCTCGGGTCTTCTGGAGTCGCAGATTGGAAGCGAAGAACACGAAGCACAGTACTGCACAGAAATGTGAAAATTCCATGAAAGAAAATGAGAAAGGTGACAGAACGAGTGTAGTGTCGGCTAACGGCAGATGCAGGACTAAGAATTCAGTTGCAAATCAGGTTGAACATATATAACGCAAATCTTTTTTTTTCTAATCTTATCTGTTATCATCTGAAGAACATCATTCTTGTTTGTATAAATGTTCTATAACATAGGAATTTATCTCTGCGTTACGTAATCATTTTCATAAAACTCTCTTATACTTTATTGTTTTATTAACAATAATTATTTTTCTGTTAGGCCGATACTCGTGATGGATTTACAAGGGAAAATACAACAAATAAGGCAGAAACACATGTAACAGCAAAAGCAGAAAACAAATCAAAGAATGTACTGAAAGAAAACTGTAGCGAAGAAATAATAAAAAACAATAGGAAGAAGACAAAAAATACAAAGCAAGCATTTAAAAAGAAGATATTTTCAGATCATATACCTGTGTCAAGAATGATGAGTATTTTAAAAAAACCATTATTTGCTAATCAATATGTAAAAGGGAATCTCCGCGTGAATCCGTCTTTTTACAAATACGCTTACTTACGTTTGAATAATGAAGAACGCGACCTGCTAATCATTGGTGTATCGAATAGAAATCGTGCGTTTGATGGAGATCTAGTTGTGGCATCCATAAATCCTAAAAAATTTTGGCACAAGTGCCATGATGGAACAACACAGAAGACTGGTCAAATTGTTTGTATATTAGAGAAAGTGCATCCGAGAAGAGCAACCGGATATTTAAAGAAACAAGATTCGTTCCTGATGTTTTATCCAAAAGATCAGAGGATACCACTGGTTAGCATACTTCCCGAATCAATGCCACCTTTATATCGTGATCAACCAGACAAGAATACAATGGTTCTTGTTACTATCGATTTTTGGGATCAAGTGCATGCATCTGGGTAATTCTGCATTATGCACATATCTAATACATAGAGTAATATGTTATAGTTTTAAAGGATCAATTTTAAAGATATATGTACATACATTTATATTGACATTTCTGTCTTCTATTATTTCTGATTGTCCTTATGTTATGTATATTTGTATACTATATTTACAGGCGGATTCTCTCGATAATCGGTAAAGTTGGCGAATTAAATGCAGAATTACAAGCAATAATATTGGAAAATAATTTAGATATATCTCCATATCAAGAAACGCTATTTGAAGGACTTCCAGGTAGTGATTATGTTTTAACAGATGCTGACATGAAAGGTAGAGAGGATTGGAGAAACGAATGCATTTTCACAATAGACCCTGAAACAGCTGTTGATATAGATGACGCTGTTTCTTGTAAAGTTTTGGATAATGGAAACTACGAAGTAATTGCAATATATTAAATTTAACCATGGCATAATGAGAGAGACATTATTTAATAAACCATTTGTTAATTTCAGATCGCAGTACATATATCAGACGTCACACACTACTTAGAATTTTTCTCTCCGCTAGATATAGCAGTTTCTAGACGAGCTACTACTGTTTATTTGCCACACATGACTTCCCATATGCTACCAGAGCAACTGTGCAAAGTTTGTTCCTTACTACCTGGTAAAGATAGATTAGCTTTTTCCATAATCTGGGAAATGATGCCAGATGCCGAAATTGTGAAACATCGTTTCGCGAAGACTGTGATAAGATCGTGTTGTCAAATGTCCTATGACTCCGCTCAGGCCATGCTCGACAATCCGGAAAAGTCTTGGCCCGAAGATTTCCTCGACATAAAAGGAGATTATACCGCATCGTTATTGTCCGACATAGTGAACAAATTATTCAAATTGTCCACTGTGTTGCAAAATAAACGATTTGTTAATGGTGCACTCAGATTAGATCAACCCAAGTTACAGATGTGTATAGATTCCACGCTCAGTCAAAAATGCGAAATTCCGATACCTGTGAAGTACTATATGCACGAAAGAAAGGATAGCAACAGGTCGATTTTTTTTTTCAGAGAGATACTCGTATTTCTACTGACTTATTATATTACTTAGATTATGCATGAGGAAACTAACTCCGTTTTTAATCATCAATTGCTCATTATGATTATTTATGTTTTAGTCTTATAGAAGAATTTATGTTGTTGTCAAATATGACAGTCGCCGAACAATTGTATACTGCTATTCCCGAAACGGCTTTATTACGTATTCATAAAGATCCGTCCCAGCACTGTCTCGATACAGTCCATAATACATTGCAAAAGTACGGAATTCATTTGGATATTGAAACAGCTGGGACCTTGCAGGCTAGCATCCATCGCTATGAAGAAAATAATTCTACCACGGTCAATTCTATGAAACATATTATGATGGTTATCATAAATCTGTGTTCAAAGTCTATGACAGTAAGAATTTTTATTTTTTATATTATACTAGCTTTTTTTGCCCGTGCTTCGCGCGGGCTCATCCTTTATATTCAAGTTCAGCTTTTTAGCCCCCGCTTCGCGCGGTGATTTTTTAGATCGTAGACGGTGTTTTTTAGAGTATCATGAGAAAGTATACCAAATTTGGTGGTTCTACATTGGCTGCGTTCAGGAGACACAACCGTTGAGTGAGCAATCAAACGTGATTGGTCTTATGGCCTAAACACACACTTTCCGTAATATGTAAACGTAAGGTTTCGACCAATCGCGTTGCTCGATTCTGTTACGGACGGCCGAATTGAGCAACGCGATTGGTCGAAACCTTACGTTTACGTATTACGGAAAGTGTGTGTTTAGGCCTTTACTTCTGGAACCAACAAATCAACGTCGAGTGTTGATAAGACGATGCTGCAACGGTTGGGGGTGCGTTCAGGAGACACAACCGTTGCAGCATCATCTTGTCAACACTCGACGTTGATTTGTTGGTTCCAGAAGTAAGACCAATCACGTTCGATTGCTCACTCAACGGTTATGTCTCCTGAACGCACGCATTGAAAACTGTAGATTTGCATAGCGGACAAACATACATACATACATACATTCATTTATATATACATAGATAGATAATTTATAAACGTTATTAAT
>NJRL01000250.1:255388-266019 GCA_003063815.1 Aphaenogaster rudis | reverse complement strand
TTCACGTGATCTTCAAACGACTATCCAAGGTCAAACCAATGACACCATCTTATGTCCCCCTAGAAGTCACAAAACTTTTGTCTGAAACATTTTTCTCTAAACTCAACAGCGTTTGAAATATTCGCCTGGCTAGATTAAAATAAAACACCCTGTATATGAAATACGATCTCGGTGAAATTTGCTGATTTTCACATATGTTGTAGTTTATGATCTGCTGAACAAAAAATGTAATAGGCTCAAAGCTAAATAATGGACAGTTTTTGAGCTACAGCCAGTCAAACACGAAAAATTCGGGCTCCGCGAGTATTGTTTGGGAACACTTTGGAGTAACTAAATCTCGCAAATTTTATAGGAAAATTATTATTTTTATTGCTCCCAACAGAAATTCCATATATATTCTCCATATATGGATTCGTATATGATCATATATGAATCCATGGTGGGTGGGTGTGTGCGTGCGTGCGTGCGTGTGTGTGTGTAGGTACATGTGCATACATAGTCAGTGTATTATGGTATTTAGGATACGTACGACACCAGCCCAACGTTCGTTATCCCTCTTCATCGTTATTGAACAAAATATTAGATGCTGCACAGAGATCATCACAACAGGATCTGAATGATAGGGAAAATTAGTTTATCATAGACAATTCAGATAATTGTTAAGTCTCACACACACACACGCACGCACGCACACCATATATGATCATATATGAATCCACATATGGAGAATATACATGGAATTTCTCTTGGGAGCAATAAAAATAATGATTTTCCTATGAGATTTGCGAGATTTAGTTACTCCAAAATGTTCCCAAACAATACTCGCGGAGCCCGAATTTTTCGTGTTTGACTGGCTGTAGCTCAAAAACTGTCCATTATTTAGCTTTGAGCCTATTACATTTTTTGTTCAGCAGATCATAAACTACAACATATGTGAAAACCAGCAAATTTTACCGAGATCGTATTTCCTATATAATTAGTGTGGGGTCCTTTATAATCTGATTTTATAATGTTGAAAAAAAACATTAATTTTCCAGCGTGCAGAATATATATGCGCATCTACCACTTTGCCGCATGATTTAAAACACTATGCATTAAATATACCTCTTTACACGCATTTTACTTCTCCTATTCGAAGGTATTCCGATTGCATAGTTCATCGTTTGCTCAGTGCAACACTCGAAAATAAACCTTTACCAGAAAAATGGACGGTTAAGTTGTGTTCAAAGTACGTTAATGATGCAATACGATAGTAGAACGAAATGGGATAAAATTTGCTTCAACAAATAATTTACTTTAAATTTGCAACAGGATTGCAGCCAATTGCAATGTGAAGAAATATAATGCGAAAGTAGCTCAAGAACAGAGCACGGAGGTGTTCTTCGCGTACATGGTAGGCCTCGCAGGAAGTTTTGAAGCGGTAGCTATTGTAATGTACGTGAAGGAAGATGGTATAGATGTAATTCTCTGTGACACTGGCATAAAACTAAAAGTAAATTTTAAAGACATAGTAGACACTGCCACATCAGAGTATTCCGCAGACCATGTACCAACTATAACTGTTGGATGGAAGAAACCTCGTATTGTACAGGTAATATTTTAATATTTTATATAATAGACTAATAAAAGTATATTATCAACATGATTATTAATACACTGCAAATATCTATTTTAGGTAATCAATTTGTTTAGTTTGGTACGTGTACATGTAAAAAAAATTAGTGATGAATTGCGCTTGAAAGCAATTCTTCTGCCACCATCGCAACAGTAGACAAAGATTTAGGACATTTTCGGTTTTATGACTATTTATATGATTTGACAGAATCATTGTAATTTATGTGTGTGACGAAGAATTTTCTAACATTTTAAAATTTGACGAATATTCATGTATATATATATATATATATATATATATATATATATATATATATATATGGAGAAACGTTAACTGTGTAAATTTGGAGGATTACAAATAACCACAATACAAAAAATACAGTTTAAAGATTGTCGCTGCACCGAGAATGCAGTAAAATCAATTTTAAACCATTTTGTAATTATTAACAATGAATACCCTGTATCATGTTTTCGAATATTATTGTATATTTTTATATATTCGTTTATTATTATTATATCACTATTATTGCAAATTATACATAATCATTATTTAGAAAATTAAATTTTCTGGATAATCATTATTATTAATAATGATTATGTATAATTATTAATAACAATAAATAAACATAATAAATATAATAATCATTATTAATAATAATGATTATATATATATATATATGGCATGATTTATATTTATTAATATATATCATAATAATATTAAATGCATTATATGTATTATTATTAAAAAATTTGGATACAATGATAAAGCTTAGACTAAATTTGTATATACAAACCAATTTTAATAGTTACAAATTTATAGATAAAGTAACACTTTTAGATTTTACAATGTGATCCTCCAAAAAAATGAAATTAAAGTATTTTTATATTATTTTTATGTCTAACATCTGCTTGTTAATTGTAAGGCATCAAAAGCTTATTAAATAATTATTAGTGGTATATTTTTAGTAAATAATGCAAATTTTTATTGCAAAGAATGTATGAGAATGATTTGTAAAAAGAATATACATGCAACTTCTTTGTACTATAGTACATCGTATCATTTTATAAATAAATAGTTAAGATATGTATATACATACTATGTTGCAGACAATATACCATTTTGTTATAAAACATTAGTTTATTGTAAATATTTTATATACATGTACATACCGTATCATTAGGTATCTACATGTGATTTATGCATATTAGAAATAATCGATCCTCATGAATGAAAAAAAAAATGATTAAGTATAACCCGTATATGAAACTTTAGTTGATTTGCACAAACACTTGAGGCTATAGCAAAAATATCCGATTACACTAAACCCGTCGCCAGTCAAATGTATGCAGGTTTATATAAATTCTATTACATAGAGATCGAAATTATATTCTACATTACATTAGATAACAATGACCATAATGTACTTTCATATTCCTTGTTTTCATTAATCTCGCTAAGATTTAGAAGAATTGTCGAGAAATTTTATTATATTCTGTACATTTATATCTGTAACATTTATGTCTTCTATTTCTGTATGTCTATTCTATGATTTCTTAACGATGATGTTAACCGCTGTTTTAATGTTAACCTTCGTTTTACAGTTTTATAACCGTATCTTAAATCTATGTAACGACACATTAGTGACGGCTACATTAGGAATACGGCTATGTTAAGAAATTATAGAATAAGCAAATTTGACTACGTCAGAATTTTGGAGTTATCTAGCAAAGAATAAAATCATGTTTCTCAACATATTTACTATAGTTTTATAACCACATAGTCATCCTTCCTTGCTGCAAATAATGCGACTGAAATGTTCGTTCATTATTTGTTCATCAAGATAAATTGAAATATTATATGATGTTAAAACTATGAAGCATCGGAGTGAAAAGCGATACACTGGATAACAGTCTTTGATTTATTCGGTATCGCTTTACATCAATAAATTATAATATTAAAAATAAAACCATGACTATATATATATATATATATATATGTATATATATAATATAAATTATCAATCAGTAAGTAATTCTTAAAGAATGTACACGAAGCTAATCCTAATCCGTCTTCCGCCCGTAACAATATTATGTCTATTGACACCGTTAGCTCGATCTCTGCGATTGATGCTGCTGGGTCTGGGTCGATTTGTTACGATGCTCATAATTCACGAGCCTTTGCCCCACAAGATACTTGTCGTTCTTAATATGCTCGTACAGCTTCTTGAACTGACGTATCTGAAAGCAAACCACTGCGCAGACCAAATTTACTAAAAGAAGAAAAGGATATAGACGTCTGGCGATAAGGATCTGGGTCTGCAGATTAGTCACAAGGAGTGGAACTATTCCGTAGGCTACGGCATAAGGAACCGCGAGGGCGAGGCCGAAGCAACATATAACGGGAGCTGCTAATTCCTTGATGACAAACTTTAAATCCATTTCCCTTATTCCTTCATTGTACGCCCGCTCAATAGCGAGACGTATTCGCCAATCAGGTCCCATCATTGTTACGGCGGTAGCTATCTTCGTGTACAGTACGCCCAAGGCCCAATCTTGCCAGATAAATAAGATGGGATTTTGCTCTAACGGAACACGTAATGGGACCACCACGACTAACTCAAGAAGAAGACCAAACAGAAGCGGTATGACTCCGACGAGTAACACAAACGCCACCGAGGCCTTCACAGCCAAGATCGCCCAGTGTTTGATCCGATCTATAATGGCTCTTCGGCCGCGAGGCAGCCAGGAGAACGCCAATGCTAAGCCTCGAGCTGCGGCCCAACATACATACGTCCCGCAGGCTATCGTATACACTTCGTGTACTCTTCCGGACAGAGAGCCCACAGTCTCGCCACCGTCTTAAAAAAAAGCAAAAAATCGTAGTTGATAAAAATAGTCGAAAATGAACATGTTCTGCCAGATTCGTAATATTCTTTTTCAAAACGTTCGCACGAAAAATTTTTATTAAAAAAATAACTTCGGAAAATGAGTAACTTGGACGACTTACCGGATCCGGTTAATGCAGGCGCTAACACAGGCGGTGACGGAGCAGGTGCCCCTACCATCCACAACGCCATCACTCTGCGCCCGAGCCATACGGGCAGTGTCATAGCGACTAGACTGGCGATCACGAGGGACACGCAAACGCAGAACAGAAGCCCGACCAATCTTGCGGGGAACCACCGTGGCCTGACATAAGGTTGAAATCCCGTGGGCCCCTCCCTCTGCAGCAGCGCTTGATGCGCGGCGCCCAAGTCCGGATGTTGCGGTTCCTCGATTACCGCTGGTCCCGGATCGTCCGCCTGATCTCGCAAAAGATACGACTGCAGATCCAGCATCCACGCTACCACACGACACCATGCTCTCACTAGGGCTTTCAGCCACGTGCGCGTGTGCGACTGCTCCAATAATGCAGGAAGGATCACTTGCAACAGAAGCAGCTCCAACGAAAGCTCGCTGACCTAGAATTTAGAGGATACAACTATGTAATCGCCGCAGTAGGAAAGAGTAAAATAAATTAACGTTATCGCTGTTCTTCTTACCTGAGCTTCACTTTGTACAGTCACAGTATAGGGTAAAAATCCTGGCCAAGCCCATCTCAGGATCTTCACGGGCAGCCACAACATCAGTAAAATCGCTGTGCCGAATATGATCGCGGACGCAACTAATCGACGTACGTGTCGCAATATGGGAAGATGTATCATTTCTTGTATAGGTGAGAAATCGGGATCATTCAGATTTCGCAGAAACCAGAGAACTCCGGGCCGCAGGACCTCACGTAAGAGAAGGATAAACGACGCGAAATAATATATGTAAACCATCCCCACCAGCCAGTGGATGAACATGGATGTTCCGGGAGCGAGTCTGAAAGAGGATTCTCTATCTCTGAGCGTAGCGTCGAACATCGCCAACGAGCAAATGTCCAACCACCAGCCGCAAACTAATGGAAGTACACCGATCTCCACGACAGAGAGCAAGGAGACCTTGACGATAACGTAGCAGAGTCCTAAGATTCGCTGGGAACGCTGAAAGCCTAACAGTGCGGCGAGAGTATGGAGGACCACCAGACAAACTCCGATAACACAGTAACCGCATAGCGTGGTTACCAGGCCTTCGAAGTGTGACGCGGCCGCATGTTTCTGCAGGCCCAATCTCGCTATCGTAAAATGGCCGATATGATACGGGCAGAAAGCGAATACCTGAAAAAGATATATTACCGTAGATAAAAAGAAAAAAAATTACACATTAATCAACATATTTAATTGCATGTAAATGCGCTCACCATGATAAATAAGGTGTTTAGGGACACAACCCAGAAGACATGTTCAAGAAAGACAAGAGACCCGTCCAATCCTAAGAGACGTTCCCAGGTTAGTTCCTCAGCTGGTCTGTCCCACTCCATAGGATTCCAATTGGCCTCCTCGGCTTCACCCTGCGCCTGCCCCACCACGTGTGCTTGTACCGCGTGTCCTCTCACCCAACGCTCGCCACCCGCGGCATTCACCTGTCCACCGTCTACGCCGAGTTCATCCCTGATTGGAAGAGGCGGTGCAGGAGGAGCTGGTGCCTGTACATCTCTCACTAGATCTTCGGGTTCGCCAATTCGTGGATTATTGGCCAAGTTTTCTGCCACTTCTCGGTATATAGGACGTTGATCTATGATTTGGTTTGAATGAAAGGAACCGTTAGTTTATTTTACAGTTAGATATAATCAAGTCTGTCGCTTTATTGCAATTTTATTGCTTTTAAAGCTGCGAAAGTTTAGCTTATCTCATCAGATTACCTTCATTATGTAACTCTCCTTCTTGTGGAATAGGTGGATCAATGAAGGGAGGAACATTATTATTGTCCTGGACTTCTTGCGGCATAGCGCGCTGTTCCTGAGGTTGTTGTGGTCGTTGTGCGTTTGCTTGTGGCGGATTGTCAACCGGGGGTAACTGTATATCTCTCTCGAGCCAGTCGGGGCCGCCCGCGTGTAAAATTTGCTCGCGTAGCCATACCAGACCGATAAACGCGAACAAGGTGCAAGTAACTACGAAACAACCATGAAACACGTCCGACGATATATTTTCGGTGGAGAGCATATCCATCGGTAACGACATTATCTGCAAATGGACAAAGTCAATAATTCGTCGACTTTTAAGCCGCAAAACCTTCCTGCGTTAAAGTTAAATTTATTACAGATTTCTCTCACTTACCCGAACTAAATCGAGCGGCCCGCTGAAGAGAGCTCTGTATGTGCGACACGCAGTTAAAGGGACGACTCCTAACCAAGCGATCGCCACCAGGGTGTAATGTAACCAGTACTTGACAGCGGTGACGATGCTCGAGAATAAACCGCCTACAACATCTCGCAGCGGTAAACGCCGCGGCATGTCCGGACTATATATAGGTGTAAAGGAAAAGCGATAACCACAGAGTTCGCAGTATTCCTTGCGCGAATAGCGCATCCACTGAACCAGACACTCCTGATGTATCCATTTAATGCTGCCTGTGCAGATGCAAGGATGAAACAGGGGTCTGTCGGCGAGGCCTTCAGATCGACAGACCCTGCAGATGTCCGCACCCAACATGTCCTCCGTCATGTTTGGTATTTTAAAAAAAGCCACGTATCACAAGCAAGGGAAGTCAGAAGTAATTTTCTATCGCTGAAAACACAGGAGATATCTATGAATTCACATTGTACATTTCACATTAATCTAATGTTTTTAAATTAAAATCGAGAAGGGCCTAAACGGTCATAGCTGGATCTTAGTGCTCAATAATATTTTATGTGTGAATATTCTAGTTCAAATAAACTGCGAGCCGATTAATGTCGGTCTTGAAACGCAGAGTTTTGAATTGAACCAGAATAGTAATATCACAATATTAAATTGGTAATCAATTTAATAATAATGATGCTAACAAGCATCTATAAGATTCCCTCCTCCCATCCCATCACGAAAACTGTAAAGAATTTGTTGCGAAAAATATTACCTCAGCCAGGATTTATTTGAACTAGAATATTCCACACATGAAACATTATTGAGCACTAAGGTCGGTATTCATAGTCGTTTTTTAATATTTAAGATCATCTTAAGTACAAGCTTAAGATGTCATAAACCAATCACAAAGCCGTATTAGCGTCTTAAGACATTACTTAAGATGGTCTTAAATATAAGAATGGACTATGAATACCGGCCTAAGATCCAGCTATGACTGTTTAGGCCCTTCTCAATTTTAATTTATATTATACATTACACGGTCTTATTATTGTTTAATGTTTTTAAATTATATAAATTATAACATTCCATCTTGCAATATTTTGTATAAAGTCTGCACGTTATCGATACAAATCGCTCGTTTGTGAGATTTTGAGAGAAATTTCTCCCTCTCATTCGATCACCCACACTACACTGGATTAGTGCATATTAAAAGCTGCTATACATAAAGTTGTTTAAACATAGAAGCACATGAATATTTTAAAGAAATAGTCAATACATTATACAAATAGTCAATAATGATATTATCATAATGTTTAGCGCGCAGAATACACATTAATAATTTCATCGTTAAAGTAATTATATTATACCATTGCATTTAAATATCTTGATACGTAACAGTCTTTAATAGACCACAAAAGAGATTTGTTTCGACACTCTACTGGCCAATTTAATTTAAATTAATATATCGCGATTCGCGACGTTTTTCGACTATGGATTTTGGTCCTTCCAAAGCGAATGAAATTAATTTAATGTAAAGAATTTCGTAAATCTTTAATAGCATTAATCCAGTGTAGTGCGAGTGATCGAATTCGCTATCAATGAAAGTTTGAGAACTCGAGGAAAGAATGTTAATTAACACTTAATTAACACTGCAGTTCTACATCAAATTGGATTTGACACGATGCTTTACAGTAATCTATCGCAGTTCTTAAGCATTCAAGTCATAATTATAAATAAACAGCAAATAAAATTTTTGCGAGATCTCCATAAATTCCTCCAAATAATAAAAGTTCTTGAATTCACGGCAATTACATGAAATCGAAGGCGAAGCATCTGATTTTCTCTCGTTTACAAAAAATAATTTAGACCGCAAAGGAGGACTCGACGAGCGGGCGCCAAGGTTCGTACCGCGCACGTGAAAGGAAAAAAAACGAATCGCGAAGGTCAATGCGGTTCGCGAAACGGCAATCTGCGTGTTCGCGCAATTTTGTGCTGCATGTCTCTCCTTGAGAATCGGATAATTGCGCACTTATTAACTATGCAAATTTCTTCCCTTTCGTGTCTCATAGCGAATTCGATCACCTACACTACTGGATTAGTGCATATTAAAAGCTGCTATACATGGAGTTGTTTAAACATAGAAGCATATGAATATTTTAAAGAAACAGTCAATACATTATACAAATAGTCAATAATGATATTATCATGTTTAGCAGAATACATATTAATAATTTCATCATTAAAGTGATTATATTATACCATTGCATTTAAATATCTTCATATGTAACAGTCTTTAATAGCATTGAACCAGTGTAGTGCGAGTGATCGAATTTGCTATCAATGAAAATTTGAGAACCTGGGGAAAGAATGTTAATTAACACTTTGCAGTTCTACATTAAACTGGATTCGATACGATGCTTTACAGTAATCTATTACTACATTTACGCGAGTGTTACTTCTGTAGTAACTTACTCAAATTATCGATAATTCACTCCGCGTAAACGATTTGAACCCATTTACGCGGAGTAAATTATCGTAAATTACGATAATTTGAGTAAGTTACTACATAAGTAACGCCTCGCGTAAACGTAGTATATCGCAGTTTTTAAGCATTCAAGTCATAATTATAAATAAACAGCAAACCAAATTTTTACGAGATTTCCATAAATTCCTCCAAGTAATAAAAGTTCTTGAATTCACGGCAATTACATGAAATCGAAGACGAAGCATCTGATTTTCTCTCATTTACAAAAAATAATTTGGACCGCAGAGGACTCGACGAGCGGGCGCCAAGGTTCGTACCGCGCACGTGAAAAGAAAAAAAAAAACAAATCGCGAAGGTCAATGCGGTTCGCGAAACTGGAATCTGCGTGTCGCGTAATTTTGTACCGCGCGTCTCTCCTCGAGGACCGGATAATTGTGCACTTATTAACTATGCAAATTTAACGCAAGGCAGAGGACGATCGTTCAATGACACGACACGACGTGACACGACACATAACGCTCGGCGTGACATGACACGTCAGGTTTCCCCCGTACCACCTTCCTCACCAATATATGTAAACAGTGCGTAAACGCGATCGCGAGTCGCGATTATTCGGAGCGCCGCGTTTCGCCGATTTCGTCGGACCGCGGATTTCGGCGGAGAGGAGACCGCCAACCGTCGTGACAAAACAGACTGAACGTGTGTATATACGTGTACGTTTTCGATTCCTTGCGTAAACGAGCTCTCCGACCTCTCGTCGACGCGACGATGACGTAACGTAATGTAATGTAACATAACGTAACGTAACGCAACGCAACACTTGACACTGAATACCCACGTGTATGTACCCTGAGAAAAGCCCACATCGGATCCAAAATTATTATGCAAAATATCGAGGGACGTCCACACTCCGCTACCTTCGGCTCTTTCTCGCTCTTTTTCTGCGTTCCGTCCGCAGTCTGGTGATCTCGCACTCCCGAAACTACGCGACGCGAAATTCTCTAGGGTTTTGCTTCGCTCGCGTTCTTTGGAATTTTTCTGCATCTAGGGCTGCGGTCCACTTGACGTTACAAATGCTTCGAAGCGTTCGAATGACCTATCAGAAGAAAGAATTTTACAAATTGACCAATCAAAGAATTCTTCAAAGCATTTGTAGCATCAAGTGAACCGTAGCCTAGGGGTGCTGTTCACTAGAGATATTGGGTGGATTCCGTAAAACGCATATACGCGCATTTTTCTATAGTATAGCGGGGAGCACACACTTCTCCATAACGCATAACACATAATGCATAAGAAAATCATCCAATCAGAATCCTTAATTTTCATCC
>NJRL01000250.1:241145-253538 GCA_003063815.1 Aphaenogaster rudis | reverse complement strand
GAGATTGGTTTTCTTTCTCCGGATTGGTTAAATTCCAATCCAATCTCAATCTCAATCTCTAGTCTGATTACGGCTTTAAGCCCTAAGAATTGACCAATCACAGTCGAATGTGAGGAGAATAATCGTCTGTGATTGGTCAATTCTTAGGGCTTAAAGCTTACTACACCCTATTGTAGACCCAGACTTAAGGTGGAAACGTGAAAAGTGAAAAGTTTCAAGTGACTATCTCTTTCTATTCAACACCAATAAAAAGAGATAGTTACATGAAACTTTTCACTTTTCACGTTTTTGCCCTAGGGGAAAAGTTACGTGATCGCTGCCCTGAGGTCGAAATTCAAAAATTCAAAAATTGGCAACACTGAGCGCAAGGGTGGGAAAGAACAGGACAAAACAGGGCAAACAAAACGGAATCGCTGTACATATGAGCATGAGCACAGCTCGATAAACAGAATTTTGGAGCGAGATTTGGTCTCGCCATTGACGGGACGAGCTGTAAAATAACGCGATGGAATATGGAAGTGGACGTTTATTTTCCGACGACGCATTTCCGATAACATAATTCAAATAGATAACTCACATACTGATACTGACATTCCTTGTTGCATACATTCAGAAACGAATTGCTGAAGCAAGTTTGTAACCTCGGTCGAAAAGTCGTCAATAATGCCACGGTTTGTGTTATGGCCTTCCCTAAGTTGTATAATATCGCATTGAATTATACGATATATTGCGGTCTGAAAAGCATAACCAGCAACTTGTCCAGCAAAGCGCCTGCGGATGCTTTTTACTCTTTAAGACGATACTGTTCAAAGGGTGTCATGAAGGTCCTCAATGTTGCTGAAAAGCCTGATGCGGCTAAAAATATCGCTGCTCATTTGTCACGTGGTGCCAGCAGGAAGGTAAACAATTAGCTATGCATAGAGTATTTTCTCAGTAATAATTCTTCATTGTCTTCCATATGCTTTTTGTTGTTAATCGCATTTATATTTGTGAACCAAGAGAGCTGTAGAAATGTGCTTCTTAATGTCTCTGTTTCTTACAGAGAGAAGGTCTATCTGTGTACAATAAGATCTTTGAATTCAATGTGCAACTATGGGGTCAGAACTGCCAAATGATGATGACGTCTGTATCCGGCCACTTATTAGGCTACGAGTTTACAGGAGCCTATCGCAAGTGGTATGGTTGTCAGCCATTAAGTTTATTCGATGCTCCGGTATCTAAGGAGTGCTTGGGTGAAAATTATGTGAAGATTAAGAGAACCTTGGAGCGAGAAATACGATCCTGCAATACATTGATCATTTGGACAGATTGTGACAGAGAAGGGGAGAACATAGGCTTTGAGATTATTCAAGTTTGCCAAGCAGTCAAGCCTAATATCCGTGTATATAGGTAATTGAGAACATGTTCTATTTTTTTATATATACTTGACAGGATTTGTAATATATGGTTTCTTGATGTTTCAGAGCAAAATTTTCAGAAATTACGAAACAATCTGTTGAAAGAGCTCTGCAAACTTTGGGAGAACCAGATAAGGCAATGAGCGACGCTGTAGATGTAAGAAGCGAATTAGATTTACGAATTGGTACTGATTCTATTAAAGATCATCATAATCAGAATTGTAATCAAGCCATAATTTCCATATAAACTTTTAATTGGCAAACATATCGACAGGTGCTGCATTCACGAGGTTTCAGACCTTAAGGTTGCAGAAAGTATTCCCCACCACTCTTGGAGATTTGCTCATCAGTTATGGAAGCTGTCAATTTCCGACGCTTGGATTTGTAGTCGAGAGATTTCTAGCCATCGATAAATTCAAGTCTGAGCCGTATTGGAAGTTAAGAGTGATCGACGATCGCGAGGGATTATCTGTAGAATTCAGATGGGCCAGGATAAGATTGTTCGAGAAAATGCCTTGTCAAATCTTTTTGGACATGTGCTTGGAACGGCCGGAAGCTACAGTGGAAAAAGTAACGTGCAAACCGAAAAGCAAATGGAGACCTCTACCTCTGGATACCGTTGTAAGTAACTGAGTTAAGATATTGCGAGATATTTAGCATTCTATTTCAAGAATATATTTCATCGATTCAGGAATTGGAGAAGCAAGGCTCTCGTAAGTTACGCATAAACGCGAAGGAGACGATGAGGATAGCGGAGAGATTATATACCCAAGGTCTCATCAGCTATCCACGCACGGAAACAAATATATTTCCAAAGGAATTGAATCTGGCATCTTTAGTAGAGCAACAAGTAATCAATAGGAGATGGGGTGATTTTGCGCAAGGTTTACTGGAATCTGGAATAACTCCCAGGCAAGGAAAGAAAAGTGATCAAGCGCATCCTCCTATTCATCCCACAAAATATATCGACAGTTTGCAAGGTCCGTTCCCAGAGTCTGTTCTTGGTCATCGTTAAATCGACGACGTTAATCAATTATGACTTATTAACAGGAAATGATGCGAAAGTCTACGAATTTGTGGTTCGACATTTTTTGGCTTGTCTATCGAAGAATGCGGAGGGTCGAGAAACAACGGTGGAAATCAATATAGCTGGAGAAAGATTCACGACTAACGGTCTCGAAATCATAGCGAAGAATTATCTCGATGTGTATATATATGAGAAATGGAACAACAAGCAGATTCACTCTTACGAGCAGAGACAAGTTTTCCGACCGACTAGCATCGAGATGGTGGAAGAGAAAACTTCGGCACCGAATTTATTAACCGAGGCCGAGTTGATCGCACTGATGGACAAACACGGCATCGGTACGGACGCTACTCACGCTGATCATATCGATACCATCAAATCCAGGCAATATGTGGGCTTGACGGACACGCAACATTTCATGCCGGGCAAATTGGGGATTGGTCTGGTCTTGGGTTACGACAATATGGGTTTCCAAATGTCCAAGCCGCATTTGCGCGCGGATTTAGAAAAAGATTTACAATTGTAAGCCAACTAGCAACTCAATGTATCATTAAATAATCTCTTATTCTATATGCTGCAAAAAAAGTGGTATTTATAAATCTGCCTTTATCATATGGTTTTATTATTATAGGATATGCCAGCGTCAGAAAGACCCGAATGAAGTATTACAAAATCAAATTAATACATATCGCGAGGTGTTCAAAGTGGCGATGGAACGCGCTAATCTGATAGACGACTCTTTAGCACAATATCTCGAAGAGAGACCTCTCCAAACCGAGCAAGCACAACTCGCTCAAGAAGACGTCACTATATTCAAATGTCCAAAATGCGGCTCTAACATGGTTCTAAGACAGAGACGACAAGGCAGAGGAAAATACATCTCATGTATGGGATACCCAACATGTAACAACGTGATCTGGTTTCCAGAAGCTATAGAAAATGTGGAAGTTTTGAACGAAACATGTAATCAGGTAAATATAACATCTTCGCTTGCAGTGTTTCACACAAATATATATGTATGTTCGTAAGTTATTAAGTTTGTGCACAATTAATATTTTCAGTGTACAGAAAATATGCGCAATTTAAAATTCAAATTAGTCAGAAATGTGATACCCTTGTACGGTACCTCTTACACAACTTGTATAGGCTGTGATACTACGTTCAGAGAAATGTTGAACATTAAGGAAGATTGCATTAAACAAACCGGAAGGACAAATTATATTGGTCACAATAATACAAGAGATACATTAAGCTCCACTTCTACCTCAAGTACATCCCAATCGCGAAGTACTCAACAACAGCCAATTTCTAATAATACAGGATCTGTTCGAAGTAACAACCATGTTGGCTTGATCGGAATTTCTGGCACATCCGGAAGACATGCACAAAACCATAATTCTAACGTTTCTCAGCCGAATAGGTCAAATAGACCGAATACCGTCGATAGAAATACAATATCGAACAATAGAGAAAACCATACCCCCTGGATTAATTCAGATGATTTCAACAGAACAGGGAACAGATCAGATCAACCTGCGTCCAGAGATTCTCGCAACGCAAACAATAAAACTAATACATGGGGTACCATTGACAATAATACTGAGATTATGTGTCATTGTCATGAGCTTGCGATTCAGTTAACAGTTAAAAAAGAGGGACCAAATAAAGGTAAATGGCAACCGTACATAAATCTTTGCGATTTATCGCGTAAGCCGCTTTGGATAAGGTTGGATTTGTAATTCTAGGACGTCTGTTTTACAAATGCGCTAAACCGCAAAGTTGTAATTTTTTCTTGTGGGCAACCGATAGCGCTGAATCTCAAGGTAACGCATCAAGCGAACATTCAAGGTGGGACTTTAATCTGGACAGAAACAATGGTGCTGGTCACTCCTCTCGCGTTGGCACTTCTAATAACGATTGGGGAAACCCATCCACAAACGATGTTGTGTGCCAATGTAATGAGCCTGCTCGAAAGTGAGTAAACTTTTCGACCGGAGAGAACAGTAAATTTTTTTGGCCGGATTCAATTGATGTTAATAATTAATGAATTGTAATGAGTTGAAGTCTTGGTTAATATCGCCGATTTACTGCTTCACTGTATCTGTAATGTATGTAAAAATATTTTCGTCCGTTTCTTTAGGTTGACGGTTCACAAGGATGGTCCTAATAAAGGACGACAGTTTTACGGATGTCCTAAGGGTATAAATTCCACTTGTCGTTTTTTCAAGTGGGCAGATGAGGACGACGCTGGTAATCATGAGAACACGGATTGGAGCAATTCTACTGCGAGAGGAAGAGGGAATAAAGCACCTAGCAGAGCTCCCCAAAAAGGCAGTGCCCCTAAAAGGCCCAAAGTTGGGACCAAGAGAAAGTGCGGAATTTGCGGAACAGAAGGTAATGTGTAAAGAACTTATCTTTTTTTCATATTCTCTCTCTCTCTCTCTCTCTCTCTCTCTCTCTCTCTCTCTCTCTCTCTCTCTCTCTCTCTCTCTCTCCTATTACCTTTTTTAAAAAATAGCAACATTTTTATTGTTCTCGATCATATATATCTATTATCATATCCAAACTATACATATTACATTTTTTTACATTTTGCACTTTTTTTCGCAGGTCATACGAGGACTACATGTCCAGAAAATGCAGGGGACTGACGAACAAATTTTTTTCAATATAATATTGTAAATAATGTACAGTTTGTAACGATTGGAGTTGTAAAAAACTTAATTAGAACGAAGCAGTGTCAAACACGGCTTTTACCTCTAAGATTTGACTTCTACCTTATTGAAGCGACAACTTTCATAAGTGTTAAGATCATCCGTTTAAAGGAAGTGGTTCGATAATCAATCATATTTTAGTTATTTATATTATTAGTTACTATTTATATATAGTTACTGTTTATATCCCAGGCGCAAATAACAATGTTTAATCAATTAAACGACAACTCGTTTGTTATGAGAAAAATTATTTTTCAGTCTCTCCAATTCTTCTTTCTGCGAGTGAACCTCAGCAGTTGTTTGCGTCAACTATAAAACAGTAAAGAAATTAACATAATCATAACACATATCATTGTCAATAACTATCGTTATATGCTTTTATTAGCGTTCTACTATAATATTGATACTTATTCGATGTACACATGTATTTTTTGTTTCAGACATAAACTTTTTGATGTTTCGAAAGGTGCAACATAAAAAAAGATTACCATGTCTAAAAGTACATCAAACTTTAGTTTTAACAGATTGTTCTCTTCCTCCAGTCGTCTCACTTCCTTTTTTAATTTCTCATTTTCTTTAAAAGTACCTCCCACCTTGCCAGATTCTAAAATAAAATTTACCTTTGTGTTTTACGGGAAAAAGAGATCAGAGAGTAACGGTTTTTGTATGGTAAATGGAATTATTCACCTGGAACCCACAGGCCAGCATCAAAAACAGCTTCCTGATCTCCAAGGCGAAGGCGTATAGGGCCCACTTCCGGACCGAGTTCCTTCTCTATTCGTTTAGGGCTTAGATTTTTATTTGCCAGGAAAACGGACGCCTTTCTAGTCGGCGTCTTCTTGGGAGAAAATTTATTGAAGAATAAAGGCATCACGTCACGCTCGCGTAAATCAAACAACGCTAAGTGGTTTTTAAAGCTAGCATTGACAAGCAGAAAGTTTATCTAATCATTAGGAAAAAAAAGTATAACTCTTTGAGCACAACAATCACTGTATTTTAGATTACATTAAATCTTAAACGATATTTTTTATATGTCAATCATCTTAACCTAATTAAGCTTTTTTCAGAGCTGAACGAAATGCGTCGTGTTTGCCTGCCGTTGCCTAGGCAACCCTTTTGAATTTGGTTCGGAAGGGCGGACGATCAATCGATCGAAGGATCGATTATCTCTTCGATATCCTAAAATTCGATTAATTCCCTATGCCAGTCTTTTTTTTCAACGTTGCCGCCATGGGCGTAGGAAATACGTAACCAATCACAGTCGAATGTGAGGAGAATAAAGGCCTAAACACACACTTTTCGTAATACGTAAACGTAAGGTTTCGACCAATCGCGTTGCTCGATTCGGCCGTTCGTAACAGAATCGAGCAACGCGATTGGTCGAAACCTTACGTTTACGTATTACGGAAAGTGTGTGTTTAGGCCTTAATCGACTGTGATTTGTCAATTTCTTAAGCCTTGTGTCCACGATGCTAGAACTTGATCCAAGTTCTCGGTCCGAGAAACGTATAGCCAATAAAATTGTCGCTTTTACGGAAAAGTGACAATTTTATTGGCTATACGTTTCTCGGACCGAGAACTTGGACCAAGTTCTAGCATCGTGGACACAAGGCTTTAGGGTTTAAAGGGCCTATTGTGAACCAGGGGTCACTCTCCTTTCCCCTTGAGCTTCAACCCCGCAGCATATGCTCTGTCCAGACTCCAGGTATTTCCTATGTTTATTGTTGCCGCACTTTTATTTACGCGTTCCTCCAGCTGCTAGACCAGCTGGCAGGTCCTGATTTATGTACTTGGTGCTTTCGCCGCGCGAGGTCTCTCGGCACGCCTCGGTCGACCTTGTCTCGTCTGTCATTACTACTGTCATTCATCTCGATTCGAGGGGATAATCTTGCAGAAACGTTACGCCGGGCGAACGGAACGAGACGAGGACAAGCTATCATGTCGCTTTTTTGCGACGCGATGAGTAACGCGAGGTTGTGTAACGTTTCGTCGCGGTAGAAACACCCTCGTCTTCGTTCGCTCACTCCGTCGTCAGCGCCGGCACCACTATGGCCTGGCTCGGCACGATCGCGAACAATGTGCTGCGGAACATCGTCTTCTCGGACACGCCGCCGAACGTGGTCCAGGAGGTCCGGCCGGAACAGTACAGCAATCGGCACATACACTCCCGCGAGGATGGCATCGTTCTTTATAGACCCGGCGGTAAGAATCAGGATAAATACGAGATCGTCCTGCACAGACCGTGCACGGAGACCCTGCACCAGGCGTACAGGTACGTCATATCGACTTATTATCTTGGCGTGACAAAATATAGTGAATATAGTATAGTATTGTAATTATAAATATAAATATGTTTTATATTTAAAAAATTATTTGTAATATAAGTAAGTGTAAACACATTGCTTCCTCAAAGACAGTTATTGCCACTATTGACAATAACTGATAACGCTGACAAGAATAACTTTTATGACTTGAGTTTGTCTACTGATAACAGAATCTGTGGACGTTTTAGCTTTGTACTTGGTTTTGTATTACCTATTATTTTCCTATTGAATTTGTTGATCCTTCGAGACTTGGATATCTTCTTGACTTTTAAATGTTTTTCTGTTTCAGTCTGTTTCGGTCGGAAACTTTAGAAGGTGCAGAGGCAAGATTTTCAATATATAAAGACAAAGTTCCTGTACTTGTGCAGATAGTGCGCGAGGTAATGTTTCTTCATATTTTATACATGCTTATAGTGTATATGTTAAAGTAATAATTAAGTATAATTTAAAGAAATTATATTCTCATATATTATATCTTTTTATTTGATATATAATTTTAAAAAGATTTGATAATTAATATTTTATAATTAATTTATATAATTTATATTAGTTTATATTAATTTATATATTAATGGATCTTATCTTTTTTCCCCTAAGATGTGTCATATTGGAAAAATTCAAAAACTTTGCGACACTCTAATGGAACACCCGACGTGGACTCTGGCGCATCTAGCAGCCTACTTCGCCCTCCACGATGCGTTCATGCATGCTATCGTCAACAGTCAGCTCAATAGCGGAGACTCGGAGACCGGTATCTCGCCTCTACAAGTCGCTGTGCAGACCAACAACCTACGCACCGTTGAGATGTTGATAGCGGCAAAAAGCTCGCTTGAGCATCTGGATCACAACGCGAACACCGTCTATCATTACGCGGCTACGTCCACCAAGGAGATCATCCTTGCTTTGGGCTCGGGTCTTCCAAACAGTCTGAACAGCCGTAACAGCAACGGTTATACCCCTATGCACGTCGCGTGCCTGAACGACAAGCCCGAGTGCGTGAAAGCGCTTCTGTTGATCGGCGCCGACGTGAATATATCCGCTTCCGAGGGCCAGCCCTCCAGTCCCGGCTACGTCGGCGATTACCTGCACAACAAGCCGAACGTACTCCACGCGGAGGACATGAAATTCGGTGGCACGCCGTTGCACTGGTCGCGTAGCCGCGAGGTGATCACGGCGTTGATCGACACCAACTGTGACATCGATGCGCTCAATTTCGACGGGCGCACCGCGCTGCACGTGATGGTGATGCGCAAACGACTGCCCTGTGTGGTTGCTCTGCTGAGCCACATGGCGTCCGTCAATATTGTTGACAACGACGGCAACACGCCGCTGCATCTCGCGGTCGAGGCGGAGACACCGGCCATTGTGCAGGCACTCATCGGCTTCGGCACCGACATCGACGTTCAGAATTGGAAGGCGGAAACGCCCAGGCACAAAGCGAACGTCGACACCACTGAAGGCAATAAAATAATCTACCTGCTACATGCGGTGGGTGCGCAGAGATGTCCACCGGAAATGACGGATTGTCATCTCGGTTGCAAGCACGAGGAGAACTACACTGGCATCGCACCGTCGGAACCGCCACATTACGTACCACGTACGATTCTCGATCAGATGCTTCATGTGTCCGGCATGGAGAAGATGGCCGAACACGGAAACCGTAAGCGGATCAAGGGCGGTAGGCTGCTTTGTCTTGATGGCGGCGGTATTCGGGGACTAGTGCTTATACAGACGCTGCTGGAGATCGAATCGGTGCTGGGCAAACCTGTGGTGCACTGCTTCGACTGGATCGCCGGCACATCCACCGGCGGTATCCTGGCACTCGGCCTCGCCGCCGGTAAGTCCCTACGAGAATGTCAGGCACTCTACTTTCGTATCAAGGAGGACGCCTTCGTGGGCTCGCGGCCCTACAGTAGCGAGGGTCTGGAAAAAGTGTTGAAGGAATGCCTCGGCGCCGACACCGTCATGGCGGACATCCAGAAACCGAAGATAATGATCACGGGCGTGCTCGCCGATCGTAAGCCCGTGGATCTTCACCTATTCCGCAACTACGAGTCGCCCAGTGTCATTTTGAAGGTGCCAGAGAACACGATGTTCAAGTCGACGTTGCCACCACGGGAGCAGTTGCTTTGGAAGGCGGCGAGGGCGACCGGTGCGGCGCCGTCGTACTTCCGGGCGTTCGGCCGTTTCCTGGACGGCGGTCTGATCGCTAATAATCCCACTTTGGACGCCATAACGGAGATCCATGAATATAATCTAGCGCTGAAGGCTACCGACCGCGACAAAGAGGTGATACCGCTGTCGCTGGTGGTCTCCCTTGGCACAGGAATCCTACCGACCACGTATACCCTGAATGAGATCGACGTTTTCCGGCCGGATAGTCTCTGGAACACTGCTAAACTCGCATTCGGTATCTCGGCGCTGGGTGCACTGCTGGTCGATCAGGCGACAGCCAGCGACGGCCGCGTGGTCGATCGCGCTCGCACCTGGTGCTCCATGATCGGCGTACCGTACTACAGATTCAACCCGCAGCTATCGACGGAAGTCGCCATGGATGAGAAGAGCGACGAGATACTGGCGAACATGATCTGGACCGCGAAGGCATTCATGCATGTGAATCGAAACGTGGTGCAGGAACTGGCAACTATCATCGGGCGCGACTCCAGTTTGGAGAACTAAGAAGAAAGACTAAGGAGCTATCGGAAAAAAGTACCTGGTTGCGGAATCACGTCGCACGCACATACACACATATTCACGTTCGGTATAATTATATCGACGATTTACCGCTGGCTCGGTTAACGATTACGTAATTAGCATAGCAATTATCTCGTTACGTAGCGTGTATTACAGTTACTTCTTCACCGCTACTTGCCGCCGATGTCTCGACAAATGTGATATTAGATTGCCTTCTTTTTCTCTCGCTCACATTATAGACACGTGATTTGCGAGACGCATGCACGTGCTCGTATATTTCCTTTTTTCCTTTCTTTTCATGATTCTAACTCAGCCGAGATTAAATTCTTTTTCTAGTCCCTGGAAATCTCGTGGAATGCATATACACATAAACTAGTACAATTTTTTATATACTTTATAAATCTGCTCTCGCGTAAGTTCTGTATTTAAAATATTTTCTATTGTTCTTTTTTTTGCAAATAGTCTCGAATAACTTGAACGTCGCACGTTGAAGCATAACTCAAGAATACTTAGATAATAGATCTCTTTTATTTGTATTGTGTCACAGAGTTTACAGAGAAGAATAAATAAAAAAAAAGTTACACAAAGCGATCGAATAATATATCTCGCTTTGTAGAATAAAGTTTATCGATTTAACGTCGTTAAGTACAACAACCGCTATCGTTTAGGTACTTTACAGAATTTTATTAAACGCACGATATTCGATCGAATTAAATCTCGATGGGTCGCTAACGAATAATTGTCTACGCTCGAAATTTATCAAGCACACGCACATACACACATATACGCCACTGCAAAGTTCCTGTTATATCAAGACTTAAGTGAAACACGAATCACGGTCAGAGAGGGAGGGTGACGCGGTCTTGGTTTCATTCATCAGAAACGATGACTACGTTTACACGGCAACGGTAATCCGGTTTAGAAACAACAGTAGTTATAATTGCTAACGTAAAATGTGTAAAGTAGTTTACACTGGTGTTATAAATCCGGTTTTAACAGGACGTGTAAATGTTAGGAGCGTTATTACGTTTGTGTTGCCAACTTGAAATAAGGTGACTAATGCTGCGTATTTGACCGATTTCACTTAGAAGTGATAACATCGGTAAAAATGATAGAGATAAATTAAAATCGCTTCGTGTAAACGAGTATACATTTCAAAGAGTTATAACTATGGATATTATTAAACCAGATTAGTGGAAGCGTGTAAACGTAGTCATAGTTTTGTAACACGGCAACCTAAAACTGGTGTAGTAATACCAGTTGTTAACGTTAGTCTACGTTTACATAAATAGCATAAAATCAATGTAATAATTTTTGATGTTTTAACTATTGATATTATGTGTTATACATACACTTATAACATACTTGTCTATATCACATTTAACACCAATAATTAAAATATCGGAAATTATTATATCATATTATATTTTATGCTGTTCATGTAAAGTAGACATGGACTACGTTTACACGGCCCGATTTATGCCGAAGTTATAACATCGATGTACTATCCGATCCAAAATTTTTCTTTTTTTGATCATAATGATTATTTAAATACGAGTCTATTTTGATATTCTAAATATTTGAGTCAATCTCTTTCAATATACGTATACTAGAAATTGTAGTTTAAGTATCAAAAGAGACTCGTATTTAAATGATCATTATGATTAAAAGAAGACAAATTTTGGATCAGATAGTACATCGATGTTGTAACTTCGGCATAAATCGGGCCGTGTAAACGTAGTAATGGACTACTGGTGTTACTAAACCCGATTAATGGTGATGTGTAAACGTAGTCATTGTTTTGACTAACATGTCTATAGCAAATAGGTTTTCTATTCGATTGATGATGGTTTACGATTTTATTGTACTCGATATGCGCAATCTCATTCGGCCTTGTGAAAATCTCTAAGAATTGCCTCGTGTCGCCTCCCATGTTTGGCTCGCGGTCTATCGAGGTCCCATGTAGTACGGCGGTTGCGCCATGGACGCCGATATGTAGGGGTAGAAAGAGGGATGCGAGGACACACTCTGCGGCTGATAGTCGTTTTCTTCGCCGTGCACGGTGTATCCTTCCGCGGTAGGGTAGTATTGTCCATGTACACAGGCGTAGGGTGCCTTAGCGACGGCGACGGCTGCGGCGGCGGCCGCGCCGCTGCTCATCTCCGCGGAGTACTTGAGACCGTCCGGGTATCCCTTGGCTTCCGGATACTTGGGCAGATCGTACGGTTTAGCCTGTA
>NJRL01000250.1:89038-129396 GCA_003063815.1 Aphaenogaster rudis | reverse complement strand
CCCCTTCGCGGTCCCTACGTCGAGGTGGATTCGAGCGGTTTTTACGAAGACGAAGGAACGAGCGTCTCTGCAATTTTTTTTTAAATTTCAATCCTGTAACTCTTTAATTTAAAACAATAATACGTAAATACAGACCGATATATAAATAACACAAATATATACATATAAGCCATTTTCGATTGAGTCTGATTATCAATTTAATTATGTACTAATTTCAACTTTAGCTAGTGACTGCGTTTCAAGACCGACAAAATTGTTGGCGCGTAGTTTGCGGGGCTAAAAAAAATATATATAAATTCGCGGAAAAAGATTATTTATAGGCACCAGGATTCAGCCTCGACCGAAAATGGCTTATATGTATATATTTGTGTTCTTTAATTTAAAATTTGGATCCATAGCTCGATTCTTAACTGTAATAGTCCTAAAGAATATAATTAAGTATATCATAATATACTTATTAAGTTAAATTATATAAATTGTCTTGAAAAACCTAAACTTTGCGCGTATTTCACTTTGTACAATAAAATAATTTAATAATTTATGATTATTTATGATTCAAAGGAAAAATAATAGAGGGAATAAAAGAGAGCTTTGTCTCCCTTTTCGCTTTTAGATCACAGATTGATGTTAGTATTTATCAGTTCGAAATAAGTATCTTCAAAACTGAGAGAAATTAGAAAGATAACTAGTCGGTTAGCACATTTAGGACAATCACGATTTATTTACGTCTCTTCGCACTTGCGAGCTTTTTGGTTGTCAAAGTAACGTTTGACGACCACGACGATTGTGCGAAGGAGCGGGCCACAAGTGGTTGCTCTCGTACGAACGAGGATTTACGAGTTTTCGAGAAAATCGTATCGGGTCGTTTTTACGATGTCGCTCGAAACTCTCCGCGACGACGACGACGATGCTCGTAAAAGTCGTCTCGCTTTCGCCACGACAATATACGAATTTCGGGACGATAGGACGGAAATTCGATTCGAGTGCGGTTTCGGAAAAATGTCCACGGCGCGGCGCCACCTAATTATTTAATCTTACACGACCACTTTACGATACTTTTTAACGCCGTTTCTGGGAAAGCCCGTTTATCTCGATATCCTCGAGTAATAAGTCGTTTATCGCGTATACGATCTCGTCGCAGAGATCAGATTGCGCGTATCTTACTTTGTACTAGTAATATCTATATCTTTTATGTATATTGCACGCAAATGTAATTTACTTAATTTCCCCAAATCATTATTTTGCCCAAAGATTACAAAACCGTCAGTCGGAACGATATGAGCAGTAATTTAATTTACAAGATCGATTTAGCGTCTAACTTACATCGACGATATGATCTCCTATCATAAATACCGCAATAACTATAGTTTGGAAAATATTGGTTTGAAACAACTTTCGATTCGAATTTCTAATGCAATAAAAGTCTCTAGTGACAATAAACAATTTATTATCATAAATTATTATAAATGATAAACCACTTTATTATTGCTCCATTACATTACTCTCGTGGTTCCTCTCATTAGTGTTGCATAAATAAAAATGTAGTAATTAACTTTTAATTCTAGAACACTTACGTGTTCTTTTCGAATTAGAAATCGCTATTTCTCTCTCTCTCTCTCTCTCTCTCTCTCTCTTGGTCAAAATCTAAAGTTTCTTGGTTGTGCCAGATCAGAGAATATTCCCCGGGCCCTCACGTTTACGATGGCGGATCGTGCCCCGGTGGCACGCTCCGGGTCGCGAGCGGTCGTAAAACAGCGAGGCCTTGTTTCGTCTAATAGCTCAAAACATCGTCGCCAGGGTTGGCCAACGAAAAAGTGCCACCACCTTGCCCACGTCTTCTCTCCTCTGCCCTCCTCTCTTTCCCGCTCCGCCGCCGATAAATTTCCTTGCGCGCTTGTCAAAACGTTGGTGGGACCATAAATTTCGCCCGGTCCCGAACCGGAGCGGGTTATTAACGCGCGACCGACATTTCGCGGCCGCCAACGACCCCCGCAATAGCGTTTCCCCACCGTGCCGGCAACGCTAGGTCACCACCGACGGCGAAACACAAGCGGCACACCGTATATCACCCCGGCCTCTCCAATTTGCCAGGTAATTTTTACGAGACCGCCGCCGCCACACGCAGCTTTCTTTTACCGGGAAAACATGACGAATCGCGCGACGAATTCTTATCGTCGATGATGTCATAAACAAGAATTTTAATTTTATTTAAAACAATAATGTGTTAAGTACAGTTGTGTTAAATACAGTTATATAATAAAGCGCAAAGCGCACGAGGAACGGATTCGTTAATTACAATCGGCGCTAATTCGACCTTGCCGCCGGCAAGCTTAATGCTCTAACATAGAGGTGGCCAAACGGTCGATTGTGATTAGAGACCTTATAATAAAAGTCTAGCCATAAGGCGATTTTGTTAAAATTCTGCGAGAGAGAAGGATATACATTCTATCGCTTTCTCTTTCTCTCTATCTCTTTCTGTTTTTTTTTGTTTTGACAAAACTGGTTGTCTTACATCTAGACTCTAATTCAAGGGTCTCTAATCGTGATCGACCGGTCAATCGCGGACACTCAGACAGTCGATCGTGTGACAACGTGAAATTCACAATACAACAATTATAATTGCAATGTAACCATAATTAATTTAATTGTTGCTGTTTTATGCCCAATTGCAACACAAATAAAATAAACATTCTTATTTCACTTATAAACCTAGATCGCTGCGACAGGGAACAGTAGATCGCGATGGGGTGAGGAAGCTGAAAGTAGATCTTGGTGCTTCTAAGTTTGGCCATTTCTGCTCTAACATTATCGTTTCGCGAGTCGCGTTCACCAATTCAATTCAAAAGTTATCCACCAGAGAGAAAGATCCGAGAAGAGGGGCGCGCGTCCTCGAGGAATGCGAAGGATGCGCCCCATGTTCGGAGAAGCCGAATTTGTCCGGCTCGAGGACCTAGGCAGAAGCGTAAGGACCCGGGCGGCGGGGTTCTTCAGGCTCGAGGACACTCCTCGTGCGTTTCCTCGAGCTGTCACGCCGGCCTGACGCGCGCGTTAGGAAGGGTTCCCAAAGTGCCGGTGTGTGATACGTCGAAGACCCCGCGCTCGGTGCTCGGTTGCCTCTCGTTGTCACGAGAGAGAGCCCGACGGTGCCCGTTGCGCACGGACACCGTATAGAGTTTCCTACCGCTCGCGTCCGGCTGCTTTCCGTCAAAAGGGTCCGCGATACCGCGTCTGCGGGACTTTTTCTTACGTTCGGCCCGTTTGACACTCGATAGCGCCAGCCCGGCCTATTAGTCCGCGTATTAGAGGATCTACGCAATGCGTACGTACCACCCGTTCACTCACATGTGCCTACGCTGTACGCACACGCACATGCGTACAGTATGTAGAGATAGAATGACGTGGGCAGACACGGACACGTGGTGCGTGCGCGCGAGATGCGATGCCGAGGCATTCTCCTTCTTCTCTCTTCTCTTCCCCTTCTTCTTCTTCTTCTTCTGCGTCTTCTTCTTCTTCTCATGACTTCGAGGAGTCGTTTCTTGCCGCCGTCCATCCGTCAGATACGATCTTTCCCGTTTGATAAATCACTACCGGAAATTCCGACAAAAACGAACATCGCTCTCCCTCTCCCTTTCGTTCGCGCTCTAAATGTTTAATTGGCGAGTACCGGTTAGAGCGTACTTTTCCCCCGCTTTCGAGGGAAAACGTCGATTTCAATTAATATTGCGTTTCTACCTGATTTACATTGAATCCTTCGTGCACTAATTTATTATATGATATACCGTATACGATACATAGTATTAAAAACCTTTAAAAAAATCCTAAATAAAATATACAATAAAATAAACAATAAAATATACAAATAAAATATCTTACAATTAGCGTAATAATTTTCTCACCGACCTTCATGCTCGCTTTCCGTTTTCCACTCTTCTTATCTAATGCTGAAAAGGAACTACTTGTATTTCTTTATTTTTAGAAAGAAAAGACGATTTTATTAAGACTCCAGATCATTCGTACACAGCTAAAATTGTTTTCAATTGCACTTTTCCATCACCTTCTTGCATTTCTTATTCTGCGTATAGTTATTCTATATAGTAACTTAATTAATCATCGTTACATTAAATCCTCCTCGCATAACTTCTGTATGACTTAAAATAATTGCGCCATTTCGCATTTCGATTCCTAAGATCTATACGCTGCTCTCGTCTTCGCTCTTCGGGATTAACGCCGCCGCGACTCGTTCTGTTGATGCTCGAACGAAATCAGCTTTCACAATGATCTCAGAATTATATCTATCTGCCAGTTCATTGTGAAAACCAGTTTCGTCTTAATTGCCGGTGACGGTTCCGATTTCATCGTGGCTCGATAGCATCGTCCAATCGTGAGGCAGGCTTTCCTATTCTAGGAAAAGTATTCATATGTGATATGTTCAGCTTGATAATCGCTTATTAATTTTAATAACTCGGCGAAGGGAATTTGCTACAAGTATACATTTTAATAGACGTTCATAGCTTGTTCACTTTCCACGTCGTCAACGATCCTGAAAATAGAAGAAGACAGATTAGTTCCAGCGAACTTTTGAAGAGGAGCAGAAGAAGCGAAAAGAGGAGAAAGAAGAAGGGTGGTTGCGCTCTCTCCTCCTCCTGTCGCTCGCGGCTTTCACTTCTGCGGATTTTTGAAACGGGGCGCGACCCGAACGGCCGATGCCTACGAGAAAGGGAAGACGTTCCTACCGGACCTCGAATTTCTGTGAACGTCCTAAAATAACAGGCAGACGTGTGCCAGACGTCGTCGAAATTTGTAATTTCGAGAATCGGTCACCCTCTGTGAACGCCGCCCTCCCCGTGGTTCCTTTGTGCCTTGAGTTGCCTCTTGAGAGGGAGGATGACATTCGGGCGATACATTTGTTACGAGAGGGATGCGTTCAATGGTCTTGTTTTCCCATAAATAACTGTTGCGTCCTCGGCTTTGTCGCGTGCACGCACTCCGGAGTCACGTAGATAAAAGTATTGTATTGACTTGAAGTCAATAAAATGTAAATAAATCAAAAGGATAGCATTAAACAAAATAGATAATAATTACCAACGATCGAATATATAAAGGAAATTGATCAAAAGCGAAAGACAGAACTGAATCTGTACTTACCAATTATCTATAAGTACAGTCTATATTGTCATTGCTATAGCAGTGCTGTCCAAAAAAAGTAATTCTGGGTATTGGCTTGATCGTGTATCGGCGTTCACGCCTATTTCTTTTCTTTTTCTTAATGGAGGTAGAAAATGGAAGGCGTAAACGCCGACACACTTTAAGTCAATGTCCAGAATTATAAATTTTACACAGCACTGGTCTATACATAGCAAAGGATTGTATCATTGACGCGCGTCATTACCGAGACTGCATCGTGAATAAAAACACGGTAACGTTTTATACTTTGGGAGTAAATTGACGGTGAGAGAGTGTGAGGCGTACAGAGCGGTGTCGCTGGACAGGTCAGACACCAGATGGACCGACGAGGCACGCAGAGGTACACGATGACCTCGAGGAATGCGGGGGGGAACGATGATCAGTGATATTTAAACCCTCATCGATCCTTAATCGACGGATCTACTTGGGAGGTTTTCATCGTACCAGCGGGGAATGTTATACACCGATTTTAAAACCGATGCTTAATATCCCTCCCCCCCGCGCGCGCGACGCGGATGAATAAACGTTTCTTACATAAACGCGTTATTATCGCGTGCACGTTAATTCTTTTAGATGCCCGTGCGATGCGGTCGCGCAACACCTGCGCGTTCTTTAAAACACGGCGGGTTCTCTTTATTTCAATTCGATTATATAAGCCACGTTTTCGCGCTTGTCACTTCATCGTAGAAATGACCGAATATAACATTAATGATCGATTAATTGTAAATTTCTTTTTTGAAAAGAAATAACAAAGATATTTCTTCATCACAATCGCTTATGATTTCTTTTAATTTTGATGGGATAGAAGTTAGCGGATGCGAATAAACGCGAAGTTCACTTCGATTCTTCGCGACTTCATCAGCAGACGTTCGTAAGGGTCCATCGCGGAATATACGTTATTTTGCACGTGTGTTATCGGTCGGCTGATAAGCGAGCCGGTTACACGGAGCCCTGATAAAGATACGGCGCGACCTCGCGACCCGATGGCCATATTCCGTGGAAGAGCGCGGCGAGGAAGAGCAGCACGCTAAGATTCGATCTCTTCGCTTTCTTCAATTAAAGTGTTATACAGTATACAGGGAGTCCCACAACTGTGGGGCACGTGCTTACCAAGGAAATGACGATTGCTTCATTGGCGGTGCACAGATAATCAAGTAACTATTCGACATTCAATATTTTTGGTACGAATTTTTGGCGATTTATATCACGAAGGTGTAAACACCTTTACGAAGTCTCATTAAATCTACTCGAATTTTATCTTAACGAATCTATATATATATATAAAGACAAATGTCCTGACTGATTCATCAACGCCCAACCCAAACCCCTAAACCTAGAAACATAAAATTTGGGTAATTATTCATTCCATAACGTACCTAAGCACCCACTAAGAAGGGATTTTGAGAAATTCAACCCCTAAGAAGGTAAAAAGGGATAAAATGTGTTTTCACGGATTCCTCAATATTTCTTAGACCCGATGAGAGATCGACTTGGTTTTTGTCTTTTATCTATTTATATCTTCTATCAATCTATATCTTACCACAAATGCAGTTGTTCTAGATAAAAGAAGTCCGGGCAACGCCTTTTAGTTTTAGTTTAAGCTAGTATTTAATGCAAAGACATCAAGATGTGTTATACTAAACTATAGCTTCTCATGAAGTCGCTGGAAAAGGAAAGAGCGATTTAAAATTTTTTAAAAAGTGCATATCGCTGCAAGACATCCGGTGATTTTGGGCCATCCGGTATAGTACTTCCGCGCTGATTCGCGATGACGTCGAGCTGTCGTCCCGAATGGATTTGTAGATCTTTGCTTGAACGATGTCCACTGTTTTCCATTCCGTATTTCTGGGATAGCGCATTAAAAGAAGGATAGAGAGAAAAAGAGACGCAATCGTAATGCCGATATCTCGTAATGGTGTGCACCGCTGATCGGCTCGCTCGCTGATTACGCCGCCCCGTGTTGGGCCCTTCCGAGAATCGGGCCGCCGCTTTTATCTAATTAACGCGGTCAGATTGGCCGCGACAGTTATCCGACGGTCTGTGGTGCGATCGTAAAATTTAACGAGCGATGATCGCTGGAACGTCGCGATGTACGCGCGCGCGAAGTTGCTCAATGATCGTGTTTACGAAAACCGCGAAAGATCAGAATTGCGGAACGATAGTCAACAATTTCTCGACGCGCGAATATCGAATCAATTAAATCACCGCGATTTAAGTTATTCGATCAGACGAGTATATTTCCTAGTTTTATATTTACATTACTTTTATGCCACAAAAGTAGACAATTGAACTTAAAATGGTGTATAAAATATCGTTCTTGATGCGATGATTAATTTATGTAAAGTATATATATATATACGTAAGAATATATATAAGAAATTGGACAAATGTTAGTTTTACTTTGGGAATTAAGTTCAAGAGCAATGAACAATATAAAATATATAATAAAAGATCTAGAATTGATAATTGTTTAATAATGTTAAGGATGGAATGGTTCGTATGACATCTCTCTTTCTCTCTCTCCTTCTAATTTTTGTTTATAACAATGTATTGTTTATAACAATGTATTGTTTATAACAATGTATTGTTCGTCTCTCTATTAACCTGAGGAGGATCGTAATTCACGATCGAAACGTCGTTTTTAATGTAACATCTTTAATAAATTGCCAGACACGTCGAATACATTTTCTTCAATTTATTGTTTAACTGACTGGCGAAGAAACTACCATCTCTTGTTTTGTAATGTATTATTTCTTTGTCGATGGGATTGAGAAAGGGTTAAAATCTCTTCATTTCCAGTAATCAAAATGTAAGTTCACTTAAAGTTATCGCGGCTTTTATAAAAAAAAACTTACAGCGACTGTTGATAAATGACATCAGAGTGACCGGTACATTTACTGGCATTATCTAAAGTTAGTAATATGTACCGACAGAGCGCAAGTTATCCATTCTGAGTAACGTGAAATCTACACGTCCATCCATTGCATAACAGTTTTCTACGTTACCGATCCAGGTGCTCTGCATTATCCGATGAGGCAGACATCTGCTGTGGGGAGAATGGGGAGACGTGGTGGCTCGTATAAAGAGTACGACAAAAAAATTGTTACGCAAAAGTTCATCGAGCAAGTGCTTTCGTAACGCAAATAAAAAGATATGCGAATTCTTTTTTCACGCCCGTCTAAAATTCCACAGAGATATATTCAAAAGGCGATATCGAATTTCCAATACAAATTTCAAGTTAAAAGATCTCTTATCGTATATACGAGTGTGTGCCTTTTCAAAATCGTGTTATTTTCATGTTTCTCGTTGTAAAAGGTTCGGAAATAGATTGATGGAATTTAAATTTTGACGCTTAGAGCCCTGACGCAAGATCTTCATTCTCGGGACAATGGTGCAAGATTGATATCTCCGCGTCCGCATCATCGAAGGCCGAGTTCGCCGAAACTTATACCGGTTTTTAATCTCCGCGACTGTCTTGCGCGCGAAAGAGCGTAGTAAACGGAAGAGGCGTAAAAGCCATTCAAGTCCAGCGCGGCGAGTCATTGATAGAGGCGACGAAGCGAGGTCAGCTATTTGTACGCGTGACAGATCCCTCCAGAGAATCTCGCACATGGACGAGAACGGTGGCTCATGCGCACACGCACGCACGCACGTACGCACGCACGCACGTACGCACGCACGCGTTTGGGCCCCGCGGCTGTGTACATGCGTGCGTGACACGTCCGCGTCGCGTTGCGTGTGCGGATCGATTCCCGACTTCGATATGATGGCCGAAAAAAAGAATCCCAAGAAAAAAGAAGATATCGAGAGATTATCCGGACCTCGTTAGAGTCCAGTCGTTATTCGCTCGATATCACACGTTTCTTTTCGTCTCTCCCCCTCTCTTCCTTTTTCTCTCTTTCCCTGCGATAGACAGCTTCGCACGAACGTTTGCACAGCTGCTGAACCGCATCGATATCTGGAAGCTAGAGAGATTCGCTTCTCTCTAGTTCGTATAACTGTATATACTTGTAACTGTGCGGCGCTATTTTGCTTAGATAACGCGAATTGTTAAACACCATCTCTCTGTTATGCGCTTTATGTCTCTTGAATCTCTACGTTATTTGGGAGAATAATATCATTTGCAATTATCGTCTGTTAATGATTCGAGTTATATCCAAAATTTGAAAATTTATGATTAATATTGATATATTTATAATAGGGTATCCGAGAAATTATAATCAACCAAAATTTATACTGAGAATTAACAGAATATGCAAAAAAATTGATGGTTCAACCGTAAAAAAAAATCGTATCATATTACGTCTAATACATCTTACGATCTTTCCTCACAAGCCAAATGGTATCACGGAAGATAAGGCGTACAAATGATACGAATTTTTTTACCCAATTTTTTTGCCGGAACCGGACACGCACGAGGCGACGCAAAGATCGATATTTGAGCGTTACGGTCTCGCGAATGTGACACGTTCCGAGATCGATTTGCATACAATGGAGGCGCTGGGTATTCAATATGGTTCGGAGAACATCTCGCGCGGCAAGCATGCGCGGGTAACGAGCGATTAAAGAAACATTAACGCGTTACAAAACCGCATTGAAAAAAGGCGGCGGCGGCGGCGCGGCGCGTTGATGTCATCGCCGAGTCACGATCGTGAATGCCGATTAAGCGAATGCCGCGTGCGTATCGCGTATGACCAGGGGGGACCCTATGCGCCACGAAGAGGAAGAGGCAGATGTTTTCCATGCCGAGCCCGGAGAAGAGCGCCTTGACAAGGCTGCCGCTCTTCTCTGGAATTCGTCCCTCTCGCGGAGAATCGAATAGTTGGGCGAGAAGCGGAGGAGTAGGTGCGAACATTAATAAACTATCCTTTTGTCTGTAAGTTCTTGGACCAATTTTTAAAATCCCGAGTTCTTCTTAACTTCGATAAACCGGACTTTCTACAGACGCGTCGAGATATCGAAAGATTGTTATCTTTTTTGCGCGCAAAACGAGAAATTGATGTTCCTACGATTAAAATATTCTAGTCCGATGTTCCAAAGTTTCCAATCACCTTGAGATGATCTCCACGAGGATCGATATAATGAGCTAAATGAATGTCCGAGATCTCTCGAACTTCGGCAGAATTTGAACTTGACAAGTTATAATAAGATTTAGAAGCCAAAACGTTAAAAATGAAATGACGAGAGGGGTGTAGTAATCAAACATTAAGTAGTGCTCGATCGATCAATCGGGTTACTTTCCGATGGAATGCCGATCGGCTGATAGCAGGGAACACGTAACGATAAGATATCGATATCAAGTATTTCGTTTCTCTCCGTGCCTTTTCATAATTCATTCAATTATTGAGAAACAATGCCGTTGCAGGCAAGTCGATGGCTACTCGTGGGGGCGTTATGGAGAAGGGCCTACTCCTCGATTGACGTAATTCGCTCTAAACTAACTCGCGATCGATAGGAACGCTGCACGAAGGCCGCGACGTCGAACCACGACGAACCTACGCCCTAAAATTATCCTGTACGAGAAAGAGGCCGAAGGAAATTCTCCTAATTGAGCTAAACGCTCCGCGACAACGACTGCGGCCAATGATCGAGAAACGACCTTCGATGGGCTTCTACTCGATGGAAACGATCCCTCGTTTACTTCTATGATATCGTCAATATTTTATTATCACATTATATATTACGCTTTATTTTGTTTCACTTTCCCGACAGTTTCAGGGCGAGAGTTTCGGACCACGACTTCTTTTAACTTCGGCGATTCGGAACTTTTAAATACTTTTTCTATATCTCTTTTCTTAACTTCGCATGTTTAAAGTTTTGTCGGAACGTGAGCTCTTTTATCGCTTCCGTCTCGAGGGCGTCTTTCTATTTGTCGTGTATTAAACAAACGGTTAGGAAAACGCTCGCAATCTCATCGTGATTACGATCCGGTTCGATACGCAGTTGATTCGGCTACGGATTGGAATGTTCTCGTTAACGCGCTTGTGAGAGGATCGCACGCGCTGTCACGTGCGACACGTGGAGGCTGCCGCACGAGGCTACCAAACTTCTCTTCCCGAAACGTAATCGGCAACAGCAAGGTCGCCGCTACTTCGCCGCTACTTCGTCGCTACTTTTGCGAAACTTTCGAGAGATACGTGACGCACGTACGTTTGCCTGTCGTTTACATATCACGAGTTAAATGAGTTACCATCACGGTTGCCACCTCTCCGGTTTTCGGCCGGAGACTCCCGCTTTTTGGATGAATTCTCCGGCTCTCCGGCAGACGGAAAAAATCAAACTTAATCACGGTTATCACTTTCAGATTAGTATTCACACACATACAAGTGCCTGTACAGTATACATATGTATAATTGGAGTTTCTTCCGGTTTTTAAAAGGAATATCCGGCGGCAGGCTTAATTTTCATGACCTCTTTTTTAGAGAAAGCAAGACAAGAAAAATGGCAAATTCGAAAACGTACATTATATATAGATGTAACTATTTTCTTTTTCAAGATCGATTTCCGGCAAAATACTAGTTTGAAGGTGGCAACCGTGGTTACCATGTCAGTACAAGCGACGCTCTTACGTTTAATTTAACAAACCACCTTTCTTTCCTACCCTCTTTTAATTTTATTATTTGATAGTAATATAATTTCTCATATAATAATTTTCTTATTTTTTATATCCTTTATTTTTTTATGTCCTTTGCGACTAGTTCTCTCGAATTAGAGCATGGAGAAAAGGATTGCTCATCGGATATGCAATTCGTGACGACGAACGTATGCAATTCTGTGACACCGGCGACGCGTCATCACTCTATTCTCGGCGCAGCTAATTGTACTAATTAAGAGGATCGCAGCTCCGGAATAACTCGACGGGTTTATATTTGTCTGGCGACACGACCGAGAATTGCTGCATCGCGAAGCTATTTTTCCACGATTCGGTATTATTCTGAGTATAATTTTGAATCCTGTTTAACCTTTGAAGATTCGCTAATATTATCTATTAATAAAGAAATCATACGGGAACGTTCCAGGTATTACGTCTTCGAGTGTAATTATTTCAAATCTTTTGGTTAGTGAATTTTATTCGAGACTGTTTTCACAGATCCTTCATTTTTGACTGAAATTTTCAAATTGAATATCTCAGCAATTAAATTTCAAACTCGAACTGAGGTTTTCGAGAGCGGTCCATCGGAACGTAAAGCAATTTTACAATAGAAACCATATAATCGTTTGCTTTCAGAATTCATTACGGTAGAAATCGCGGAGTTTCTGAGCAGTACGATTTCTTTTCTTTATGTATGAGATCTGATTACCAAGGGGGAGCGCGAAGAAAAAACAAACAAAATCGCAGACGAAGTATGATCGACGGGGTGTCCACGAAGGAAGCGACTGATGAAACGAGTGAGGAGAGAAAGAGAGAGAGAGATGGAGGAAGGGAGGGAAGGAGGGAGGGAGAGAGAGGGAAAGGGTGAGAAAGAGAGGGAGGGGAGAAGAAAAAGGGAACCATCACTCTGTGAAGTGTGAAGTATGTACCGCTCGGACGAGAGAATCATCGGAGGATGAAGAAAGAAGTCCGAGGGGGATGGGGAACGCGGCGAACGAGGAGATCTGCGCAAGGACGAATTCCTCGCGATAAAGTGGAAACGATTCTGAGATGAGTCCATTGACACGAGGACGAAGACGGGGGCGGTTCGTTGCCGTCGAATTTTGGGAGTTTCGCGAAGTGAACGCAAGGGATGTCTTCATCGCGAGGGCCCTCGAAGTGCCCCGATCCGGTTGACGTTGAACAGGCTGCCAAAGTAAAATGAAGATGAGGAGGAGGAGGAGAAGAAGACTGAGGGGGCAGCCGATCAAGAGGACTCCATGCCTTTCTTTCTCTTTTCTCATGAGAAGAAAAGAGTAGGAGTAAGAAGCGGAGGAGGACGAGGTTGAGGAGGAAAAGAAGAAGAAAGGGGGGGGAGGACGAACACCTATACAAGGATCTACACGGCCAGTGGGAATGGAATGCAGGTACAAGTCTAGTCCCCGACTTCACTCCCGCCTCCTCGCCTCCTGACCAGCCCCCTCTTTTCGTTCCCCCCCTTTTCTCTTTCTCTCTCTCTCTCTCTCTCTCTTCTTTCTTCCCGTCTCCATCAGACACTTCTTCTTCTTCTTCTTCTACGCCTCTCTTCGGCATCTACCGCCGACCGCGATGTTGCTCACCGAATCATCACCGTGTTCTACCTCTCTACCGGCTTCACCATTTACTACTACACTACTGTGCGTGCCTGTTGGACTACCTCTACGCGCCGCTACCGCTCTGCTCTACTACTATTATTACCATCACTGCTTTCGACTGCTGCTGCTGTTGCTGCAGCTATTACTACGTGTACACGATCTCGTTACTATTTGCGGATGTTCTCTTCATTCTATTATTGACTCCAATTAACCTCGATTACTACGTTTCAATTTGGATAATGTAGCCGTAATGAGTTTATTGTAGCACACAGCGCTATAATTTTCCCGACAATCCGAATATTAAATTGTAGGGATCCTTCAAGAGAGAGCTTCACGTTCGAATCTGTAGGCACGTCCGAACAGCACGATTCTGAATTTAGAACTAAAAGTTAGGCGAAGCGAACGAATAAAAGTTAGGCAGAAAAAAATGAATAAAAGTTGCTTATTGCGTTTATCGTGGATACTATTCTCGAATTCTCTGTATCTTTGGACATCGCAAATTGATCAATCAGTCTACTGGCTCGAACTAAAAAAAAATTTGAACGTTTTCAAGTAAAAAAAAAACATGTGTTCCAAAATTACAAAATACTCAAATTATCGCATTTAATAATCGCAAAGATGTTGATGGAAGTAAAAATCAATTAGACAGAGACGTGCCATCTTCTCCGCTATTTGACTCTTTCGGATCCAATGGTACATATACCAGCATGTTTAAAAAGTCATATCTTTTGTAAATATTAAGCTATTCAGTTCAACTAAGGCTTGTTTTAAAGGAAATTGTTTAAACTTTAACCGAAAAATATTGTGATAAATACAATCAGATAATATAAAAAATTATTTACGTAATAAGATCGGAAAGTTCTCGGACTAACTATGGAATTATTATTACGCACCAAGATCCGCGGTTGACCGTCATTTGGCTATTCTCATTTATATTTAACTATGGAAGGTTCGACATGATGCGCAGTATTACTTTCGCATGGCGATTACTCAAATATAACTGATGATAGTATAAATTTCTGATGAGAGATATTTATACTTTGCATAATGTATAAACGCGCGTAATTTTCAGTAACCCAAACAACTCTGTAATAAACAATTTCATTACAATTTGATATTTTATTTCTTGGATCCGCCATTTTAAATTTTTATGTTCCGACCTCGTTTTTGTATTCAACGATCCCTCAAACCTTTAAAAATAACTAAACAATATATGTCCCATTTCTCAAAAAAAGTCAGACCCGAAAGGGTTAAGTGTGCCATAATTCGGAAACGACCGAGGCGCGACGCTGCCGCTTCGAAAAGAAATGTGCACCCGAGGTCTGTACCAATACAGAATGCAGGGTCGACGTGCGGCCCTGCCGTGGGAGAGACAACCGCCGCGGAAGCAATCGGGACCCTATGCTAAGCATCAACGCGTTACTCGCCGCGCCGTGGCTCGTTAGTTGATAGTCCACGCGAGTCCGCGGACAGTCTCGCATCGCGCCGCTGATAACCAGCCGCCTTTTCGTCCGGGACATTTAAATGTGCCGCGTACGCTCGGCTGAACCGTCGAGGAAGAACGCTGGCGCTTCTCTCTCACGAGAGAGGGACGATCGTATGGTAATTTTACATCTCCGATGAGGAATGAGCGCTACTCAGAGCAGTGTATAGCGGACGCCGCCACATTGTACATTCCTGCGTCGCAGTATCCTCCCCGTAATGCATTCGATTAGTGTGTGATCGTCATCGTCTTCATTGCGCGCGACCAGCGAACGAATAAAGCGCGGAAGAAAAATTAATATCCATATAAAAGGAAGACAAAGATATAAAAATCCAGAATATAAAAATTTTTTATTAGAAAAATAATTTGATGAAATTATTTTATTACCAATTATATCGCTGAAAATATCGCGCATAAGAGTACACGGAAAGAACGGTTTTGCTGAAGTATCTAAAAATTTGGCCAAATGCAGATCTGAAAAATAATTTTGTTCGATCAATCAAAAGTAACTAACTAGGACACTCAAGCATGATGATAATGCTGCAAAACGTTTTGATATTCTAGCGACTATTTTGAGCGTCCTACTTATTAGTTACTTTTGATGATCTAATTATTAACAAAATTATTATCAGATTTGTATCTGAGCAAATTTTTAGATATTTCAGCAAAAACCATTCTTTACGTGTACCAAATGTAGAAACTTTAGATTCTCGTTGAATTATAAATCGTGGGAGATACATCTAATTCGTAAATCGCGGAATTCGCTCGAGACACTCGCAGGAATTACTTACGGGGCGAGCGATGCTCGGAATCCCGGCGATCCATGCATCATCGGTTAAGAGGATTAAGGCAATTTCGCCTTTAGAGAGGTGTATTCGCACTTCGCGACGAGAGGAGCCGACGTGCGTCACGCCAAGTGGCGAGGGAGCACTTTTACAATTTCAATCGCGCTAAAACGTGTTTTCGAGGACGCGGCCGCGGCCGATGAAGAGGCCGTGACGAGGAGCGACGAGGTATCTCGTCGTTCGCTCGTTAGCGCATCCCGGTGCGTGCGTGCGTGCGTGCATGCGTATACGCAGGTATGCGCGAGTTTTGCGTATTTTATTGCAATTGTGCTCGCAGACGGCGGTCCTGGCACTCGGAGACCGTCAATTTGGCCTCTTAGGTGTCACGAAAGTACTACGTGAGGATCGTCAAACGCGAATGGGGCTTCGCGGTAGGACATTACGCGCGCGTGAAATAAACGAACGGCCGAGCCTCCGCCGCAACGGGATGCCGACTGCCAGGACTCGCTTCTGTCAGGACACGTCTGGTTATTATCCCCGCACATACCGCTGGTACGTTGCACTTGTCAGTAGCCGACGAGACGCGCATCCTTCGATATTAAATTTTGCATCGGGGAGCCTGAACTTGTAGCCTCGAAACGTATAAAAAAGATGGAAGTTTGAATAGGCGTTCTCGCGACAATGAAATAAGCACGCCGTTATTTATCTTCAAAATAAATAATAATAAATAAATAATATATTAATATATTATATTAATAAAATAATTCTTGGATTTTTGATTTACACTTCGTGGACGATTTTAGAGAAACTGATTAGAATATTTTTAGAAAATATAATATTTACGTCGAACGTTTCTTTCCCTTTATGATGGTACAAAAGATAAGCACCGCTTCTCGCAACACTTCCGATAGTTTTCACTTTTGAGACGCATTTTGTATCTCGTGGTATTTTCGTGGATAATAACCTTTTGGCAACCGATAGTACCTGCGAATATTTTTAGAAAGCGTTTGTGACGTTTAAATCGAGGTCCACGCGACGTAAAATAATGCTTCATTTCGTCACTATCGTTTAATAACTGCAAAGCAGGATAAATTACTGAGACAAAGAATTTTTATTCGACTCGAGTCTCAAGAAATTAAATGCCATAATCCTGGCAATATAATGGCAGTATAATAATGCTTAAAAATGCCCTAAATGAAATGTAAAACGAGAAGTACAGTCGCGGATTTCATTTTCATGCGCGTCTTTCAACGTCGGAAATAAGTTCGAAACTAGCACACCCAACAAACTAACACATTTCGCAAGTTGGCACAATAGGCTGATGCATAGTTACCGCCAAACGCGCTTATTTCGTCGTAAGAATAAATCGCCGTAAGCGAAACCGTATAGAACTTCGCGCATGGAATGTAGACAGAGACATCAGCATTGACTAATACCTGGAAATCGAACAACAGCTCGGCACCCGAAGACTTCCACTATCGATTCGCCGCTATTATAATTTATCGATAATCTGCATGAATAATGGAGAGCACTCATCTTCGTATACCAATGTCTATACTATGTCACTGTCAGTCTATGCAGCTTTTAAAAGGTAGACGACGATCGCTGCATAATGGATTAGATCCAATTCGCATACGCGGGCTTTTACCGTACACGTTATCGTAAGCTTCAGCAGTACTTATAGAATTATTCTTGGCCTTAACGTTAATAACAACAATGAGACCTATTTATGAAGATTAGAATTTCATTGCAAACGATTTGTGTGACGTTCTTTAAACAGCGAAGAGGGCGCTACATCACTCTATCTAATCGATTTTTATTTTCATCACTCAAACAGCTTTGCTTATGCAATATTATAATAGAGTAATTAAGTAAGACATTAATTATTACACAATGTAATGATTTTATTATTTAATGATCATAATTTCAAATATTTTTTAATTTTGGAGCACATTTCTTTTTGCTCAAAATACAAATTTAATTTAATGTAATTTTATTTGTTAATTTCAAATAATAAAAGTAATCAGCAATATTAATATCAAGCGGATAGATCGTTTAAATCATCGATTTCCGAGCAATAAAAATATCATTTTAATGGTCGTATTATTCGATTAGAATTCCTAGAAATCTACCGAGCTTCCATTGCGGCATATCACGCAACATTATTCCGCGGGTTTTCCAACTACATTTCGGCCAATTACTCCTTTTCCCGTATATTTTCTTCCTATTCGCAATTATTCATGGGGCTATTCGCAGGCGAATTTCAAAGCCATCGACACTGGCACCGGAGAAAACGAGATAGAGCGGAACGAGCAAAAAACTGAAAGCAAAGAAACTCGCTCGTCTCGGATATGACGGAATTCCGACGTAGGAACTTTCACGAAGAGAGGTCTTCGACTTCTTCGCCTGGCACAGCACCCCGGATCGTGAAGATCGATCGTTGCTATTCGCGATCGTTAGCACGGGTCACTGCATTCGGGTCGAAGGAAGTCGAAGCAGAATCGAAGTAGCCGCAGAGGTTCTCAGTGTTTCATCCTTTTGCTCTCGATCATGGATTTGCGGCTCGATGTCACGAACCGCACGCGGTTCGTGCGAACCGTCGTTCTGTTAAAGAACGGGAGGTGAATAATTAATATCCTACTTGATTACTCTATTATTATTAACGATCGCGTGATATTTATCGTGTCTGATTTCTCGAGGGTAAAATAAGAAGCGGGACTTTGGCAACGTTCCGTTTTTTTCTTCCTGTGAGACGAACGTCGAGAGATGGCCTGGTCTCTTCTTCGCACGATATAATAAAGTTATAGAATCCCACGTTCATAGGCCTTCGCGGGAACTCGATGACGTCTTTCGTAGAGCGATAGAGCATCATTGTCCTTACGCACTCGAGTAAATTCGTCGTAATTCTGAACGCGCGTTAACAACTCTACGGAACGTGTCACAAGTTTGGTATTCAAGAGCTTCGATTGAAATTTAGAAAAGCGTAAATTTTATATTCGGTAGTTTTCAAAAGTACTTTACTTCGAAAAATATTCAGATTTGGGATGGAATCGTCGGAATGCTTAATGTCGACTTTTTGAGGACTGCGGCAAATAGTGGCAAAAACTTTTCGCCGAGGGAAAATTAGCGTTCGAAAGATAGATTCTAGCGTTTATGGTAAGATTCGTCAAACGTATAAGCAGGGGAACATCATGGTTAATGTATACATGCAAGGCGTAATCGCACACGGATAAGTCAATGCGGGTACTATTTTATGATTGCGAGCTTTTTTGCTATAATTCGCCGCATCATGATTACGAATGTTTACCAGAAACACGCTCGACAGTTTTTTGAATAAATTGTGCATACAGAAGTACCCACAGTTTTTGAGCAATTATTGATTGAATTATTATATTAAAAATAATTGAAAATAAGAGGCTTCTGATTGAAATTAAATTGAAGTCGAGAGCAAGAGAAAAAAATATATATTCATATCCTTCACTTAATTAAGTAGCTCTTTTATCAGAATGTCTTCGTTTATTTTATCAGAATATAGAATTTAATTACCGAGGCTTTTGAACTAAGCTCTAGAAGAGGAAATAAATAATAATATTGTCTTCGAGTCAATTTCTGGACTTTTGTTCCGTATTTTAATCATAGGTTCAATTATCAGAGTGTATATTAAGCAGAACGGAAAGCAGATGGAATGAGCTTTATCGACATTTCCGTTAAGCGAAAAGTGACGCGAAAGAGAACTCGCTGATAAAAAAATAATGCAAGAGCCACCTATCTACCTGATGCTATTTTAACCGAAGAGGTATATATTTCTCGACTAGGCTTTCGTATGTCGAGGTATCGGTGCACGCATGGATACCGTCGCGCGATCACGGTGGAGTATCGACGAGTCGCGGTGTGCCGGTCGCGTAATAGTATCGAGCAGGAATGCGCGCTCGATATATCGCGCGTAATGTACGCGCGGCGTGTGTAAAACGGGGCTCCACCGACGTAGGTGTATGCGCGTAACCGCGTGCTAGTGCATCAGCCGTACGTGGATACGTACGTGTGCGCACGTTAATACGTGTATACACCGTCCATAGTCCCGGCGTGAGACCAAAGCGACTCAAAAAGTCGCACGGCGGCGCAGCGGCTCTCAGCGACGACGCGGTGTAAAGCTCGCTTTATACGTGCAACATACGCGGGAACTGAATTGAAACTCATTGAAGACGAAACTTAAGAGATATTATAACGGCTTTTGTGGCGACGAAGTCGTGCGATGAGGACAGGGCGAATGGGTGCCCGTCGCGACACCCATCAAATCGGAAACCGCGTGGATTTCCGCGAGTTTTAACTTCCATGTTATGAAAATTCGATACTGTTGGTCCCATTTTATTACGAGAAGTATAATTGCGCATCTTGCAAAATAGAATCAAAGTTCAGGCAACTGTGAGCTTTTTAACGCGTTAATGAACTTGAAGTGTTAGGTAGTTTTGGAACCGTCGTTCACCAATCTGTTGTAGCGTCGTTTCACACTTCGTGAGGGATACCCTGCGGCGTGCGCTGTTAGAAAACTTGTTAGAGGTATTTTTCATTCTGGACCGGTTTTAAGCCGGCGGTCAGAAAAGGCGACGAGCTTTCCGCGAAACGCTCAATGCGCCGCTCGACGACGCGACGTTTGCCTTTTGAAAGAATTTGGCACGGCGGTATGTACCGTACCTGCCTGAGGCTTGTTCGGATACGGTCGGGCATCAACCTGCCTCAAATTCTCTTTGTTCGCGCGATGTTCGACGTTTTCTCGTCGCCGGCCACTTTGCTAGCGATCTAGGATGCGAGATCCGCGACCGAATCGAAGTGACATTGGAGAAATCGAGAGGAGCAGATGCTACCGCGAAGAACCGGACGATACGATTTACAAAGGTCTCGGATTTAACTGCGTATGTTACAATCCGAGCTGTTTCTACGGTACGTTCGTGCGCAAGTAGTTTCAAGCAATAAATCCAAGCGTTGAAAAACGTTTTCATGACTGAATAGAAAATATTATTTAAATTAACATTAATAATCTGATAACACACAAGTACTAGTTCAATTAATTTCTCTAATTACATTGTTTCTCATTTGTATCTAACTGCTACACTATACCTTATTTTTTCTGTACTGTATTTCATATTTACTTACACATGCTTTCTCTGGCTTGTATGGGCGATTCTAAATTCTTTATCTATTTTTTTATCTATATTTTTCAGAGAGTTTCATCAGAGAGCTAAAAAATAAATGGTTGTTTTACTGCAACTATTACAAATTATTTTCCCATCGATAGAGAAAATATTCCTATTAATCCCTCTCTAATCCCTACTCTGAGACTCGTAGTAAGCGCTGGAGGACGGCGTTTTCGGATGAGCAAGAGTCCGTGCAGGGTCTCAAACCTTCGCGCAAATAGGGCGCGAAGCAACGGACTCGCCGTTACACCGGTGCGAAATCCGCTGTATAACAAGAGCAGCTGGTGCGTCCCTTCAAGCTTAGGAGAAAAAAAAGAGGCACGGGCGGAAAGAAAGGACGGAAGAAAAGAAGCGGCGCGACGTAGGACGCGAGCGCGGCCCTTACTACACGGAGACCCCCTTCCTTTTCGGGGGTTTTCCGCTCTCGTTCCTTCTCGAGCGCGGAGAAAGAAGGGGGGAGGGCGACGGGGCCCCCGAAAAAGGGGGACCACGTCGCGGGCACGTGTCTCGGCCAGGACATCTGCCACTGAAAAGGACCCACTGTTACGTCCCCATTATATCGTTTACCTTAGCAGCGAGCCACCTCCCTTTCTCGCCCTTCGTCTTCTTCCTCCTCCTCCTTCCCCGTCCTCTTCACCGCTACTTGCTTGCCCTTCGCCTCCTTGTGTCTAGGAACAAGCAGCTGCCCTTTTCCCTCGCGTACAAAAGCGGTGCGTACCTACGCACCTGCCCTTCGAGAAGGATGACTGTTAACCGGTCTCGAGGTGATCATCGTGACGTATTACCGGGCGATAGGAGAGAAAGAAGGAGAGGGGTAGCTTCGCCACTGAGACGATGCAACCGAAAGAAACACAACGATCAAGCAGGAATTGTGATTAAGATTTTGAACCGACGATCGTTAGCCCTTATAAGGCAACGGAGAAGAATTCTATACAGCGCCCTTAGAAAAATTGCCTTAACAAATGAAAAGCTTGAATTTGCAATATAGGAGCAAATTCTTTTTTTAACTTTAATTTCTTCGGTCTGATTAGAACTTAGAAATAAAAAACGTGTTTCAGGATGTGTCTTGAACATACGCATAGGCGCTCATGAGGAGGGGGGAGCAAGGAGGGGCATATGCCCTCCTGGATTTAAATTTTTTCAATTTAGAACGATTTGATTGACAACTATATAATTTTTTATTTGAAATTTATACAATTAAAAATAAAAGTCTACATAAATATTTCTTTAAAAATATTATTTGAAAATACGTTCGTTTGGCACCTCTAAGTATATTTACATTATGCCTCCCCTTGAAAAAAGTTGTAAGGGCGCCCATGAACATATACGTATCATCGTAATTATTTTCCTTGCAGAACAATTGCGAGCAGAATCAGGGAGATTCTCACTTCAGTCCTTTTCCGTTGTGAAGTCGGCCCGGAAATTGCGAGATTCAGCACGCGTTCGCTTTCGTAGGTGACAGAATGTAACAAGCATCGGCGCGGTGCGGGATACGTCTATTCCGGGACGCCGGACATCGACCCGCAGACGGCTCCCAGACTACGGGGGCTAATAATCGTCATGAAGACTTAGCGAGGATTCTTAGCGAAGAAATGGGACGGACTGACGACGGGACTGGAATTACGTAAACGCGCGCCCCGTGTCGCGTCGCGCGCGTGCGAAGATCGCAAAAATTGGGTCGTCCGATTCCCGTTCGACCGACATCTCAACGAACTCCGTCGGGGCGATAAATTAAATTCATTTGCGTCACGGGCGCGTAAGTCCCGTCCAAATATATCTGCATATCGGGGTGGGGACGGTTATGATAATATCTTCCTGTCGCGGTGTGGAACTTTAAGTATATACTATACGGCGAGACGATACGTTTTCGATAATATCGGTATAATGATGGGCAAGCTGTTGAGAGATTGTACGAAATAAATAAAGGCGAAATAAAGGCGAGGTGTTAACAAAAATGACACGACGTTACTTGAGCGGAGTATTAAATTCGATTGGTTGTCATTTATCACTTATATAATACCTTCTAATGTTTTTGCGCACGATAAATTTTGTCAGTCGATCAATTTTATCTTCTAAGATGAGATACAATTTCTGAAATGCAATCGGCGGAATCGTTACGTGCCCCATCCTCTCGCTTAATAAAAAAATCTTCTGTTTCTTAAAAATTGCCAATTGTGTTCGACATGCGTTTAGTTTATCGAAGAGAAAGAGCATATATTTTACCTAGAAATTGTATTAAAAAGAGCGAAAATAATAAACCATAGTAATTGTTAAATATGACATTACAAATATCATAATTCAATCTTTGGAATCGTTAACAGCACCCAGATAAAATAAAAAAAAAACACATTACTTGAAATAACTTGCGCACATGTACATCACGTATAAACCATAGAAATCAATTATGATTTATAAGACCATATATTGCCAGTAATTTCGTGATATTAATGCGTATTATCAGTATAGTTTGTAACTAATGGCTATTTAATTTGTATACACGTTACTAATGGCGATCTGATAGCCGGCTATTAGAGAATTATTACATTAATTTCCGGTCAATCTAATTATAAAAAATTGGTTTACGTCTTAGGCAACAGCTTGCAGTCGACAATTTCGTAGTGAGAGACGTAAAATTATCTCACTGCGAGTCCACTGCCCGGAATTAACGGAAGTTTCCGAAGCGTGATTCACGGATCACGCGCGTGGAACGTGTTTTTACCTACAAAAGTCGTACTCGTATAATTATACGGAAGCAGAAAAGACTTACAATCTCGTTCTCGAAACCGCCGGGCCGCACTCTCTCGCACGGGATGCACGCACGTCGCACGCACGTCGCACGCAGCCTGCAACCAGACGTAAAATCAACAATTAGAACGTACGAATTATCGCGAACGGTGAACGGATAATTTCGCGTTGCACGCCCCGCAAAGCCGGGATGCCGGGCACCGTATCGAGGAGGAGATGAAAAGAGGCGGCACTGTCGTCATTAGGATTCTAACCGAGCTCGTCCGCTTTCAAATGAACGACCCCTCGACAACGAAACGGTCCGCGTACACAACGCGCGCACGCACGCGCACACGCACGCACGCACGCACACTTGCACACTTGCATGCACGAACGGAATACCTTGTAGGTACGAAAGGAAGCGAACTTCCTTCCTACGTCCGATGTCACGCGCGCCACCGTTTATATAATCCATCCTGTGACGTCACGCTGTTTAATCCATTCATTACTGTGAACCGCCACTCCGTCTCCGTCATTCTTTCTCGCCACGGTGCAACAGCGAGCGTTCGGCGCATGCAGAAACGGCAGACGGGCGTCGCCGATAAAAAGACGTCGTGCGTAATACCGTCGCTTTTTCGAGCAACGAAATTTGTTGAATAAACGAATCGGAGAATTATGCGGGCCGCTTGCGTTGAAATCGAGCGCAGTAAAAATACGAGAGTAAAAAAATACGGAAATAAATATAGTACACGTGTGGATGATCGATTTGTATGCGCACTTCGTGATACGATTTCGGCAAGATTTTGTGAATCAGATCGTCAGATTGAATTTAAAACATACACAGCAGGCACGTGCAATCGAATTCACATGCCGAAACTATTTACAGAAATGAGACGTCTCTGTAAAATTAAATCAATATTGAAAATGTCAGCGGTAGAAAAACTGCAAGTGACGCTGTTTAACAAAGATTCGTATCTAAAGAAGACGCGACCTCGACTGTATGAAATAATACCTCGTGTATTTACGTACACGTAATGTAATTGCGACAATGTTAATAGACTTGAACAGGACGTTACGGCGGAGGGGAGAGGACGAAAAGAAACGTTTTGCAAGGCGGTTCTATTTTCAGTGGCGCTGCACTTGCTAGAGAGGATGCGTGAGGAGTATCCGTAATGAAATAACGTATTCCGTGTCTTCGTTCTAGCATCACAACCTTCACTTACAAGCGTTATTAGCTTCTACGCGGTGCGCAGTTGCATTAAGCTACGTCCACACGGAATAACCCTTACACTATTCGGTACTTGTTACTTCGAGGCGACACGTCTCACTTCTAAAAGTCATCACGTCAAAATCATTTCTTACAATTTGTACATCTTATCTTATCTCTCACGATTTATATAACCGAAAGTGTCATAGAAGTTTCGCTCGCATTTTTTAGCATTCAGCTCGAGTACTATACTGTTAAAAAACTGTAATGTTGAACTAAATCAAATTTGGGTCATTTATAATCACTCCTATAGGTTGCCATTGTTCTTACCTAATATGTTATTAATTTAACCAGAATAATTATGTTAAATAATTTAACTCGAGAAATGTATTAAAATCTGACTCAAATTTGGTTTATTATTTAGTCACATAAAACTTTAGCCAAAACTAACTAATTTAACCATAACAATGGGTTGATTTGATATGATTGTTTTTTAACCACATATTTTGTGTTAAAATAATAAATTTTGATACGCGTGAAAGTTTTTCTAGTTCTAAGAATTAAAAAGAGATAAATAGTAAGTTAAACTGAGATTAAAGTGTAAATTACATTGGTGGAAATGGACATAAGTGTGGATTCTAGTGGACAGTTTCCGGCTCGCGCGAATTTGTATAGTCTCGTCATTAACGACTTGAGCCATTCGCGAACGTAGTCGTCGCGGGAGCGAATGCATATCTCGATCATATTTTAATAGGTTTTTGTCGCGGATTACGACTTCGGCTGTGCACGCAGCTTGCGGCGATGACGACGACAACGTGTGTGGCGGCGGCGAGTGGGCGGACACGCACGGCAAACGTCTCTGATAGGAGGTACCGCGCTACTCACCGACCCGCGCGCACGCAACGGAATTTCACCTTACGGACAACGGCGACGAGTGCGTTGAAAAGATAATTGAAGCGGCGAACGGAAAAGAGAATGTACGGAGGAACCCGCGATTTTTCGCTCTCAACGAATCCGCCCGCCCGAGCTTTAATTAAAGGACGAATCTTCACCCGAACCAAATTTACTCGAATGAAATTAAACGGGGAAATATCGTTAAAATATTTGCAGAATGCACAATCACGATCGCGTACAGATGTTATCGTACTTTAAAGGAAGCGGAAGTCGTTTTCCCTGCCCGGCGATTTATTCGATTTACTTGTCAATTTATATCTCGTCTTGTTATTTGGTCTTATTATTATATTGATATTTGGTCTTGTAATTATACTTTCTTGGTCTTATTGTTCCTGGATATTCCTTTCCCAAGTGACGCAAAAATTATATTATTTATATAAATGATTCACGATACGTCGATACAAATTATGCAAATTCGGACGCGTAATTTGCTTACAATTAGTTTAAAACTAAAACCACGCGACCGTGAAGAATACGTTATACTTCGGAACATTCTTAATTTAGCGTTATCATATATCTACTATTATTTTAAGTATTAACGTCCAAGTACACGCGAACGCACGCAACGCGATAATTAAGCGATCGAAATGCATTCTCTCTTTCTCTCACCCTCTCGTTCTCTCTCTCTTTCTCTCTCTTTCTTTCTGCGATATTCCACGGTCACGCGTCCATCGCGAATAACGCAGCTCGAGATTAACCCGCGTTGACCTTCGTGCGATCGAAAACGCCGCCCGGGATATCGAATCGCCGTGACGGGCGACATCCGGTCCCGGGTCTCGAACGGCGGCGCCGACACGTGAATGAAGCTCGGTCTGGCGAACGCGAATGGGGAACACGCGCTGGATGCATGCGTTTAAAGAGACCCCGGAGCGCGTTAACGCGAAGCGACACAATCGTGCGTGCGCGAGCGATAGCGAACCCACGACGTTCACCGAGGCGCGATAACGCGTCGTTGAAAAATTGTTGACCCGCCCTCGAAAGAGAGACGCCGTCGACGGCGAACGATCACGCGCGGGAGCCGCCTTTTCGTGAACTACGAGAAACTCGTCCGTAATTTTTTTTAACCCGTAAGCGCTCGCGTGATTTTTTTTGACGTAAGTTCCCGCGTGGGGGTCAATTTGACCTACATTTTAATTAATTAATTTATTTTTTATGTATAAACTAAATTTTTTATTTTTATTTATAAATACTTATAAATTGAGACATGTTTTAAACATAAAATAATAATTTTCAAGTATTAGAAATTAAAAGAAATCTATATTTTTAAAAATATTTTGATTAGTACACAGTAAAAAACATTCTATACTTATATTAAAACCGGTCCTTGTTAAAATTTTTGCGTTGAATTTTTAACATACTCGAGTGTTAATTTAACATAATGTAATTATGTTGCTTTTGTGTTAAATTGATATTCAACATTTCTTAGTGCTAAAATAACACAATTTATGAATAAGTGAACAAATAACATAAAAATAATGTAGTTTTAAAGAGTATATTCTAAGGTAAATGAATAAAATGTACGTGTTAATTTATATAATAAATATTAATTTTACACATAATAAATATTAATTTTATTGAAGGAATATGCTTCCACAATTTGTTTCCAAATTGTGTCAGTGTTACATTTTTTGTGTTAATTTTTACATAAGATTTGTGTACTTTCTAACATATTCATCTTGTGTTAAACACAAAAATTTAGGTGGACCGTTTGAGACACGTGAAATGTATTAAATTTTTCAACTGTGCAAATTCTATAGCTTTCGTCTGGGTCAGATTGACCTCCACGCGCGTGCTTGATAAAACGTCTCTTATTCGACCATTTTCTTACGTCACTAAAAGTGCGGCGGAATGCGATATACTCGGGAATATGGATATTTGAAATTAAATTGTAAATTTTCTTACGCGAAAAATCGACAGACTAATGATCGTGGAACATGACTGCACGCTGAAGCAATAAAAGATGAAACTGAGAATAGTTGCGGAAAATCGGCAATCAACGATCCGGCGCATGACCTATTGTAGATACGTCGCATTAATCTTCCGCCTTTCAGAATCATAATTTCGTTCTCGAATTCCGCGTCACGAAATATTCCACAGCACGCGCCATACGACGCAATTATGTAGCATCGACGGGAGGGAGGGGAAAGCGTATAATTATAGTTAGCACGACGATGGACAACAGATTTGCGGCGTGGCCCCGCGTATGACGTAATACTACAGCGTTCTCCGGCAGTCGATAAGAATTCCGACGCCTCCATTCAGAGACGGGAAACGGGAGGAAGGATGAAACCGCCGGCGACGTGGCGTGGCGGCGCGGGGTTGCGGGGTGCGGGAGGGTTGGCTGACGGCAGGCAATCGTACGCTGATATGGGAAGGCGAGATTACGAAATCGAGAGCCGCGAACGATTGCCGTCCGTGGAATCTACTCGCCGGCGCCCCAGATAAGCGAATTTTTTTTTCTGTTACGTACACGACCGCACGCTATCGCGATCGCGATCGGGAACGTGCGTAAGTCACGGAGTTTAATTTTGGAGCACACGCGCGCTCCACGGACGACGGTTGAGCCCCTTGCGTGAGTAACGCACGTGCGGAAGTAATACGTACTTGTTACCTCGTGAATATTACTTTTTCTATTCATACGCCGTGAATGTGGATTTTACCTGGCACTGTACCTTTTGCGGATTATTTCCCCCCCCTGCTTCCTTATTATTTCCGCTAAAGCGCTACATCCCGCAAAGCTCCGATTGCGCATCAATATTAAAGAAAAAAGTTTTCAGGGGATTTGAAAGACATGTGATATTCTTGATGGATATACTAAGGATTCTGATAGGTCTCTTCAAAAGAAAATCCAGACGATTTCTTATTATTTCCGCTATATATATAAAGCACTACGTCCGACAAAGTTTCTATTGCGTATCAATAAAATATTAAAGAAGAGAGTTTTCTCAGGGGATTTGAAAAACATGTGATATTCTTGATAGAGTTGATATAAGTTTCTAATATACCTTTTCGTAAAAGAAAATCTAGACGATTTAAATCGGGAGATCTAAAAGATTTGAAAAACATGTGATATTCATGATAGAGTTGATATAAGTTTCTAATATACCTTTTCGTAAAAGAAAATCTAGACGATTTAAATCGGGAGATCTAAAAGATTTGAAAAACATGTGATATTCGTGATAGAGTTGATATAAGTTTCTAATATACCTTTTCGTAAAAGAAAATCTAGACGATTTAAATCGGGAGATCTGAAAAGCAAGCGGTAAGCTCTCTCTCACTCCGTTTTATCGATCCTTCATATAAAAGTCTGATTTAAATACTGCAATAAGCAATATTTATATATCGCAGCAAGAGGATAATATAAATATTGTATGTAGCGAATAGAAAATATCTGTCAAGTGATACGAAAAAAGATTATTCTTTAAGGAATGCATGAATGTACGAAGATACGAAGCGTAAAAATGGAAGGAGGACAACTTTACGAGGAGACTACTTTACGTCTTTTTATACATCAAGATAAAAATAGGATAAGATAATCTCTTGTTTAAATATCTCCGCGCACACGGAGTGATAGAGGCAAGCAAGTTACCTGTATCATTATACTTGAAAATTATTTTTCGCTCTGACAAAGTCAATTTTGTTCGACTCACGTTAATTAAGAACGTTTACTCACAGTTTAGAGTCTTACTAACTTCTCGATCCATCTCCTTCAACATCCTGATAAATAATTCTTTGATTACTTTTAATTTCTTACTTTTAACCTTTAGAGAGCCGCGCAGGTTTTTGTATCTTAAATCACGAAAATTTCGATCTAGAAAAATATATATATGTTTAACATATAATCGGATGCAGAATATGATTGATTTCGTTGTAATGTCTCGCGGTCCTTCAAAAAATATATAAAAGAGTCTTAAAAGAGACAGATTCAATAATCTAAGATCGTTTCTAATCTCGTCTTTATGGGCGACAAAATGAACACCCGTGTTCACATCCCACGTTACGCAATGCTGCTTCTCGACGAGTCGAGAGGCGCGCACGCGAATTTACGACAAATTCCGTACACTCAATGTACGTTACATGTGCACACGCAATACACGTGTATTTACGCAACATGCCTAGCGCAGGTGGCGCTATGACGCAAACGTTTTATCGGTTATTCGGTTATGCCTTGCTAGATAACAGAACCGACGATCAAAACGCGGTCGCTCGAGTAAATTATCGTATCGATATCGCGATTCTAAGTTCTGCTATCAGTCATGTCACGAGTGGAAATCCCTCGCGACTCTTCGTGATATACGTGAATAAAAAACGCTCGCTTCAAGCTTAAGATAACAATTAATCCGATACAAAGGGCGCGAATCTCTCCCGTTCTAACGCGCCGCTCTAAACTGCCGCGATAATTCGCAGTTGTTCGCCTCCGTCGAGCTCCCGACTTATCAGCGTGTCGTAGGCGAACCGGAAAGGGTTACGAGATTGGTAAGAGTCGATATCGAACGCGCGGGCAACGCGCCGAAACTAATTCACGACTCAGATGTAGGCGGCACACACGGACGGACTTTAAAACCGTCTCGATCTCATCCGGCCAACCCCCTTCGGTTCCTCGAATATCGTCGTAGGCCACGCACAATGCGCACCGTACTTACGCACGCATCTGCTTACGGCGGAAAGCGGATCCTCCCTTCGGCGCGCGAGGAAGATCCATCAAGCATTAAACGAGGTTTTACGGCGGCTTACCGAGCGTAAAAAATAATAATTCAACGTCTACGTATCTCTGAGTGTCGCAGTGCTCGACGTGATAATATATATCTGGTGTCCCGAGCACGTGTCTAGAGGCGTCTAAAAAATGCAGGTCTATTATTCGGAGGTAATGTAAATTTTACGGCGCTATCTAGAACGCATTTGGCGAGGAGGAATGACGTCACGACCGGAAACGGGACGCGTGTGCGTGTGTACCGTAGATTTATAGGCACGCGAGTGCGTGGCCCGATTACGACACTGCCAAAATAGTAGCATCGATCGCGCAGTCGATTAAAGGGTTCGTCCATCTCGCACTTTTCAAGGAAAAACCGACAAAAAGTTTTAATTCAAATGTTATCTGTATCTCGTGTAACGCGAAATTGCCACAAATTGAAAATGCGAAGTTTCGCAAATAATAAAGTTGCATATAAACTTACGTGCCTGCATTTCTTTTCACTTGTTACGCGCGTATATGCGTGACATTAATTTGGGAAAGAACACGTGAACAGATAGAGCTCTTACATCCCACAATTATGCGTGGTTAACCACGTGTCGACAGTCGACGGAATTATCGATGAACACGATTTTAGTGTGTTCACGCCACCCAATCATGTTTTGCGGTCGGATAATAATAATCGTCTTTACGTACGTTGTACAACAGGATGTAAAAGGAATCGTTAAAGAAATATAAAAGGGACAATGCACCTTTCATCGCTTTTGAATAGCTTCAATTTTCTGAAGCAATCACAATGAGGTGTGTAATAAAGTAATATGTGTACAACCCTTAAAAATGGGACTTCAGTTGAAACACGATGGCATCTTTACGAAAAGCGAGATACGAGTAAAATAATAATTTTTTTATATTTTCTATAAATAATTTGCTTCTTTATGAGATATAAAATTATTAGATATTTATATAAACTTGTAATTAAATTTTCGCATATATACACTGTCCTCAAAAAGATCTATAATTATTATTAACACGATAATGACTACCGGAAACGATTTTTACGTAATGTCACTAACAATAAGACATACTTAAAGACATACGTAACTTTTTACATCGATGTTTCGTAATAATTCTAAGTTTCCGAGCAATTTCGCTATGATACCTGTATAAGAAAGATCGGAGAGACAGTCTCTCTCGATCCTCGAAGGACGACCATTGTGGCGTTAAAGTGTGGGAAAAAGCGTCTACTATATAGTGAGAATGAAGAGTCTGTGGTTCATTCATGGCGAGCAACTGAATGGGGAGAGAACGAGAGAGACGGAGAAAAAGAGAGAGAAAGAGTGAAATCTATGTGCACGGCTGTATACTACTGTATCTATGTACACGGATATACGCACACTCACGTGTAAAAATATACATTCTGCAGCGGCATAAATAAATACTCGCGTACATAAAAACGTAGAGCGCCGTGAATTACGGCAAACCGACCGAATCCTCTCGAGCGTGTCGGAGAAAAGCGTGTCGATTTGATTGCTCATTATTTATTAAATATAATTCGTTTTTTAATGAATGTTAATGGCACTTTTTGATACAATATTACAAAGATATATTTAAACGAGTTATTGCATATAGAATATAATTGTGTACTTTATACACGATAGCTATGTTCACTGTCCATATTTCCTGTGATTAAACGGTCCAAAAATATATCATTAAAATTAAGGTGATAAGTATCGGATATATATACACGTGTACAATATTCTAACGTGTTTTTCATACTGCTAAAATATTAATTGAAATGGAATATTATAACATCGGATAATTTTTTAAAGCGTATTAAATATTTAATAATTTATAAATAAAAATAAGAAATATTATTAAAATATTGAAATATTTTAATTTGAGAACGCATGCTTTCTTTATCTTCCAGCACAATAAAAGTTCCTAAAAGTGTTTCCCCGTCTTTCAGATCAAGTGACAGTTTATTCAATAATTTTATAACTAATAGATGATGAAACGCTTTAAAAAAATAAATAAATTTTACAACACACAAAAAGTGTGTTAAATTCTCACCTTATATTATTGCTGTTATTTCATAACTTCATATTTCGAAGGAAGATTTACAGAGCTTTCTTCTTTCCTTTGACTCTGGAATCTCTAACTCTAGTATAAAAGCTTTTATCAAATTACAATTATTTTCGTAATAAGAAAAGTCGCAGGAATCGTAAGTGCTTTTTGGCTTATTTAGGTATCACGTGCCGAAAGACACCGAAGAACGAAGCGCGAACGGATTCACCTGACGACAACGTGTCGGAAAAGGCTTCAACGGCCTGCACACGCGGTTCATTATATAACGGCGCATATGTAAAATACCCACACATCCGATACACACGGCCGCCTAGATACTACAGGACGTCTGTAAAAACCCACTGTGATGGCGCATTGTGAAGCGAGCCGGCTATAAAAAGCGCCGCTAAGCCGCTCGTAAAACACGGCAAAAACTCGCCAAATAAAGCGAGAGCGAGAGCGAGCGAGCGAGAAAGAGAGGCAGAGATAGAGATAGAGAGAGAGAGAGAGAGAGAGGCGAGGGGAGACGAAGAAGAGATACCTACGACGTCCGGCCTCTCCGACTAACCATCGCCACCTCTCATCTCGTCGGCGGCTGTCAGCGGCAAGTACGGACCCGAGGAAGCTTGACCTCCATTATTTCCCCGCATTCCACGAAACATTGACCCATCATCCCCGCCACAATTTCCTACCGAGTCGCATTAAGGATTCCGATACTATTCTCGTTCAAGGTAGCGCGCTTAGCCTTAACCCTTTCTGACCCAATGTCCAGAACACAATGGACGTATCTGTTTTTTTTTAGATCTGTAACAAGGAAACTACGATGATTTTTCAGACGGCACACGTGCGTTATGCCAGCTGAGTCATTTGAATAGATAGAGGAATATATATGTATGTACCGCGAGTGTCTTCTAATTTTCTTTATGCGAGCATTTTCCGTACGATTCCTGTCCGAAAGTTGATTTATTCCGTACGAGGTAATTTACCAATTTCCGCGGCAAGACCGAGATATCTCACCGCGGGAACGAGACGGTATTTTATCGTCGTGCCCCTAATTAATCTCCGCTCGACTTCGCGCGCGTGGAGAAAATCGCGAAATTAATGTGCGAACTTCGACGGCGCGCGGGTTCGCGCGAGGGATTAAAGCGAGGGAGTCATGCGAATTTCCGGCCCGCGGCCGACAATTCGGCCCGATTGAGCACCGCTGCGTGTGTCCCGAAGGAGTTCCCACGCTGCCTCGCGTCACACACAGCTATATCATGGCTAGATATGTGTCCCGATGATACGCCGGTGCCGGTCCACGATCCCTAGGACTCCATTGATTGATTGATCCGAGAACTGATTACGTGTGTGTGTATATATATGTGTGTATATGTATATGTGCAAACGCGCTGTATACACATGATAACATCGTGCCCGTCTCTATATTTCGCAGTTATCTTCGAAACAAGATACAGTGATGGATCATACTAATTGCCGATTCACAGTTTTCGCGCATTACGCTCGACATAATATTGATTAATTTTATTTCTGATTAATATCGATTAGTTAATTTAATGCGAGTAAGTACGACGAAGCATGCTCTATGCGAATATTGCAGCTTCAATATCAGAGATAGAGAATCAATTTTTTTTAGAATGTAAAGATCAGTTTTACATATGCACACGTGCGAAATTAAATCTTTTTAAAGTTGCATGGATTTCGCATAATATTGCTCCGTTTAGCTACTATAAGTAGCTCACTGAACCTGAGAAGCATTTTAGAATTCGCGTGGCCAATACTCGCGTGAGTGCCGAAGCAACCGTGTAAGTTAATCGTTAGCATTCTCCATAGGTAGTGATCGCTGTAAATAACAATATAAAGGATCGCGGACTATGAAGATCCGGCGGCATTCACCGGGCGCAAAATGCCGGTTAAGGGATCTGTACCCCTGCAGTTATACAAAACGGGTGAGTTTCAAGCAACGATACACGGACGGCGGTACGTGGGAACCTCGTCGTCCTCGGTTATCTTAACAGCAGTGATACCGTATTGTTACGACCACCATCGCCGTCGCCGTGTTCCGGAAAGTAATAACTGTCCGAGAAATTCTCCGCCGCCGCAATAATGCAACGCCGGCCGCGGTGATTGTAATCAGAATCAAGAATTGTTATTTCTGTTGTGCGCCAATATGCGTATTTTACGTTCCTGACTTACGTGTAATTTTCTACCTCCAATGGTAGGATTTTCGAAGCGCACTTTTAAAGAATTCGACGTGCTTAATAAAGAAAAAGAAGAAAAAAAAAACAGTTTAATCATTTAAAAACATGTTAAGAAATATACGACATACTTTAATAGAAATTTTGTATTCTCCTGCAGATATTTCATTTGTTCACTTCTGTCTTGTTATCATGTTTGCGTTTGTTATTCATTTTGTCCTACATTCATCTCTTAGCAATCGTAAATAAAATGTTACCGTTACTAATGAAATGTCTTTTTATTTAATAAGTAAGGTCTCCGACGATTTTCATTATCTATCGAGTTTTTAAGTTTTCGAGCCCCGCATTTGTTAAATTCACTCGCGTATACCCCGCGAATCGCAGAACGTACCCGCATGCATGCCTCCTCCCTTCGATTCGAGCTCATAATAAAATCGCTGGCCGCTCCGTAAACACATCTGCTCCCTATCTCTTATCGCACACAGGAAATGAACTTATTATTATACACACAAATCGTTCCTATCCGTTGCTGGTGAAACCGGGCATTAGTCACACTTGCCAGACGTAAAACTGAAACGCTTTCCCGAAACGTAGCAGTGTCCGATTTCGCGTGAATTCAATGACTCAAATAGAAACCTTCCGGTCGAGGGCGTCAGTTCCAGGAAGAAACGCATTACGTGGTACATTCCCGCGCGAATGTATTTCGCACTTTTCTAGGCGCATATCCGCGATTCTAGCCTATTTCCTTTGAAAGGAACACTGGCTAATTTCGTAAAAGAGAATTACGGAGGAAAACATTCCTCTCTGTCTCAGCTGAGAGATTTCTCATGCCTGATCCTTCATGGAAAAGTGGGAGAGCTTATAAGAGAATAAATCTTATATCAAAAAATCAGAGACATAGAAGAAAATTAATTGATTGGCGAAAGAACAAAAAGAATAAAAATAAGAAGAAAAAAAGAGAGAGATAGAGAAATAGTGACTCACTTCGGCGAAGCGTTCTGTGCGCACGTGGACGCGCCCAAAGCGTCGGAGAGCAAACTAGAGAGAAGACAAAGGTGGGGGAGATTTGTGCGTGTGGGAGAGAGAGAGAGAGGAAGGGTGGTGGGACGGGGGAGGGGAATATTCGTGCGTTCCCGAGCGTGCGAGGAAGACGGACAGAGAGTTGAACGAACCCACGTGCGGACCGAACCTCGCTAATTTTTTAAAGACCCACCTCCGACCAGTATTTCTACTATCGGAGAGGCCACCGTTGAAACTTGAAACGATGGAGGCTCTGCTGCGTAATAGAGGCGGGTTTTCGCGACCAATCGCGGAGGCCCTCTGCGAGAGACCGAGAAATTCACCGCAGACGCGTTCTCACGACGCAAATGCGGCGTCCCTTTAGAGATCCTTTCGCCATATAGAATACATTTGTGGTATCTCTCCGAAATGGAACGGATTTAAATCACCGATGAAAATCGGGTCGACCGATGATGCTTTCGACATGACTTCAGTAAGGGTACTTACTTCTTCTGGTGACTATTTTGCGTAATGCGTAATTCAAAATTACAAATTATGGACATAACATTGTAAATTTAAATTTGTAATGTTAAATTGAATCAAATTTGGTTCATTTATAACTATTCCTATGGTTCGCCACTGCTCCTATCTAATATGTTGTTAATTTAACTAGAACAATTAAGTTAAATAATTTAACTCAAGGAATGTGTTAAAATCTGACTCAAATTTGGTTTATTATTTACTAATCACATAAGTCAAAACTAACTAATTCAATCACAACAATGGGTTGATTTGATATGATTGTTTTTTAACCCGATATTTTGTGTTAAAATAATAAATTTTGATACACGTAAAAGTTAAAAATAACCAAATATGATTTAACCCAAGAAATCGGTTTGCTCTTTTAATATCTAACAGTGAAGATATGCAATTCAATAAGAAATATTCTTAGCTGCGTTTTTCGAATTTTAAGCCGCTCTCACGTCAATTCCTGTGTCGTCTAAAATCGTTACTACCGTTCGTATTAAAATAAATAGCGATATTATAATAATGCGATATTATAATAATGCGATATTATAATAATTTTTTATTTTATGCTATTAATCGTTATGAACGGAAGAAACTATGCGAGTGCTAAAAATATTCCGCAGAGCGTGCTAAATTTATTTTGGTAAACACTAAAAAAAGCTGTTTGGATTTCTTGCAGCATTGATAATAAATAAATTATGATAAAATGTACCCTCGAATTCAGATCGAATATACATTATATTATCTCAAGATTGAGATAATCTGTTATCATAAATTGATTTTAATAAGATTTTGCAAAACTCTCGTAGATGCGTCTGCATATTGCATGATAATAAAAGATTTGTATACGGAGTGTGTGACACAGAGTATTCGAATAATAATTAATAGCTGTAATCATCGTTCCAGTATCACGGAAAGTATCTAACGCATTTATTAACATTTCTGTTGTTCAACGGTATTTCTGTTCTGACTGTCTAATTGTTGCTCGACTTTTTAAACGTAATAAAGCCCATAAGTCGCGTAAGACATCGCGCACTTCTTTTCGCTTCTAATCATTTTACAAGTCAAATATTTTCGTAAAAAGCATTAAGGTCCGCTATTGATCGCGTTTCGTAAAACCGCGTATTTACACAGGGATTAGAGGACCGATTGTTGAGGAGCAAGGAGTCGTCAACGAGGCATTTGCCGCATAAATTTACGAATTGCCCGTTTTTGCCAAGCGAAAAAACGCAATCGGTGTAATTTCAGCACGTGTATTAGGCTCCAAGGCCGAGGCGTGCCTCGAGACACGGCACGCAAATAAAAAACGGAAGTGCCGTGAATAAATCGGTGGTATTACAGCGGAGGCATGTTCTGACTCTCGAAGTTCGTTTCAGGTAATTTATAGCATTTGACAGTGTTGCGTCACCATATTAATGATCATACTTTATGAAAGAAAAAAAGATTTTTTAAATAAATAAATATAAAAAATGGAACAAATAAGACATGAGATTTACAGACATTAGTAAAACGCATTAATGGTTCTATGAAGGATGATTATCTGAATACAGCTTAGAGATTTAGTAGAAAATTTTCATAGGTCTACTTTATATTTCCACTTACTGAAGTGAGAAGAAATGGTGCGAATTAGTGTTTCACTTGTAAATTTTATGGATTTTCGGGATGAATTCTTCTTTTACTCTTTGCTAGCTACCACTGAGAACACTTTATATATTCAGTCTTGTTCGAATGAGTCTCATTAGAAGGTGCAATATATTACGATTGCAATACAGCGCATTATATGGCACAACGCTGTCACACGCAGTCCGATTATCTCGCGAGAAAACGGAAACGGTTGATGCGACTCTAGCGAAAGAACATATAAAATGCTCCTATCTCTTGTAAATTCAAACAACGTGAATCGTGAAACAATTAAACACTTCGTCCTTCCTAGCATACTCTTGACGGTTAATAAATATTATGGGAAAGAAAAACGATGCAATACTTCGTTATCTCAATCAACGCAGAGATATCTTAAAAACGCTATGTCTTTTTTATTTCCTGTACTTAAAATTAAGTGAAAAGATAACCGTGTTATTCACATATCTAACATACACACGTAGATATCGCGATGTAGCTTACCTTGATGTATTACACCAGAATTGAATTATTCAATATCAAATTATCTTATATCATAGATATTATATCAGGACACATCGATATTACATTATTTTCGCATGTTACATCAAAATGTCACGTCACGCAAGATTAACAAAATAACTTAAAATAGCATTTTTCGAAGAAAAATGTTATCTCATTGTCAGTATTAAACTGGGTCAGCGATCTCTTCTTGTATACCCATGTTACGCGATAGCAGCGATATATAATACGGTTCGTAGAAAAAGATCGCCGATCCAGTTCAATGCTGTGTCGTTCGGAGGAAGGGTGGCGGGGGGAAGAAAACGAAAGAAAAGATAAAGAGAACGGATATCAGGCGTGCATTTTTGTGCGGCGATCGTGCTCTTTTCTAGGGAGACGCGGGAGCACGTGCCCGGGTGAGAGAGCACGCGCGTGACGTCAGCGTGCGTCTGGGAACAGCTGACCGCATTCCACAATAATTGTTTTGCATAATCGCGGTGGAAGCGACCACTCGGCGGTGGCCACACCGTGCCCGCGAACAGGAGAAAGAGGCCGACGCGAGAGAACGAGAAAGGTGGAGGTGGAGAAAGTAGAGGGGAGAAAATTCGAAAGGGCCTTCTCACGTCGTCGAGGTGGGGCTGGGGGACGGAACGAGATGGGAAGAGGGGGCCCTGGTCCAGCCGTCAATAGCTACGCGGCCGGCGCGCTGGCTTTTAAAGTTTAAAGATCCAACCGCGCGCGCGACGGCGGCGGCGTCTAAGCATGCCAGCGGTGCTCAATTCGTGGCGCCGTGACGAACTTCAGGGTACCGATCATGTTAATTTTTAACTAGGGCGGAAACGTGAAAAGTGCAAAATTTCTCCATTAACTTTAATGTTAAAAATTTTCACTTTTTACGTTTCCGCCCTAGAGAAAAAGTTACATGATCGGTATTCAGGGCAGCGATCACGTAACTTTTCTCCTAGGGCGGAAACGTGAAAAGTGAAAAGTTTCAAGTGACTATCTCTTTCTACTCAACACCAATAGAAAGAGATAGTTACATGAAACTTTTCACTTTTCACGTTTACGCCCTAGGGAAAAAGTTACGTGATCGCTGCCCTGCTCTTGCGACGCGTATTGCGAAATAAATATAGGGAACATACGCTCCGAAGCTGCGCAATTATATATTTAGACATTTCCTAAAAAATTTGCAGTTTTCCTATAAAAATTCGGTTAGACCTTCTTTAAGAATCATACTCTACGATATTAAGCATCCTTGCAGTTAAGTGTCATTAAGATCCTGTTAAAACGAACACGACATGAAATTAGCAAAGGAGAAAAAAATAAAATTTTATTTCTTATTTGCGTTCTAAAGAAGATGACTCATCTTGCGATATCGATCATACATGCTTGCGAGAAGCATCAATGACTCGACATTGCGAGAACCAAAGTGGTTATAATTCAAAGCAGGAGCAAACAAGATCACGAAAGCACGGGTAACGACGACAGTGACGAAAGATCTCGAGATGAAATATCTGCAGAAGAAGGTTAAGGAATATTACCGGGGCCGGAATAGAGCTAGCGCGAGATATTTCCGACGTATACGGTCATGTTTAGCAGCATCTCGCCACGTCCCACGCGACCCACATTACACTCTTTCGCAAAGATGTGGCGACTGCCTTTCGTGTATCTCGTTCAGAGGTCTAGGACCTCGAGATTAGTGGAGCGATCAGGATATTAGAAACTATTACCTTCATGGAATAGTTCTTTGGGCCTGGTGAGAGTATCCGCGAAAGACCTACTCAGGTAACTCAGCGACTTCTCGATTCTGTAGAAAATTAAAACATGCGGATTAATTTTATTTGATTTATATTATAATAAAATGTATATATACAGGGTGATTCCAAAGGAAAGGTCAACCGGCGAGGAGGTGGTTCAGGGCGATGTTTAGAGTAGAAAAGTCCTTTGCCATTTTTTTTTATTTGCAACCGTTTCACAGTTACAACAGATCAAACATTTAATTCACAATTCAGGAGATGTACTTGTTT
>NJRL01000250.1:54011-88384 GCA_003063815.1 Aphaenogaster rudis | reverse complement strand
CAAGTACATCTCCTGAATTGTGAATTAAATGTTTGATCTGTTGTAACTGTGAAACGGTTGCAAATAAAAAAAAATGGCAAAGGACTTTTCTACTCTAAACATCGCCCTGAACCACCTCCTCGCCGGTTGACCTTACCTTTTGAATCACCCTGTATATATATATATATATATATGTATAAAAAAATTAAATGCAAATTTTTAAAATACTTTATAAAAGGATTTAAATGGCTTAGAAGTGGCTCCTAGAGATTTATCGTCTTGATTGTAATGTGAAAGAAACTATTACCTAGTTTATTTTATAATAAATGAAAGAGACTAAAAATACATGATCTTAACACTTTAAGAAACCGTAAGAGTTACGTTAGATATCCCTGACGGGGTCAAATGATCGCTAAAAAAAACTGACGCAACGGTGAAACTACGCACATTTTGTCCATCGATGTAGGATGTCGCGGCGTCGGTCGCAGACGGCAAACTACGAGCGTAAGGCATTTTGCAATCCCGGTCGCACGTCTCCGAGAATGGTGTGTCGCGCACATAGTTGTCGCGTGACGTTGGCAGAGAAACGACGCCAACGACAGGCGACCCCGGCGAACGGCGATACGGAGAATAATAAAAAGAGAGACGCGCCGTTGCGTCCGTCATTCGCGGTTCCGTGAAAAACCCAAGCGAGCAAATATCGCGCCGGCGTTGGTCTCTATGCGCAGTCGATTATACTCGATGCGTAAGAGCGAGCTTGTTTGTCTACTAAGCGATCTAGATGAGGCAGCAAAAATAATTTGTTCCTTCCACTTTCCTCCATTTATCGATTTAATTTTAAACCTGACAGTCATAATAAATACAAAGCACATCGGATTCTTTATATCGAATCTGCGCAGTTTTCTCTTACGTTGTTTCAATTACATTGTCAAACAATAAGTTGCATTTGCAGATTATTAGATATACAATAAAATATATTGTTTATTGTAATATTACATTATTAATTGATTATTAATGTTACATTACTTATTATTATTTAATGTAATCACGTAGGAACCCTGTTATTTAAACGCAAAAATTGCATCAAGAGAAACCACGGGATTTCGATCGTATTACGCAAGTTTGAGAGTTTTACTTCAGTCTCATTCTAATTTGGCGAATCCCTTAGCATTTCAAGTTTAGGGTTGAATTACACGTCGCAATACTTGAAGATACTCGATTCGCTGCGGACTGTGCGACACCCGACACCCGCTACTGGTTTTCCTCGCGTACGCGCCCGACTTTAACCGATAGTCTGCGTTTTTTTTCCTTCTTGCGACACCCGTTATCGGATCGGATGGATCGAATTAGTGGAACGAGAGAGAATCGAGGAACGCGACCGAAATCAATTTCCGCGCGACCTTCGTGACGACGACGATGACGGCGACTCGCGGACGAATTTTTGCGCGCATGGCAAGAGAATGGACAGCGAAGAGAGAAATATTTTCCGCGATGATCCACTTCTATCGCTATATCCTGCAGAGAGAACGAAAGAGAGAAGAGAAGGGAAGATGGATAGATAGAGAAAGAGAGAGAGAGAGAGAACGGCGTTTTCGATGATGTAACTGCGAGCGTGCGACGCACATAGGCGATTGGTCACAGCCAGATTGCTCATCCGCAGTTTATCCTATACACAATTCTCGTTACCGGCGTGCTATCACGCGTGGACTATGCTCGGCGGCTCGTTTTACACGATCTACAATCTAACGACAGAGAGAAAGACGGGGGGAGAGAGAGGAAGAGAGAGAGAGAGAGAGCGAGTTCGCAGAGTGACCGATATTTCAGCTTCCTCAAGTCCTCGATAGTAACTGCTGAATTGACGACCGTCAAAGTTTTAGTGGCACGTCGAAAATAAAGATGACGGAGAGCTGTACGTACTCCGCCAAAAGTGACGATACTGCGCAATATTGGCTTATGATAATCGGGCAACGATATTTCTGCAACAATCAAAGCAAAAATCGATAATGGACTGCGCGCACCACGCGCGATAATATATGCATGCCGGTTCAGAATTATCTGATTGCTCAGCGTTTCGGGGGCGAGATCAGCGTGTTTGGCTCAGCCGGAAGTGAGGTATCGGGCACGCAAGGATACACACTTCGGTTTAGCGAGAGCGAAATATCGATATCATCCGCGTATCGCGAGGGGTCCCTAAGGTGTAACGGGGCGTCCCCCGCGTGGCAGTTACCACCATGGGAATTCTAATTAGAGATAATGACGTCATTAAGGTCTGAGCCGCGACGAGACGGGACGGTCTGCTGCGCTTACTGTACATACGCATACCCTATTCTATATACGCGGTCATATGTACTTGCACGCGAAACGTGCTTTGTTCCGAGAGCCACGGCGTCCTACTCTCGCGCCGATATGCACCCGAGATCGTCGCTCTCACGCGAACGCACTGTTAAACTTATGCTCCGAGAGAGAGATTTGCATCGCTCGCTCGTAAGCGGAAAGGGAGGAGGTGCTCCATGCACGGTCCCCTTCCCTTGTTCGAGCCAGTTACCACGATAGGGCAAACGTCAAACTTACAATTCGAGTTGGATCGATTTTTGCAGGATTTATACATATTTACGAATCGCCTGAGCAATTTCGAGTTTAACATTTACTAGCAAATATTCAGTGAGATTTTTTCTCTCTTTTTTTTGCTGATATTAATTACTTACGTAAGTTTCCATTAGCGAGATTTCCGAGATTAATTATCGGTGGACTTTTCATTTGGCGTTTAAAGATTATTTGTCTCTCGACGTTTACATTGAACTATGATTCCGTCCAAGAATCCGTAGATGAAATGACTCGATAAGCATGAAATATCTTGCGTATGCATAATAAAAGCAATCTTTGCGATATCGGATTATTTTAAATTAAAAATTCGCTTCCACAGCGACTACACCAATTTTGATCGCTAGGAGGTGTAGTTTACTCTCTAAATTTCTTGGAGCGAAATTTCACTCCAAAGAGTGAAAATACTGCCACTTCGAAATTTGAGTGGCAGTATTCTCACTCGCTTGGAGTGAAATTTCACTCAATTCACTCCAAAAAATTTAGAGAGTATCTTATACTTAAATATCGTTTTTCGTTCGTATAATGGTTTTTTCCAGCCTTCATCCCGTCCTCACTATTCTCCATGTCGTTATCGATATGTATTACTATCGTTTGGAGGCGACTCACACGAACGGCACAGCCGCGTCACGTCCGGAATAGTAATCGCATACGAAAATAATGGCAGCGCCTGTTATCTCTCGTTTCTGCGCGCATACATTACGGCGCACGGAGTCATTCCGTGATTCATGACGTTGTTAAAGCAGTTCGCGGAATTACAGTAACGGACACGTCGGCGGGCTTGACCGCCGGACGAGACCGGAGGAATTTGTAAACAGAAATTCCGCGCGCGCGACAGAAATGCACGCGTGCAAGGTGATGCCGAGACGAGAAAAATTCTGAAATTGCCCGTCGGCGATTTGTCCAAGCGATTTCAGGGTATATTTTCGGAGGAATTTTCGCGCTCGTGCACGGTTAGATATTAAAGTATCAAATTTAAACCAATTCCTTTTCTTAAATCATAATTGATTATTTGTAACGTTCACATATGTCAAACACAACAATAAGTTATTTTTCACCCATGTAAAAGTTGCTTTGACTTATGTGACTAGTAAATAGTAAATCATATTTGAGTCAGATTTTAACACGTTTTCCTTGAGTTTAATTATTTAACTCAATTGTTCTAGTTACATTTAAACCAATTCCATTTCTTAAATCATATTTGGTTATTTTTAACTTTCACGTATGTCAAACACAATAGGTTTATTTTTGACCCATGTAAAAGTTACATTGACTATGTGACTAATAAACAGTTTGAGTCAGATTTTAACACCTTTTTCTTGAGTTAAATTATTTAACTTAATTGTTCTAGTTAAATTAACAACATATTGGGTAGGAGCAGTGGTGACCTATAGGAATGGTTAAAAATGACCTAAATTTGGTTCAATTTAACATTACAAATTTAACAGTGTGTTACTCCAGGAATTTTTTAAAATAAAAATCTTAATCTATTTCAAAAAATTCGCGGAGTGTATCCGGAGATCAACGAGTGTCATTGAAACGGAAATAAAAAATTACAAAATTAATCAAGCGATATCTCGTTCGAGTGATAGCCACGAATTCCTGCCGGTATCTCGACTCCGCGCGTAAAAATTTCGGCGCGACCGGTTTTTTCGGTTCGACTTTCCGGATCGCCGATCGATCAGCCCCCGCAGTAAGCGTGCGGCGCAGCGTCGTCGACGCATACGTCGCTGCCCGTCGCATATTTTCGCGCGCGCGTTGAATAACAGCCTCGTAACACAGCGCGGCGCGGTGACACAACTCGGTTCGAGTTAAACTCCGGAGCCCGTCGGCCGACAGGGCCGGCGCGGCGACGAGGGACGAAGAGGAGGACAATCGCGGGACGGAAAGAGACGGCGGATGCAGCCGCTCGGAGTCATGTGCAGGCCGGCTCTCGCATGTGCGTGTGATCCTCCGTGCGTCCCCGCTGCATTCTCTCCCTCTCTCTCTTCCTCGGCCCGTACTTCCTCCGCCGGTGCGTCTCCGATCCGATCACCCCGTCTTTGTCGGCGGGGCGTCGCGTATCTCCCTCTCGCTTCATCCTGACGTCAGCGCGGATACCTGTTGCATGCCGCACGCTGCACGGAGGGAGAAGCGTTGGTGCGTGCAACGAGCGATCGGGGCGGCGGACGAAGGAGAGAGAGAGAGAGAGAGAGAGAATGCAGAAATTGATTTTGGATAAAATCTCTTTAGATTTGTTGTCGCGTGATATTAATCGTAGAATTCAGTTGTGACTTAATTATAGTTATTTAAAGAAACAATAACAAGAAAATCGCGAAGGTAGTAGATAGGTACATAGATAAGTCTAGGAGGAAAGACGAGAGACATCAGATAGCTTTCTAAAAATAAAATTCAAATAGATAGATGGACAGGTAAACAGAGAGACAGAGACGGAGAGAGAACAGGGAAGAGGAGACGCTTGAGTCACATATGCGAATTAAAGACATCGATTCTCAGACTGGCTGCAGACTAGCCAGCGCCCCTCCCGAGGAGAACGCTTCCTTTAATCTTTTTTTTCCTTGCACTCCTCTTTTCTCTCCTTCTCTCTCCCGAATCACCGCCGCGTATAAATTAAGGTCTGCGATTCCGGACCTGGTTACACGAAAACGAGCAAACGAATCAGAGATGCACCGGACAGAACAAGAGTCGGTCTCGACGAATTTTTCCTAGAACCGCATACAGGATGTTCCAAACTGACCAGATTTCGTCAAATTCACGATAAATTTAGAATTATTTATAACAAATGCTTTTAATTTTCTAAATATTTCGACGATTAAACTTTTTATCAAAGTAAAAATATCTACAATTTTAATTAAATAAATAAAGTATAATTTTCCTACGTCTTCAATCCGCCGGAAGATTTTAATTTTCAATATTGATAGAATCAAAATACTCTTCTTCGAACAGTTTAGAGTCATACACGGAAAAAAAATTTGTTAACTTGACTAAATTTTTCAACTAAATAAAATTTCTTCAGTTCAAGTATTTATTTATTTAACTTAAACATATAATACTTGAACTTTACTTTTCAAATATTTATAAATTTAACTTAAATAAATAAGTATACTCTTAAACTGAAGAAATTTTATGTAGTTGAAAAATTTAGTCAAGTTAACAAATTTTTTTTTCCGTGTATAATCGACGAATGTCGTAGGAATTTATCGAGCTCTCGTCTAGAAGGCAATATTTGCAGCCGTTACCATTTTAATGACATTTAGCAAATATTAGTGGGACATAAATATGGCGATTTATCCTGCTTTCCGCTCATACACACGAGCACATACACGCGACTTGTATCTTTAAAAAGGCGCTTTCATCGCGAATGTAGCGAGAAGTATCGGGGTATCGCGATATTTTCAACTATCAGAATCAGGCGAGATAGATACGCCTGGCGCGGAGTATCGTCTCTTTATTATCCGCGGCATTCGTTATGCGCGACGCCAATTCGTCACGATTATCGTCATCTTTATAGCGGTATTAATCGCGCAACGGCCGCCAAGGCGGCGGCGTTCGCTAAAATGCCATTGGCGGAAGGAGCATCGAGGGCGAGCGCGACCCGTTCGCTGGGCTGGCTTTTCAGGAAGATCGGAATCAACGAAAATAGACGAGGCACTAGGCTGCCGCCTCGGTTGGACGTTCGCCAATAATGTGGCGCCGCGGAAAAATCTGTATGACGAGAAAGGCAGGAGGAGGAGAGAGGTAGGATCTTAGACTCGTTTTACGCGAGCTATTTCTCGCGTCCGTGCATTCTTCTTCTGTAACGCGGATATCTGCCTCTTTTGGAACACGATATTACTCCTCTCCTTTCCTTCTTACCCGTCTTTCTTCCTATTTCCTTCAACGATCTTCTTTATGATTGATTTTCCTTATTTTTGAACATAGCTTGCTTCTTGTTACGATACTCTCGTCTAGCATTACCGTTTCGGAATTTTTAATAACCATTTGCTCGTCCGAGTTATTCAAATCAGATTCGGTACTAATAATAAATCATTCCTGTGCACGTCAGATTGGCAACCAATCCGCTGTGTCACGCCAGAAGCGAGAAAGAATAACGCGATCGCATCTGTGCGCGAGAGTGCGTAGAAAAACGCGTAGTCACTCGGCCGTGGCTCTCGCAATTTGGAGAAGAAATTATCGCGTGCGACGTTGATAAAAAGCAAACAGACCTAGCGAGCGATGATAACCGCGAACACGCGTATTATTCCGTACCCTTCCCATTCAGTGGCTCTCTAATCGGCCGCTCTTATCGAGCCGCGGAAACGACCTGTGACTTTTACGTACGCATGATCCGAGTTACGTACGTGCGATGCCGCGCGTTTTATGGATTTGATAATCCATAAAAAGCCATCAAAATAGAACCGAATTAAAGGACTTCGATTAGTCTCGTCCATAGGCTAAAAACTATTCATTCGCCAAAGCACGATTTAATGTGTGTGAAGATGAGGTTGTGTATACCGATCACAGTAATATTGTAATTATCTGTAAGCGATGTAAGCGTAATCGTTACGTAAATACCGCACCCTTAGATCGGAAGTTTGATGCCTGAAAGTTTTCGGAACTGATATTGTATACAAATCTTGTGGTCTAATTTACTGAGCAACATTAATACAACACTGAGCGACATTGCGTACACTAATTATTATATAATACATGTCCACTAATTATTATATCATTCATTATCAAATTATCAATATCAAACTCGTGATAATTTTAAACGATAAGCAACGTACATTCCCATTATTTCTTTCGTGGAGTTTGAAATATTTGAAAGGTAAATCGAATTGGAGGCTCAGCAATTATTATTTAACACAGGAGTACCGAGCGGTATTTTTGGCTATTTTCATTTTTCAGATTAATATTCTATTCTTGAGCAAAAGATACGTTTTTGAAATTTTTTAACTTTTTATTAACTCATAATACATAAAAAGTCAAAAAATTTCAATATCCTATCTTTTATGCAAAAATATTTTCATTAATCTAAAAAAATGTGAACGGTCAAATATGACCGTTTACACTTACATTAACACTAGAAGTGTTAAATGAGGATTGAGATATTGATTAAACAATATCTCATGATGACCGAGCGGTCATATTTGACCGTTCTCATTTAACACTAGAAGTGTTAAATGAGGATTGAGATATTGATTAAACAATATCTCACTCAATTATCCGCTGACTTCTATCAATCTCTCAATCGCCTGCAAATTCCGCGGTGCGATTTCGCGATATTTTACGCACGAGCGCGGATCGCTCGTTACGATCTCACGGCCGATCGCTCGATATTTGCTGAATGGCGGCAGAGTAGCAGGCAAGCACCGGACTTCCGCCTCCGACGGGAGGCCGGGGAATGCGATTGAGAGCCACTGTCCTAGAACGCGCCCCGGTCACCGGCACAGAAATAGAACGGTCGGACCTTAACGCGCACTTTTGCGTGTCTTTATGTAACTCGGTCGAATTTATGGCCGTTATCTATTTAATAATACGCGGATTTACTCGCACCATTCGCAAAGATCAAACGATCCCACGCACGTACGCACACCGCCGCGCGCGAGCGCACGAGCGAGCGGGCGAGCGCGCACGTGCGTATCGCACACACGCGCACGCCTGACGTAAATTTCGCGCCAGTGCGTTCACCTCTTCGATCTCATCGCTCGTTCTTCACGGACGCTTGAATGTCGAGTTGTTAATTCTCCTCGCTCGAGGAACATCGGAAACTACTGTTCGATCGACGGCTGCCCGTCTAAATAAAGGCACGCTCGCCGTAATCGCCGCTCCGCGCGGATCCGTCGTGCCCTCTCGCCCACTTGCCCCGTTTTCGACTAATTCGTATATGTCCCTCCCCTCCCTGCCACTTAAGATAAATCGGGAATGGAAAAATGTGACGAGAGAGTTAAAAACTTTTAAACAATTTCTTTACAGTTTTCGGGATGGGATGGGAGGGGGGAATCGCATAGATGCTTGTCAGCATCATTATTATTATTAAATTGATTAGCAATTTAACATTGTGATATTACTATTCTGGTTCAATTTAAAAATTCTGCGTTTCAAGACCGACATTAATCGGCGCGTAGATTGTTTGAACTAGAATATTCACACATAAAATATTATTAAGCACTAAGATCTAGCTATGACCGTTTAGGCCCTTCTCGAATTTAATTTGTATTATACATTACGCGGTCTTATTACTCGTTAAAAAATTTTTTATTTTAATGTACTTTAAAACAAGTTCTGAATAAATTTTATTGTATTTTTAAGATTATTCCAAACTGTTATCTTTAAATTAAGTTAATAAAATGTAAATAAATATATAAGTTTATAATTAGAACAAAAATTCATTTCAAAGAGAAAAAAAATTGGAGGAAGAGAACGAGAGAGAGAGAATGGAAAAATGAAAGTCCCGTTCGATAAGTCCTTTTTCAAAAAGTTCAACAAGCGTCTCTCCGAGAATATCGAGTACTTATTAAAAACATCTTTCAATATTTTACGACAAAATCATTGACCTGGCTTATCGCGTGATAGGGTGGGTTTAGTCTCTTATTTAATGTCGGAATTTAAATTAAAGTCGACTTGCCATTTTCACCGTCTACCGCTACCGAAGGTGTAGGAAGTAATAAAACGTTATCATAACTAATGCAGTTCGCTGCGGATTGCGCTACTTACTGCTGACAAAAGACCTAGTTATGCAAAAGAGCCAGTGAGCAAAGCTTGTTCATCCAGCTACCTAACAGCCTATACCTAACTAACACTGGTAATCGGTACCGCCTTGTAATTGACACATTAGCAAATAACCGTATTCTTCGAATCGTAATACGCATTTTTATTCCTTTTACATCCGCTGTCTACTTCAGTCCTTCCTTCGATTGCGCGCTTACGTACGTACGCTTATTAGTAATTCCCGTTTACACACGTATGATTTACGAGCGTACAACGTAGTTCGATTCTACGATAAGACTCGATCCTTGACCTACATAGCCCTTATAAAACAAATTCATCGATCGTCATTAAAATCCGCTTCGAAATTCTAATCTGTATGTGTAAGACTGAAATATCTGTCTGATTTGTCCACTTTAAAAATTATATACAAAAAATAAATAAAATATTCTATATATAAATCTATAATAAATATATATAACGGAAAAAAATGTATGACGCAACACAAATAAAATGAAAAAATATATTATATATATAATATATATAAAATATATTTATAATATATAAACATATACATATAACATAGATAAGTATCGGTTTATTTATAAGATTCTATTTCCAAGCTTCTAATCGACGAATAATGCCATTTCATCTAGATATGCAAGCGAAAAAGTCGATTGAATATCGCGAATATAGAGAGTCACCGCTTTTTACGAAGTTACTTGCGTCTCGCAAAGTTTTTCCTTTGCGCGTTTCTAACGTCGAGATATACCAGAATCGAGCGAGTCAATTCTCGTCGAGAGAGATTCGCAACTATGTATGTACAGTTCCGCGAGCGAACTAGCGCGAACAAGAATCGCAATTCGCACTTACGTGTTATCTACTTAGACGGAACGATTTTCAAGCTATAAGATCGTGTATGACCAGCTCGTGCGACTGTCAACACGATTTAGTTTCGTGACGTGTCGTTGCTTTTCATTCGATAATGTGTAAAAACATCGACGTATACATGTTTGTTGCGTAGGCGATCTATAAGCATTAACCGTAAAATAGTCAATAATTATAATAATAGTAATAGTCAATAAATCCCATTAGTCTCTTTGTTTAGAATGGACTTATCGCAAATTTAACAAAAGATCTATCGACAATTAATTTCTATTATTTAAGTACACTGTATATGTATATTTTTGAAAAAAGAGATGAAGGAGAAAAGTTAATTAATCAATTTAATTATTTATGTGTTGCGATATAAAAGTCAAGGAAAAGCTCAGAAAAAAAATAAATACATTTATAAATTTGAAAAATTTTAAAAAATTACAAATCAGTTTGATTGCTTTAATAGTTCTGCTCTGGTAGTGTTAAACAATGTTCATGGTGGTTTTAGAAAAATATTGTTACTAAAAATCGTTTCGTCTAAATATACTTCTTATTGCAAATGAATGCAATTCCGGCGAGATTAATTTCTTTCTACGTCAAAATTATTTCTATATTCGTAATAATAACGCGATAATTGGCAATAATAAAATATTCTCACTTTTCACTCATTCTATTACGTATATTATTTATTCCATTACGATTCTCGCCGACATCGCTATTTGGATCTACCGAAATAAGAAGCAAGCCGCGCGTGATGCTCGCGCTACATTGTGCTCGCTCGCCGGGCGATTCATCAATTTCCTGCGACGTCGAGTTGACGTAACGGAAAGGGTAGTGACGGAATTCCGGCGAGCGTTTCACGGACGAGTCGCGCTCGCGTATCACGCGCGCTTTCCGTCAGCGAACACTTTTCCGTTCGCTAATAACGCGCTATATGAACACGTACCTCTGCTCGTGGCGTTTTCAATGACAGCTGCCGTCACGACGTCTTCCTGTATTCTCTCTCTCTCTCTCTCTCTCTCTATCTCTCTCCTCCCGCTGGTCCTCCGCGTCTTCGTAGCTGTCGCGGCCGTCAATTCCCGCGACGCACTGTTGCGGGAAATCCAAACGCTCCCGGAAAACAGAAATGGCGGCCGTGGCGACAGGCGCAGGCTCCCACGCGAATCTCGCGAAAAGCGCGCGACGAGACCGGAACGACGCGACGCGGGACGTCGTCCCCGCGTCGCCGGTTCTCGTTATCGAGACGATCACGCGGCGAGTCGTGGTAGGTGAGGAGCGGGACGCGAGGTGCAGCCAGCCGGCCGATTATCGGAGCAGGGTCGCGAAGGTGCGCGCGAGCTGTCGATCGTTCCCGCGGAAGATCACCGGCTGGCGGACGGACGAGGACTGAGCGGAGCAGCCGAACGCTCGCGGATCCCCTCTCTCGCTCGCACGTTCCGTCCTTCCGTCCCCCTGCCCCCCCCCCTCCCCGCCCTATCCCGCCCCTCGCCCCTCCGCCGCGCGCCGCTCGGCGACATTCGGCAACCCTCGCTCCGTCTCGCTCTACGATCTCCCGTCTCACTCTTTCCCTCGATCTAACCGTCTATCTCTCTCTCTCTCGCTCGCTCGCTCGCTGTGGCGCAGCGGTCTCTCTCTCTTTCTTTCTCGCTCGCTCGCTCGCTCGCGTTCCCCGCTTCCGCGCGGCCGCCTTTGCGACACATTGCCGCGGAGCGTGCGCGAGTAAGACGGAGGGCTGTGGGGGAGGGGGAGGGCACGCACGAGGTCGGAAAACACGGGGATCTCTCACTCTCTCCCGCGGGGTGGAAGAGACACGGAGAGTCGTCGTCGTCGTCGTCGCGCGTACGTCGTATCTCCTCGCATGAAAAATCTTGCTAGCGATTTTCGGTAGTTGAAGCGGAGAAACAGCGTAGCGAAACGGCGATGTTTTGTCTTAGAGCGGAGGAACAGTGGAAAATGTTCCGATATAATAGCGTCCTGCATGCCGCGTGTATGTGTGCGTGCGTGCGTATGTGCGTGCGTAAAAGCGGAATAAATGTCACGACGCAATACGATGAATTACTATTACGAGAAATGTCGTCTTTGGAACATTACGTAGAATATTGCGTGATTGATGATGCGAATGTAAATATTTCGTAGCAACATGTGTTTCGTGACCAGACCCAAGTGTAGCACGCCAATAACCACCACCCAGATAGCATAGGTGATCGTTATGAATTCAAAAAGGATTCACTTTTTTAAATTCTTTATGAATTAGCGTAATCTGTTCGAAATGAACTCAAAAAGAATTCCTTTCTAATAGCATTCTTATTAATTCTTATAGAATATAAAAAGAATTTCTTTTGTATCTGAAAAAGGCCTCAGAATTGGTGACATAAAAATGAATTCCTTTTGAACTCTGAAGAGTGTTTTTGGAACGGAAATGGAATGGAAAAAGAATTCATTTTTCATAATTCGGGAATTCAAAAAGAATTCTTTTTGGATTCTCTTTGCTATCTGGGCACGTTGGTAGGTACACATCCACCTATAAGGACGTCTCTTCTATGCTTAATATTACGATTAAGATTGGAGTAGATAAGTCGATAATATAACGATAATAAACCTTCGTATCGATATATTGTAATCAATTTCTATCACAGAAATTTCGTGGGATTTCATAGAACGTAAAGTGGAGCCGTAAACGCCGTTTCCTCTGCTTTCAGTTATTTAAATGCCTGACGCGAATAAAATGGCATTACGACAGCAAGTTTAGAAACGTTATAAAGTTGTACCTAATTGTGCTAATTCTACCATTAAACAATACACCGAGAGAAAAATTTTTTTAAATGAAAGAAATACATTTTTTTAAAACCATATCTTTTGATACAAGTATTTGTTTGTTCTATTTAAGTAAAAATATTTAGTTTTAAGTAAATGCACCTTGTTAACAATGTTACCTTGAGTATATTATTTTGTACTTTTACATTTAAACATAAATATTTTATAAATAACCTAATAATGTTATTAAACTTAACTAAATTGTTTTCTAATATTAAAAAATCTGATTATCTGGAATATACAGGGTGTCCCAGACTTCGTGTGACACCCGTTACAGACAGATTCCTGAGATCATTTTGAGACAAAAATCCTAATACCAAAATATCGAGGCTACAATAGTTTTCAAATGAGAAGAGTTTAAAGTTGACTATTTAATAAAAATTATATATTATTATATTATTATATAATTATATAATAATATTATAATAATATTATAATACAATAATAATATAATATAATAATAATATAATAATAGTATTATATTATATTATTATTATTATATTATTTTACTATTTAATTAAAAATTATAAATATTTTAATCAAGAAACTTTAAGATGAAACAAGTAAATAAGCTATTAGGACCCACCGAGTACATAATTTTTTTGCGTTAACTAACATTTTTTGTATCAAGATATTTTTTCTCTCAGTGTACAGATTGATAACTTTGCGTGCGAAAATTTTATATCTGCTTTCATATCATTCCTTTGTTTAACGTGTTTATTTATCTTTAATGTTTATATTGTTATTTCAATTCTATCTGCGCACTAAGAATGATGCATTTAAGGTCGAAACGTATATATGTATTTGTTATCTTTATTGTGGTTTAATGGTATAATATATGTATACTAGCATGACAAACTTGCTTGGCTCACCAGCCCTCTTTTATTTCGTGATTTTTAATTTTTAATATTGAGAAATTGTTCTTTTAATTTTTAATTGATGCTAGTTGCATAATAATTATATCGATCCGTTCCTCAAAATATTTTTCAGACAAAGCTGAGTGTGTTGGATGCTGTTTTTATGAAATTATCGATTCAATTATTGCTTGAGGAAGATCAAAGATCCCTGCGAGCGAGCTTCCCCCAGTTATACATTAACGTGCACCACAGTTATTACATTATGTCGTGATTGTCGTCTTTTACACGAGACATAGCACGCTCTCCTAGTCGTGTAGCCAGCTTTCGAAATAGTTTCGCGAAACGGCCGTAACTCTTGTTTCTCCTCCGAGAATTTCCTCGAGCGCTAGAAATAGCAAAATAGCGACAAAAGCGATCGTGTCCTACATTTAACGACAAACGTGATTTTCAGCGACAGAAAGTGTTCACTGCAATTGTCTTGTAATCTACTCGCGGCCGCGCGACGTCATTCACACACGATTGTTTATTTACGTGCCGTTTCATGTTCGGTATTTGTAACTTAAAAAAAAACGATACGCCGTATTAGTTTGATTGACGGGAATGATTCGGCCGGATTCCAGCTTAGAGTATCTCTAAAGGTATTACTAGGAGGTGTGTTGCATGTGTAAAGTATAAAACTGAAACGCTGGGTCAATGAAATACGATTTACGTGAAGTTAATGTTGAGGTGACCTAACCCGAGCGGTGAGTTAACTCGAATAATCTGCTCGAGCTCATGAATTATGAAGGGACGACTCCAAAAAAGAGAAAAAAATACGCGACCATTGTTGCATCTAATCTATAGAAACGATAGGCAAATGACATGGTGATACGCAAAAGGTTACAGGCAGAAGAGAAAACTGTGGAGAGAGAAGACACGAATATTAGCATAGAAAATCGTGGGTCTCTTTTCCGGAAAGATATACAAATTCGATCTGTATACGATGCAGAAGCCTGGCATTCTCGTAATCGAAAATTTCGAGCACTCGCGTCTCACGTGTTTCTTACAAGGAAATTGTCCTTTTTTTGCCCCACTCGGATTTTGACCAAACTTGGCACAAATGTTCATCGTCATCAAGGATGTGTTGTGTGTGGACACATGTAAAATATTTCGTCGGAAATCCCATAGGTTAGGGAGATACAGGACGCGGAAGTTCTTGCATGAAAAGTAACACAAACGCACACAATATGACTTTTTGTAATTTTATTGAAAAAGTGAGGGCAATTAAATACAAATATGAAAATTGACTATTGAATGATCAAAGCAGAATACATATGTGCAATGAGCACATCGGGAAAAACTAATATTAGTACAATGTTCAGTACTACAAGTGTCTAATTCGAATGTGAAACAACATTCGAGTGGTGTTACGTAATGATCTGGAAGAGAAGATAGAAAACCTGATTTTTTTAGAAAAAGCCCGAAATTGGAAGAAAGAAAATGACTGTGATTTTAAGAAGTTGTCTCGCTGCCAAATATTGAGATTTTATTCCGTTATTATTATATTAGTAATAAATCGAACAAATTGCTTGTATGATCTGAAGAATCCTACAAAGGCTGAATAATATTAGTACACAATGTTTAGGGATGAGATACCTTTCAATAGTTTTGCCTTGAGGGAGTGAATCATAATTTCATGGTGTTGATGAGTGTGACGCTTTCATCATTAGTCACTTTTCTTGAACCTCTATCTTCCTATCCTATGGGACTTCTGACGAAATATTTTACATGTGTTCATGCTTGATGACGATGAACATTTGTGCCAAATGTGGCCAAAATTCAAGTGGGACAAAAAAAGACACTTTCCTTGTTAGCGCGATCTTGAAGGCTCTCGTTCCCGTCGGGTTCGCGGAAAACGTGATGAGATTCCACGGGTGATCCCACCTGATGATGAGCCATCCGGCGTGAACGTCGGTTCGCATTGCGTATTTACATGTAGTCGCATGCGACGGCACGCGATTATGTCTGTCACGGTTATTGGCGTTCTTATATGGATGCGCATGATGTTCACGCCGACGTTTAATGGCCGCTGGCGGTGCTAATTGCTCGAGATCGAACGCGATTATGATCCCGCGGAAATGTTTAACACGGATGTTTCGCCGCGTTAGCGGTCTATCCATGGCGTCCATGAGGGGGAGCAAGAAGGGGCATATGGATTATAATTTTTTAAATTTAGAATGACTTTATGGTTGACAATCAGATTTTTTGTTTGAAATTTATAAATTAAAAATAAAAATCTGCATAAATATTTCTTTAAAAAATATTTGAAAATACGTTCGTTTGGCACTCCTAGTATATTTACACTCTGCCCTCTTAAAAAAAAATTGTAAGGGCGCCCATGGGTCTATCATCGGATTCGAGCCAGCACAAGTATTTGTGAGCAAGTATTTCGCATATCCGCGGCTTCGTACTTTTAATCGCTTTTCCCGATTAGTATTCGCGGAATCAAGATTTCCTCGTTTGCGGCGAAGCTAAAAGGAAGAATAACAAGGAATCAAGTGAAAAAGAAACGATTTTTAACACCATTGCGTTGTCAACTTTGTCTTAAAACTAAGCTGTGTTATTCTAGTTAAAGCATTGACTAGAGAATTAATATCGGACGAGGATTTGCGGTGCATCGATCCTTGCTGACCCAGCAGAATATAATGCATATTGAAAGAGTATATATCTACAGGCGAATCGTAAATTGATGTTTTGCAAGAAGGTAGGAGACAAGCGCGGTAAATTGTTTAATAAGAAATAATATGCTTCATGTGTTGATCAATACTGTGCTCTAGGTACACAACCATCTAACCAGCATTAATACAAATGGCCTTTTAACGTAATTGGTTTATATAGCTATGAAAAGAAAATATAGACGGCTGCGTAATTAAAGGTAGCGTATAAATTAAATTTTAATTGCGCATTATTCGGCTAATTTTCTCGCGGAGCGGAGGATTTATCGATCTGCAAAGAATTTTTGCCGCTTAACTCGGTCGAGTTATGATTTACAAATAATGCGTAATAGCTAATTAAAATCGTTTATTGAAAACTATCAATGTCCTTGGGTTCAGATGTTAAAAATTAAGCTAAAGATGGAAGAAATGAACTCGAAATAAAGCAATAAAACTTGTAAGAGATATCAGCAAATATATAAGAGATTCGATTACACAAAGAATTCCCGCTGAGAATAGCGAGCATCGTTCCGTCCGCGCTCGACGATTCTCATAACAGCCTATTAAACGATATCAAGTGCATTAGCACAAACGAGCAATTTAGTCTTCCTCGATGGGATCGCGTCGCAGCGAGAAAATTCAGGATGCGCAATAGAAAAAGCGGTAGCGGGTCAGAGGCGTTTTCAGGGTGGCAGAATTCCCAAGCCCGAGTGAAAAATTTTTCCCGTACGAATCAGATCTTTTTTTTTCACACACACACAGAGAGAGAGAGAGAGAGAGAATATTCCGAGTGGAAGACTGTGTCGCAGGTTCTTCTTAGGTTAATATTTCATGTGTCGCACGACAAATTTTTCAAGCGGCTTTTCATATTGATTGGCTACAAGATAGAGGATTTCTGGAGATTCGAGAATCTCTCTATCCAGCAGCCAATCAACATGTTTAAAAAATTTGTCGTGCGACACATGAAATATTAGGTTTAGGTGACGAAATTTTGAGTTGGAAATTCCGAGGAGTTTGAAGTCCACTCGCGCATCACGGGGCACCCTGTAGACGTACGAGCATCTCGGGGCCCCGTCTCCTCGAAATACCGCAGACGTATAAACTCGTCGCGGCGACGCCGCCGCGTGGAAATAGAGAATAGAAGTGGATTTAGAAATAGATCCGCCAGTCGTCGGCCTAGAATTTGATCGGAGACGTGGCCTAACCCGCGTCCCCCGGACGGCGCTGTTTCGGACGATCGTCGAAACGTGCGTCGCCGTTCCGATGCGACGCGACGCGATGCACCGGATAGCTCGTGATGAATAATAAACAGGAGACGCGAGGCCGGCGGTGATCCAGGCTTTCGTCGGTATCGGGAAGCGTTTTCGAGAGTATCGGAGTGGAGTCTTAAAATAATGGACACGGGCGTACGTGAAGGTTCGCCGGGACCAGAAATGCCGCGCCGATGAATAAGACGAGTGTCCGAAAATAGTCGCGTCCGAGGCCCGATACAAGGGCCTCGACATCCTCTCAGGTGTCAATTTCAGTCGCACCTCTCTTTCCATTTTTAATTCGTTTCGAGGCTTTTTCGAGGAATAGCGTGGATTCTAGTGAAACGTAACGCGATCTACTAACAGTTCGAGAACGAGTAATTCCAACGGAGAGATAAAGCGTGATATTAATTCTTGACAGAGTCATCTTGCGTGTCTGCGATACCGTTCGGAAATGTATCTCACAAATACAGTTATACTCGCTCACATTCGTTACATTTCACATCATACATACGCATGGGCGCCCATGAGGGGGGCAAGGAGGGGCATATGCCTCACTTGGATTTTAATTTTTTCAATTTAGAATGATTTTATGATTGACAACCAGATAATTTTTTGTTTGAAATTTATACAATTAAAAATAAAAATCCGCATAAATATATATATTTTTAATATTTGAAAATACGTTTGACACCCCTAGTATATTTACACTCTGTGCTAAGAGAAAAATGTATGATATTTGGAACTATAATGATAGTAAATGATTATTAGTTAGGAATATCATTTTTATAGTAAGTGATTATGGTATACTATAAAAATGATATTCCTAACTAATGATTATTATATAAAATTGTTAATTTCTCTTACCATTCCATATATTCTATCTTACTATATTTTTACTTTAAATAATTATAATTATTAGCAAAAATTTTACATGGGTCACTTATACTATGTCTCGTAATTGTCACCAAAATGATATTCCTAACTAATGATTATTAGTTAGTATAAGTGACCCATGTAAAATTTTTGCTAATAATTTTATATAGTCAATACAATTGGAATATTTGGCAAATATTGATACAGATAATTATATATATTCTTAGTATACTTTACTATATACATGGTAATAATAAAAAAGGAAATATGATGACTATAAATCTGTGTTCATCTCTGCTATATTTTGCATATTTAAATGAACTATAAAAATATGTTTGAGGCCAAAACTCACTATAAAATATAGTGAGATTATTGTTATTCCAATTATTTTTTTCTTTCAGTGTGGCCCTCTCCCTCTTGAAAAAAGTTGTATGGGCGCCCATGTACATACGTTTATTCGAAACTTTATCGAATAATTTCGAGGGGAAACGGCGCTTCTGCTCAACGCGGCGGTCTATTCCTGCAATCGTGCCAGCCTAAACAACGACAATAAAAAAGGAATTCGCCGGGCCAACACCCTGCTGACCTCGGTGGGCTCATTAGGAATCGTCAGGAATTCGAAGGTGTCTAATTAAACGATGAATAATGCACGATGCATCGCGCGATTAAGGGCACTCCGGCGGCGGCGCTCACGCGGACCGAGTTACACTTCCTTGAATGCGGCATCCTGTCGCGCAAGTACTGTCCGACGCGAACGCTCCGCGTTCTCAATGCTAGGGAAAATGGTTAATTGAAATAGAAAATAGTAATAGATATTTTCAGAGTGCCGAGCAAAAAATTGAAAAGATTCAATAGAAATATTTATTTAAAGCGTATATCTGTAAAAATACTATTTGAAATAAGTATTTTGTGTAGTACATATACAAAAGAAAATAGTATTTAACATTTATACCTACATTCACTTGAAATAAGATATTTACTTTACATTTCGATATATGGATAAATATAATAAATTATCTCTATTTTCTATTGTGTTTATTTACTATTTTCTATTTCTTAAAGAAACAAAATAGAAAATAGTAAAAGTAAAATAAAAAACAGCAGACTTATTTAAAAAATATATATATGTTCAAAAAAATGTTCACAGAAAAAAATGAGTTACATCTACATATCTATGAAATATGTGCTGTATTTTATTTTACTTTTACTATTTTCTATTTTGTACTTTTAAGAAATAGAAAATAGTAAATAAGCAATAGAAAATAAAGATAACTTATTTATCCATGATATATCAAAATGTAAAATAAATATCTTATTTCAAGTGAATTAGATAATAAATGTTAAATACTATTTCCTTTTTTATATATGCACTACATAAAATACTTATTTCAAATAGTATTTTTTACAGATACATGCTTTAAATAAATATTTCTGTTGAATCTATTCAATTTTTCCTCAGCACTGCGTTCTCCGTGCCGGGGCGGACAATACTTCCGCCGTCGCGACTTCCTTCCTACATAGAACGAGCGAGTAAATGCGTGCGCGTACTACCGTCTCGTCGCCGTAGAAACGGCGCACGCATGCACGCACGCACGCACGCAGGCAGGCAGGCAGGCAGGCAAGGCAGGCACGCACGGTCGCTACGCGCGCGTAGTGGTTTCATTCATAAAGTCACGCGTTTCGCGAGGAAACGCCTGCGCGCGCGCGTTAACGACAGGAACCGACGGCTCTTCGCCCGCTTCTTTCTTTCTTGCGTACCTGCCTGGCCCCGCGAGAAGACGTTAATACGCGCCTCCGGAACGAACGCTCCGCGCCGACTTCCGCCCGGCTCGGATGCGCAGCGTCGGAGGATGCGCCGCCGGTAGCAATAAAAGCGTGGCCGTTAATGTAGAGTTATTTCTTGTTCTCTCTCTCTGTCCTTTTTTCTCTTTTTCCCGCCATGGGAGGATGAACCGCGGGACGGATCGCGCGATTCTGCATCTGTTTATTAACGCGACATCGCGCGATTGATTTTTTAAATCATATTCTTTCACACAATTGAATTCGTTATAAGAGACTAAATTGCATTTTTTCAATTACAGAATTTTTTACCTGCTCGGTAAAAAATGATGAGAAATGTAACTTTTCTTTTTCAATATATTATCTTATTTCTAAAATATTTTCTAGATATTTTTTAGAATTGTAGTGTTGGTATTTGAGTTGAATGCCAAAAGACTTTCTCACTTTTGCAAAAATTAGGAATTTCAATTTATATGTTATTTCAACAACGAGTGATTCGATTTTAGAGTGATAGATCATAAGAAACCAAGTATCAACTTCTAAATTAAAAAATTTTGAATTCCTAGCACATATTTTTGTTTTTCTATTCTTATTATTATCACGTTTTATTTTTCGTAGCATACATTTTATTGTAAACCCCCTTTTCGGCATTACTCGCAAAATAGCAAACGCGATACGTAGTCCCTATAGTCTTCAATGAAACGCACGTAGAATCTCGTCAAGTGTACGCGCGCGGTCTTAGATCTCGCTCTTCAAAGTACGGTGACCCTTTCAGGCTTGGGCGGAACTCCTTTGCTTCCGGTGCTGTTCCGCTGCTGCTATTTCTATATATAAACCTACACGCGCTCGTCGGTATAAAGCGGGTGCACGAGTGTGGAAGGCTCGCGTGTGTATGCGTTGCCGAATACCAACGCAAGACGGGGGAATAATTTTGTTATACGAGAGATTAATTTATAGACCGCATGCATTTTTGTTCAATGATTTTCCGCATGAATCACTTAATTCTTTCGAGGAAAATAATTTCGTTGGAGAACAAATTGTTGTAATGTTTCTGTCAAAATTCTTCGAGTTTTTATTTTCAAATCTTTTTTACTGAATGGCTTGAAACATTTCGCAGAGATAACATAGATGTATCGATTGTAAACAACATTTTAATTTATTCAATTTGATATATATAGGAATTTTTAAAGAACGGGAAAAACAATCTTTAGAAGCTGCGAAAGAACGCGGTTATAAAAGTATATCCAAAGTTTCTTTTGCTGAGCTATAGAATCTATGACAAACTAATAATTTCTGCTTCCTGTAATCTGATCTAAGATCAGAATAATAATTATATTATTACATGAATTTATATTTTGAGTACATATATTTGAGTATATATTGCAGTATATATAATATCATATAAATGAAACGGTATAGTAGATATCTCGGTCAGGAAAATTGAGATGTATTTTTGGATAAAGATAATATTTTTAATGTTTTACAATTAATTAATATCAGATGCGCTAAGAATTTTTTTCTGACATCACATTTTTTCAAAAAATTATTTCAAAATATATTGTTATATTTTATTCGGATATTTATTTATTTAATTTATTATATAATCGTGGATAAAATTTGCCATAATATCTATTTTCATCTTATAATATCTATTATATAATGTGATTATAATAAATATAATGCTAGTTTGTAAATAAATTAATGATGTTTATTTTCTCTTTGATAAAACGTAATTATTTCGTAGGCCAGATGAATCATCGATCATTATCATTATTATTTGTAATTACTTGCTTAGAATTCGAATATTCAAATTAACACTAATTAGACTATAATAACATCTGAAGGTTTCTTATTTTGAACAAAAATATAAAGATAGTTCTCTAAAGAATAATCGAAGGAATTTTGTGTTCGTTAAAAGTATGTTTTTATTTTGTTAACATTTGTTATTTCTTGTCTCGTTGATAAATAGCGATAATCATCATGCGTTTTCGATCATTAGCATAATGCATTCCGTAAAGTTTATGGAAAAAAAGAAGTGCGACGTTAAAGCAGAGAGAACGGCGCGATCATAGGTCGATCTTTCAACATTTTGATGGCAAAAATTCGTGAGAAAGGAAAGTCCGGAAGAATTTATAACGCTGTGACAGCAGACGTATACATGTGTCGCAATACGCAAAGCGTGTGTAGAAAAAAGTGTTTCATACAATTATAACCATGTTAAGATTTAATTCAAACGGCATTAAAATTGTCTAAAGGCTAATCTACAATGTGCTCTTTGCTTCCTGTTTCTTGCTCTTTGCCTCTTACTTCTTTGCTTTTCCACGCATTGTTTTATCGTGTTTCTTGTCTCTTTCGAAGTTCGTCAACTTTTGGATGACAGAACGAACAAACATCGCATTACGCGACATAACCAAAAACTGACAAACAAGATACAGGAAGCAAAGAGCACATTGTAGATTAGCCTTTAAGGACGCATAAAACATGTTTCAAAAATTAGATTATCTTTTAGACGTATGTATCCTGCCTGTGGGAATTTCATATTTAATAGACGAAGCAATCTTGTTTCGCAGGAACTGTATTACATTCCATTACATTATAATTGCGTCAATTTGTAACTTTGACCGCGTATAATCTAGAACATGATTTCCTCAGTTTCTCAACGACTTTTAATAAAGCAGTAACGACTTCTAATAAAAAACAAGCTACATATACACACTTATGAATGAAGCAATGTATACTTACGTTGCGTTGTCTGATTCTTGCGTGTCCTCGCGTTAAAAAAAAACATTCGTTTATCACGTATGGTCGTCGATTTTCCTATTTTTGGCGCGCTAGATTGATAATGGTTTGTCGCAGGATACTGTCGTACAATTGACGGCTTCCTACGACTTCCGGCACTCGTGGAGGTCGGTGATTACTTTTTGTCGGAAGTTCGTTGCTGTATGGGAACGGTGGGGGCGGTTACCGGAGTTAAAAGGTCGTACCATGTTGTCGCGACAAGTTAATCCCAAAGGCTCTTAATTATTCCAGAATGCAACTCGGGCCCTCAATAATCCATGTATATATGTATATTCGTATACGGATAATCGTATCGGACAAAATAACAATTGTTAGCTCACCGCGCAAAATTTAACAGAAAAAGAAAAAAATTTTTCCTATTTAATTTCAGAGAGAATACGTTGTTTGGTAAATTGCAGTGCGCGGTAAATCAAAATTTACATTCGGAAGAATAACATTCGACGGTATATGCAAGCTAAAGAGATAAAGAGATAATTCGCGGCCTCGAATAATAACAATTTCTCTATTAATATACGGAAAAAATGATGTATCAACAGCATTAAGTCAAATTGGAAGTAATTTTATTAATTCAATAACATTATTAATGAAACAAATACATATAATTTTATTTTATTAAAATTGTTATTGTGAATTAACGAGATTATTTTCAATTAGACTTAATGCTATTGATATATCATTTTTTTCTGTGTAATTATAATTTTCATTTATTGTATATTTATATATTTATATATTTAACTAAATTTATGTATATATGAAACACCGAAAGATCTGTAAATGTTGCTCAAGTCCTATTTTTCTTATTACGTGTGCGTATATTATTTAAAGCGAGACGTCAATACGCGTGTCTTTGAGGAAGTTGAAAGATGCAATAGCGAGCGTCGTAATGGTGGTTGTACGAGAAGTACAAAATGTGGCGACAAATTGCATAATAATCGGTCCACGTTGATACGCTGGATGAACGGACGGAACGAGCGAGGCGAAATGTGAATGAGAAGGGAAAAGGACAATGTCCTAGGGCGGGATGCTTAATGCTCGCGAGAGCCGGGTTTCGTTTTAGGACGCACCCTTGCGTATCGACGTGCAGCGAACCACGATTTTGTTGGCTATTTCCTAAATCGACGTGCACGACGTATCCGCGGGCAGCAAATTTCTCGAATAACCCGAAGTGGATCGCCAGGGAAATCCGGATACACACGAATTAAACACGAGAATAACCTGCGACTTGTTCTTCCCGACAAATATTACAATTACAGATTAAAGCTAAAGTCGTCCACGTTTCTCGCGAAAAACCCTAAAGCGCGTGGCAGACTACGCGTTGGAGATTAGAATTCGATTAACCGGAACGAAGATTAAGATTATCTGATTGGTCGAATTCTAATCTCCAATTCGCGATCGTCAATCTTCAATTTCGTAGTCTGACACAAGTTTAGGCCATTCGACTCTCGTCCTCCGTCTCCTCGCATCGACGCGATTAAAGGTACGTTTCAGTCGACGCTCGCAACGCTCGCGAGCATCATTTGTCCTTATTTAATATTTGATAAATAATAAAGATGATTCCAAGAACGTTGTAAGCGCCAAGTGGAACGCACCCCGACGTTCAACTGCGGAACGTTTGCTCCGAAAATCCGACGACTGCGTTTGGCACTAAATGCGACGTTAGACGAAGGTCCTGGCGTACCCATCGTATCACAGTCGCGGTAAGAATGCGGGAGCCGATCGCGCTAATCGATTGGGATACGTTGCGCAACAACAGGAACAACAACGGAAATGTCAACAATAAACACTGTCGTCACCGAGCGTCATCACAGCGGGGAGGAACGAGAGAGACCGCAGAGAGATTCATCACGTCGAGCCGCGTTGCACGTGCGCCGTGCACCGGTTATATCGGCGGCGGCGCGCAGGGCAAAGTGCATTGTGCGACTGCTGGCGGGTGCAGCGCCGATGTCCTGGCTTTCCTATGCAACGCACTGCACCCTACCTCCCACCCTCCTGCCGCTGCCGTTCTTTCGCCTTCCCCCTTGTCTCCCCTGCCCTGCTTCATCCCGTCTCGCGATGGTGCGCGCATCGCCGACGCACCGACCACGTGACCGTTCTCTTTAGCTAAGTCGATTACTGCACCGCCGACGACATCCTCTCGTCTCTTTTTTCCTTCTCCCACTCTGCCTTTCTTTATCCATTGTTTTTTTTTCGTCCTCCGCCGCGGTCTTCCGTCTCGATCAGTTGTTCGTCATCCTCGTCCATTTCCAATCCTTAACGAGCACAGTGGGACATGGGCGCCCTTACAATTTTTTTCAAGGGGGCAGAGTGCAAATATACTTGGAGGTGCCAAACGAACATATTTTCAAATAATATTTTTTCAAGAAATATTTATGCAGATTTTTATGTGTAATTGTAATAAATTTCAAACAAAAAATTATCTGGTTGTCAATCATAAAATCATTCTAAATTGAAGAAATTAAAATCCAGAGGGGAGGGCATATGTCTCCCCTTGCTCCTCCTCATGGGCGCCCATGCCGCGGGACTTTTAGATCTCGTAGCACGAAAACTATTAAAAAGTAATAAAATTTGTATAGCGTCTGCTGCAAGTTAATCCTCTATTTGACGCGGCTAATTAACTTCTGTTTCTTTATGCATCGCGCTCGCGGTTCCACGAGCTCTCTGCGTGTCGCCGACTAATCGTATCTTAAGTTTCGCCACGTACCTCCTCCTTGTCCGCTCGGGACTAATTTCCCTAAACAGAATAAATTCTCTTTCCCTCCCTTTCGCACCTCGCATTCCAAGTTCGCCGCGTTCGCCGCGCGCGCGGTCGCATCTGCATCTCCGATCGTGCCTCGCTACCCGGGATTTTTCGTCTCCCTTCCTTTCGCCACGTGGTGGTGAACGCGGCCCGTGTTCCTCTAACGACGACCGGCCCGCTTCTGTCTTTGTTCGTTTCCTCCGCGAGCGAGCAGCGACGGCAGATGCGCGCGGACGTACCTCTCTCCATATCCCTCTCTCTACGTAGAAACGGACGTGTACCGTCGCCGTTCCACCGGAATGCCTCCTCTCCGTCTCTCTCTCTCTCCCTCTCTCTATCTCTCGCTCTCTCCACGTTGCCGGACTCCGCCGGTCACTGCGTCATTTCTGTTCGCCGCGTCCCTCTCGTTCTCGGTCTCGCACCGAACAGTGGCGGATTCACACATCAGACTGCTCCAGGCACGTTAACCCGAGGCCACCCCTCGTAGAGATCCTCCACGCCTTTCTTAGGTCTGCTCCTTTTTAGCTGTGCTTTTTTTACGCTTTCATACTTGACGAGAAGGAGAAAGCCGACAATAGGCGCGGAAAAAGAATACAGCTAAAAAGAACGAGTTGCCGGTTTAGTTAATGTATTCCGCATGCAGCGAGCTAAGATAGTCTTATTTAGAATGCTGTTATTCTGGGTTCTTCTCTATCTCGTATTTAATACTTCACACGATCGTTCGATCCCGAATTCTATTCGTTTCGCGCCGCGTTATTTCGGATTCAGTCGGAAACAGTCAGATGACCAATATTTTCCGACGCAACGGTATTATTAAAAAAAAAATACAGTTGTAACGAATAATCCATGCAATTATTCCCACCCACACGGAAAAAATAGATTAGTTAATACAGCCAAGTCATAGCTTGCCAACGCAAGTTTAACATTTATAACCAAGTAGATTTGGTAGAATAGCAAAAAAAATATGTCTGAAAGCAGTTATGAGCATATTTTCTTTGCTACACTATCAAATCTGCTTATTTATAAATGTTAAACTTGCATCACAGGTAAGCTATAACTTGGCTGTCTATTTTTTTCCATGCAGCAATTGCATCAGTAACTTTTCCTTAATTCTCCACAGCGAAGACCGATCTCGAAATACTTTAACAGCAAGAGTACCTTGCTGTTAAGAGATACTTAATATACTTGAATATTTCATCTAAACTTCCGTACAATTCTTTTGAATCATCCAGGTGAATTGTCCATCCAGGCGAGTGGCGTCTATGCGCGATACGCGGTCGATTGTGCAACCACCGTGCAGTTCCTTGTAATATTAAGCGCCGCCAAAAACAGATGCCTCCGCATCTCGACGCGCCGCAGAGCGCCCACGAGTCTATTCCTAAATCCGCCACTGTACCCAAACTGGCATCCTCCTCGGTCAGTGCGCCCTACCACTGCAACACACGGGCGCGCGTTCGCACTCGTCGCACCGGGAAACCGAGCCGGCCGATGCGGCTGTCCTTGTCGCACGTCGCTCGGCTCCATTCATGTCTCGGTTCTCCTCGAGTTATGCAACTCGCTCGGGGAGAGAGAAAGAAAGAGAGAGACGCAAGGCGAGGGGATGCGCCGACATTGCACACCTTACCGCGCCTGAGACAGACAAAGAGAGAGGCAGAGGGGGAGGGGGGGAGAGAGAGAGGCAGAGATAAAGAACCTGGATAACTTACCGTCGACGATTTGCCCGTACGACAAGCGCTCCTTCTTCCTTCCCGGTGTAACACCACCTATTACATTCATATCAATCACTTTACAAATGAAACTCCAAAATCTTTGTTGCTCTGAAACATGAGTAGAGCGTTAATGCAACGATAGAAGAAAATTCTATTACCGTCTCGGAAGAGGAGCAGGATTGTCAAAGGATACATATTACCTTTCCAAACTGTTGGAACAATCGATTAGTAGATTAGTTTTAAGGAATAGATGGAACTTTTTGCGGGTGCTATGCTTTATTACGCACGCTTTAACTTCTTCTTTGCATTTATTTTTTTATTGCACATCTTCAAAAACCATTACACATTGAATTCGCAATAAATGAATATTTCTTGAATATACAACGTGTAAGGTTTCAGGACGAATTACCAATTTAATCTATTCGTAATGATAAACGGGCGGACAATGAATCGGTAGTTATTCCGTCGCTCCGTCTATTCACCAAACACCGCGGTGTCCTGTTTAACCGAGTAATCTTAATTAAGTTACGAAGGCACCTAATTTAATCGGAAAGGAAATTCTTAACATTACACCTTCTGGCTGTAAAAGTTACGAGAAAGAAGAATTAATTGCGCGATGTGCGAACGCATCTCTACTAAACAATAATCACTATCAAAGTATATCTTAATTAACGAAAACGTGCTATCGTCAATAAAGTACTAATCGCCAAATCAACGAAGCAACGGTCAGGCGTAAATTTCAACAATTTACATAAACGTCCGTACGCGTTTTACAATTGACTGTGCTAACTATCTAAGGTACAACATGATAATAATCCATCTAATCACATAATTAACATAATAACATTATTAATTACAAAAGATACATTTCGCTAAAGAGGGAGGAGCACCGCTCGCGCATGTCGTCGTAATCGTCAACGTGATGTTGTGCCATCGACGTTGATCGAGACGACCTTCGCTTCTATCATTGAAGCTTGTAACGACTGATGCTCGTTCGCACTGGTTTAATATAAACCGAGCGTCGGTGGTTTTCTTTGAATAGTAAATTGTGCCGATCGTCAGGATCGTGGATCGTCAAGAAGATCTATCAGCGATCGTCCACGCGACAAGAAAAATTCTTCGCAAGAAAGTCCAATTGACTCTTTGAATTGACAGTCTTACAATTAGTCTTGTGAAACATTAATTTCATAAAAGACGCGTGTCGATTTCTTCTACTAAATGCTAAGAGTGGACAGTTCTCGCCGATTCGTCGCGATAACGTTAGCTGAAGTCATCGTGCAAGAGATGTTTCTCGACGTCCGCGAATCCAGACGGTCTATTTAATGAAATTAATATACAGAGGAATACAGTTCTAGACGTGAAAGGTAAGAGGACAAGATATAACGTTGCATACAATAGCGACAGTGTAGTGGAACACCTAAAAGTTGGTCCCCAATCCGGGCGTGAATTAAAAGGCAAAATTAATTATATCAACGTTAATGATACTGATTAACGTTCCGAGATAATGATACTAATTAACGTTAAGTAGCCATATTGCTTTTCAGGATGTGGGATCAACTCCTGATTGCATCGATGAGTTCACTGTTGCTTTAGCTGTTTTGTCATCAACGACAAGGTTTCACGTTGTCTTCTTACATCACGGTTTCATACATACATGGGTATCTGTACACGTATATTGCTAATACTTTAGATGGTTTATCGACAGTGTGTATCAAAATATAGTCTCTATATCTTACATAAGCGTACAGCGTCGAGAATGATCGATCTGTGTCCATTACTGTGAATATGTCTATCGAGGAATATCGATCTCGAATGCCGACTCGCAACAAACAGAATATTATCGTATCATGTGTGCTAAAAATGAATACTAGTCGTATAAAGAAGTTGCATTTTAAAATTAGAAATGCAATGTTCTGAAGATAAAAGAACAAATTTTATATATACAGGGTGTTCATCGTGATTGTCCGCACGATTTTTGAGATATTTGCGACGGTTTAAAAAACGATTGTAAGGAAAACATTGTTTCACGCAAGCTATAACTTGCGGTCTAAAAAAATAAAAAATCTGTTTTTTTTTCATAAAAATTCAGTCATTTTCAATTTTTTAAATAGCATCATTTTTCTCATAATATTGTAAGGAATATTAATTATAATTAACGCACTATCAGAAATGCCATATATATGTATACAATATTTCTTCTTCCTGCTTTTTAAATTACAGGTTAACATTGATTGCTTCTTCATGTCAGCATTAATACGATATCTTTATTCTTTCTTTAAAAGTAAAATAAAATCAATGTGTTAATAATAAACACTTTTAGTAATAAACGAGTATTTTAGTAATAAACGTTACTTAAAATATATAATCATTGGAATATGTACAATTCAATGTTGCTCCTTGGATTAATAATTTTTTTAATGAGGAAAAAATTAAATAATTTCAGATTAAAAAAGGAGATTAATGATCTGATGATTTAGCTTAGACGTTTCTTTAAAGGAAATACCGCAGACGAGAGAGGCGTGTGTCGGATTCCGCGGGGTGATCTATTTTTGCGCCAACGGGTATAGTGGCAACCTCGTTACGTGCTCCGGGATAAACGGCACGTCGCTACAAGAACGAAATTGCATCGTGCGCGCGGTCTGTGATTAGAAAGGGCACATTGTAACGCAATAAATATGCGTATAGGTATAGGTTTACCTAGGCACCAGGCACGAGAGCGTAGTGATTGCGTGCGCGCACGAGAGACACATGCGAGTTGCGAAATTCATACTCTTTCGAGAGAGCTCCATTTAAAAAAGGCGCAAACGGATTTGCATAATGCGATAGTGGACCTCTCATTACAGAGGGAATGAATAAGAGGGTAATGAATCGTAAATATACGAATGATGATTTGAGAACGAATTAATTTCATGATCAAACCGCGATTTAGATCTCGTGAATACTAATAGTGCTCACAACTAGTTCATTAAGTAATAATACAAATATTTGGAGCTAATTAATACGAAGCAATTGATTTCAAACAATCGTATCTTTCAGAACACTGGATTTTACATATAGAAACTCGATACAATTAAAATAATTTTATTATAGACAATTGTTCTACTACTTTAATACACGGAGAAAATTTTATATTAAAAATTAATATGTATGGCAGTAGCCGTGGACCATGCTGGAATAACAAAAATTTTTACTATGTTTTTCATTATTTTACATAGTAAAAATTTTTATAATTCCAGCAATAGTCCACGGCTACTGCCATACATAGTAATTTTTAATATAAAATTTTCTCCGTGTAGTCTGAGTAAAAAAATATACATAAATTAAAAGATTTTTTAAAAAATTCGATATAAAATGTAAGTAATAACAGAAAGATCAGTTAATTATTAGTACTGATATAAATATAATTAAAAATTATAACGTAAATATATAATACAATAAAAAAATGCTGTACAAAAGTTACGGATTGTAAATAAATGGATTAATAAAGAATCTAAATTCATTATTTAAAAATTCAAAGAGTGCAAAAACTCAATGAGTTGCAAATTCCAAGTTTTATTTCACTAACTATAATCAGAATGTTAAAGAAGTCACTTGGTGTTTCTCAAAACACAAGCAGGAGCAATAATTAAAAAATAGTAATAATTGAAAGAATTACGGTATAAGGAAGAAATAGAAATGGTCGTTCTATTATTATTTAAAAAATACTTTGTATCGAATTTTCTTTTCTGGCTGTTCAGAACGCGTTATTAATTCTACACGAATCAAGTCATATAAGAAATGGCGCAGGCGATACTTACAGGAACAAATAGCTTGAAGTTTCTTGGAACCCCAAGTGTGTCTCTCTAAGAATATATATATCATAATATCTATAGAAATTTATCTATACGTATTTGATAAAGATTTAATGTCCATTTTCTTTGCAAGATACTTCTCAATACTGCACTTTTAATGAAAAAAAATAGCTTAAAAGACGTTGCTTTTTTCTGACAGTTCTCGACGCTGCACATTGTTTTAATTGATTTATCTACTGACAGAATTTTCGCGATTGTATCGGTCTTGCAATTATTTCCGTGAATCCTGACAGGCATCGATTTCAATGTTCGATTTTAAGTTCAGTCAACCAGGCTATCGTGTGTCTTCGACTTCTGGAATTGCATCGACGAGGACTAGATACAGGGAAGACATTTACAAAGTGAAGTGCATTCTAGAAGTGAAATGCGTTCTAGAAAAGTATCTACCGGTTCAGAAAATTGTTGAGCGATTACACAACTTAGCCCATAGCGTTAATCGAGCATCGAATTACAGACGAGTCAGGATTAAAACTTTATTTGACATGATATGATTAATATTTTATATAATATCTTATATCTGTTTTTCTCGATGACCACCAGGAATCACGAGAGTACGCCTCGAACCTGATTGGATACGATCCTTATTTCGCTACCGTTCGATTCTCCTGAGTCTTTAAGGATAAATGTGCCGTACGCAACGGCAGATAAAAAACACACGTCAGGACTGGAAAACATTCGTTATCGCTGGCAGTCGGTTTTTGACGTCTTCGCGAGAAGACGCGCTATTGTTCGGTGAATGCCGCGAGTCGAGAAGACAATCTCATCGCGATTGCGAACACTCCTTACCATTTCCACGTGATTTTTACACGTTCGCAAAAGCGTGAACGCGCCGTGACTACTTTGGGGACGATGTCCTTAACCTAGGCCAACGTCTAGGGACATCATCACCAGGAAACCGACGATGGCGGCCCAGCTGGCGAGTTTGCCGTTTCCGCTGTAAACAGAAAGTGCGCGAAGCACGCGCATTAAGATCCAGGGGATCTCGCAAGAAAATCGCCCGAAATTCAAAACTTTTCGCTCCACTTGAATTATCCTATACGATAACGTTGAATTTGGCGGTTCGTCTACATCAGAGGTGGCCAAACTTACCATAGAAGCACCAGGATCTACTTTCAGCTTCCTCACCCCCTCGCGATCTACTGTTCCCTGTCGCAGCGATCTAGGTTTATATGTGAAATAAGCATGTCTATTTTATTTTATGTGTTTGTGTTGCAATTGGGCATAAAGCAGAAATAATTAAATTAATTATGGTTAAATTGCAATTACAATAATTATTGTATTGTGAATTTCACCTTGTCACACGATCGACCATTTGGCCACCTCTGGTCTACATTTTCCGTTTCTACAATCTTATCTGCACGTAATTCTGAATTCCCAAAGGTTCGTACTCCAACAAGGACAGGATGGTCGCACCTCAAGCTCTTCTAAATCTCTACAATATCGCGATTTGGCGGCGGCGTGATGCATGAACGGCAAGAAGCAGGAGGGAATTTTAATTAGCGCAACCGACGGCGCACGGATCGAATGTAAAAATCGAGAGGGACGTGGTGGTGGACCCAGGAGGTGTAGGACGAGGGGGAAACGGGGGTGCGGGGAATTAAAAAGGCGGCACTGGCGCCGTCGCCCACCGCTATCGTCATCGTCTTCTCTGCTCCTACGGCTCCGTGGCAACGACCTGGGAGAAAGAGAGCCCCAGGATGGCGAGAAATAAAAGGGTTTTCGCGGCAAGTAAGTAGGGATTAAGCACATACAAAGCACACACTCGCGCCGCGCCGCGCCGCGCGTATATACCCCGGTATTGCACGTCACGGCTTGTTGATTTCGTAAATTATACACGGCCATCAATTTTAACGGCCGGCGAAACGCGCCGTTGTATTTCGGTGGGCGTTCTACCACATCAATCATATCCGCGCGGTAAATACCTCCTTTCGGTGTGCGTCAGAAAATTTGTATTTTTATTGGCCATTATCGTGTCTCATCGCAATGGTAGCCGGGATAACAATGTTCGTCCCCCCTCTTCCCCGTCGTCGTCGTCGTTGTCGTCGCCGTTTGCTCGGCGAAACTGGGGCGCCGCGTCAAGTCGCGTCGCGTTCCGCATCCGCTAAACGCATCCGCTAAGAGCCGATCCTCGATCCGATTTATCCTGTTTAGCGTGACGTGATACCGACAGTACGTTATTCTCCCCGCGGGCGATAATAAAATTCTAACTCCGGGGTACTTCCTGACTCCTTAGAACTTAGAAACTATTCGCGTTCGAACACATCGTACCGTGACTACATTTACACGTCACCATTAATCGGGTTTAGTAACACCAGTAGGGGAGAGTTGCTGAATGCGTACCGGTCGCCTAAATCGTACCTCATCAATATTTTATGTTATTACTCAATATAAGCAACATTTAGTAACAAAAATATGAAATAAATGAGAAATGAGTAATATAGACAAAAAATTAACAGGTTACATCTTATTTTGTGCGTGCTAACAACACTTAAAAAAATCAGGTACAACTGATGTTAATTTTTGATCAATTTATGTAGCTGATAATAATGTAATCATTCAATTTTATTCTGAATTTTTATATTTTCATGAAAGAAGGTTTATTGTAGAATATTTTACATTCATTGTATATACATATTTGCAATTATTATAAAGATTAAATCGATATTTTTCAGGGTTGTTACGCATCTGGAAAACAGGGAAAACTCAGGGAATTCCTTCTGATCTGGAATTATCAGGGAAAAATCAGGGAATTTTGTAATTATCTGCATTTTTCCAGAATTTACTTGAATGTCCTTTTACTGATTCTTTTTTAGACTTCGTATCAAGAATTTAGACTGTTACTTTATTTCTCGATACATATGA